>OZ022240.1:20146905-20561905 GCA_963978895.1 Erpobdella octoculata
TGGCTAAAACCCTGTTACGATCTTAATCTGCTTAATAATGGAGAAGCACGAGTGGACGGCGATGCGAATATGTGACCGCATGGTAAGGTCGGAGTCTATGAAAACTCCGATGTTTCTGTCTGACCGTGGATAAAGACTGATGTAAGTAAGAGATACTTTGCGCATCACTTTAAAGCACATTTGTTTATCCAGCAAATGGCTGTAACAGATTGACTCCCTCCTCTAATTCTTCCCATTCAGCAACTCGAAAAAAGTCTATCTTTAATGTTTCAACCATCTGAATAATACTAGGTTTTATCTCGCTCAATTTTTTCTACATCTGAAATTCGCTCGTTATATTCATTAGAATTTTTGGTACAATTTTTTTTAAACTTCTGATTTCGGAGACTTGGTTCTAAATTCAAAGTAAACTTTTAGGTTTATATTATTAAAATTTTCAAATTGACAGTTTCAGTTTTAAACAAGTAAAGATAAAAAATTAATTTAAAAAAATGCTTTTATTTGCCTGAGTCAACGAACTAAAATTTTTGAATCTAAAACAACTGTTTTACATACATATATATATATATATATATATATATATATATATATATATATATATATATATATAATTTCGAAGTTAGAATAATTTCGAAGTTAGAACAATTTTGAAGTTAGAAGATTTTTGATAGAGTGGTTCTTCTCAGATACAAAGATAAGTGTTATTTTTATTCTTACAATTAATGCAACGAGTCTTGTTAAGAATAAAACTAACTTTGCTTAAACACGTTTTGTAAAAGGCTCGTGGGCGATTAGCCTGGTATTATCGGTCACAAATTATATTAGTGTAGGTTATTTCCAATTAAAGTTGTTTAAATTATGCCTCCTAAAAATAAAAAAGAAATTTGTTTAGAAAACCCATCTCCTGCTGAGGTGCTTGGTCTTCGGCTTTGTGACTGCTGTTTAAAATCGAATGAGGACAGTTTGAAGATCCTGGTAGAAATAAAAGAGTTACAGCCAACACATAATGAGCTTAGAGAAACTGCTCATGAAATAAGAGAGATGAAGCACGTTTTTAAAAAAAATGAGAACATGGCATTAGCAATAGAAAAGCAGGCTATTGAAATTAAAGAATTAATTTTGAAAATTGATAATCTCACGAGCAGCACGACGAAAAGTTTGGATGAAAATAAAAAGACTACAAAGGAGTGGTCTAGTTTGTTTAAAGAGAAGGTTGAAGGTTTGGTTTCAGGTGGATCGGCACAGAAATCTGTGATGGAGTCATGGGCAGGAGTTGTGGGGGAAGTGGTTAAGAAAAACGTGCAGGAGGTAAACAAAGAGGTGCATCTTGTTTGTAAAGCTATCGAGAAAACTAATAATAAAATTAAAATTAGCAACGATTTAGAAGATAGGGCAAATAACATTTTATTATACAGGGTAGCTGAATTAAAAGATCAAGATGTTACGAAATGCGTGTCTTATGATAAGACGCAAGTTCTTAAGCTATGTTCCCAATTATCAGGGGGGCATATTGGCGAATTTGCTATAAAAGCTATATTTAGACTAGGGGCTAAGAGTGATAAAATACGACCAATATTGGTAAAATTCAATGATAAAATTGCTAAAAATATTATAATGGAAAATTTAGTTAAGATTAGACAGTTAGATGAAAATCTGAAAAACGTTGGTATTAGTCACGATCTAAATGTCGAACAAAGATCCGAAAGAAATAGATTGGTGGAAGAAGCTAAAAAACTGCAAAGTGAAAATACGGGGGAATTCATGTTTCGGGTAAGGGGTCCACCAGAAAATATGAAGGTAATAAAAATAAAAAAGAATGCAATCAGGTAAACGTTTTGAACATTATGTATTCAAATGTAGATTGCATTACTAATAAAATGAGTGAGATAAGATTATTAGTAGATACAGATGACGTAACAAAAGATATCTTAATTTTTACTGAGGTAAATGCAAAATATTATGTAAATGAATTTATTGAATCCGAATTCTGGATAAACAATTTTAATTTGCATTCATATAATTTTATGAAAAAAGGATTTAGAGGTATATTTTGTTATGTTAGATATGATATTAAGTGCCAAATTATAAATTTAGGAATAGATTTCAATGAATATATGTGTATTAAAATAGATGAAAATCCTGATATTTTTATTCTTATTATCTATAGGAGTCCGAATTCAGGTAGAGAAAATAATAATAATTTATTTTTACTGTTAGAAGCTTTCCAATCTAAAATAGGAGTAAAATTAATAATTGGAGATTTTAACTTTCCAAACGTTGACTGGAAAAATAATACTTACAAATCAAATTTTAAGTCATCTGAAGATAAACTGATCAACTTTTTAAATGATAATTTTTTAACTCAACTAATTAAGGAATCTACAAGGTGTCGCGGATCTCAAAAGCAGTCCATTCTAGACTTGCTTCTAGTCGAGGACGTCGATTTAATCAAAAATTTAGTATATAATTCCCCACTAGGTAAAAGTGATCATTGTGTGCTAAATTTCTCCTTTATTAGAAACTTTTATAAATCAAAAACCATTAACAATATATCCAAATTTGATTTTAACAGTGGAAAATATAATTTGATGAACGATTATTTGATTGAGAATCTGTACTGTGATGAGTCGGAAATAAATAACAATGTTGCAAGTAAAGACTCGGTTAACAATATGTGGCATTACTTTTGTCAAGTAATGAATGAAGCTATTAGGAATTATATTCCTGTCATTGATGCTGATAGAATTTTAAGATTTAAGTGCCATAAAAGAAAATTACCTAAAAATGTGGTTGAGCAATGCAGGACAAAAAATAAACTATGGAAAAAGTATATCCGAACTAGAGATAATAATATTTTTGCAGAATTTAAAAATATCAGAAACAAATTAAGGAAATCAATTAATAAAATTAAAGAAGCTGAGACACTGAAATTGGCCAAAAAAATTAAGACCAATCCTAAGGTTTTTTGGCAACATATAAATAAACACAGAAACTGTCAAACTAAGTTAGAATATATGATAAAAACTGATATAAACGGGTCTGCAACAACTATAACTTGTGACGTTGATATGGCAAATTGTTTAGCTGAATTTTTTAAAAGCGTTTATATAAGCAATGATAGTCTAGACATAAGTCCCACAATTAACAATAATATTATTGTCCACATAATGGAGGAAGTAATAATAAACAAATACGCGGTCGAAAATAAAATTAATAAATTAAATAAATACAAATCAGCAGGACCAGATAATATTTTTTCAAGGGTTCTGATAGAATGTAAAAATTCTATTTCTAGCTATTTAAGCAATTTATACAACAAATCACTGCAAGCTCAAATGGTCCCTGATGATTGGAAGTATACCATCATTACCCCAGTTTATAAGAAAGGTGATAAAAATACTGCAAGTAATTATAGGCCAGTCTCTTTAAGTTGTATCTGCTGTAAACTGTTAGAATCATTGATTAAGGATGAATTAATAATACATTTTGATAGAAATAAGCTTCTAGATTATAGGCAATACGGCTTTACAAGAGGAAAGTCAACTACAATTCAGTTGTTAAAATTGATGGATATGTGGAGCAGTGCATTAGATAAAGGGGAAACAATAGACGTGGTATATACGGATTTTGAAAAAGCGTTTGATCGTGTATCTCATGCAAAGTTAATTGATAAACTAGAAAATTATGGCGTCAATGGAGGCTTAATTAATTGGATTAAAGATTATTTAACAAACAGAACAAGTAGTGTTAGGGTTAATAATAGCACATCTAATAGATTTAAAGTTACAAGTGGGGTACCTCAAGGTAGTGTTTTAGGGCCACTACTTTACATAATTTATGTCAATGATATGTTTGAAATAGTTAAGAATAACTCGGCGGAGCTGTTTATGTACGCAGACGACGCCAAAATATTTAAAACTATAAAAAGCAGTGATGATCGATTGATATTGCAGAGCTGTTTAAATTCATTAGGAGATTGGAGTAAAAAATGGGAAATTAAGCTAAATGCTGGTAAATGTGTTGCGGTGAGATATGGACGCCAATTCGTCGGCTATATAATATAGAAGGAGTGGAACTTAATTTTCTTGACAAAATAAAAGATTTAGGTGTTACATTCCAGAGTTCACTAACATTTGTAGATCACATTTATGAAATAATTAAAAAATGTTTTTCACTGTTAGGTATAATTTCACGAAATTTTAAAGATTTGACAAAAGATTCTTTTATATTGATTTATAAAGCTTTGGTTAGATCCAGATTGGAGTATGCAGTCAGTGTGTGGTCACCATGGAAGAAAAAAGACATAGAAGCCATTGAAAGAGTCCAGAAGAGAGCAACAAAAATGGTCAAGGCATGCAAGGGATTGAAATATGAAGACAGGTTGAGAATTTTGAAGCTTCCTTGTTTAAAGTACAGAAGACTGAGAGGGGACCTGATCATGCTCTACAATTTTATTCAAGACAAAGAAGGACGTTTGTGTTTTCCTAATATAAAGATATCAGAAGAAAGAAGAACAAGAGGTCACAAGTTCAAACTGGAAACACAAAGATTCAACGGCAACTGCAGAAAATATTTCCTCCTGACCAGATCGACTGCAATTTGGAACAACCTCCCTTCGAAAATCATAGAAGCCGAACACGTTAATGAATTTAAAAGATTAATCGACTGTCATTTCGAAATAAGCGACATTATGTACAACTATAAAAAGGATTTTTAATAATATATACATACATTTATTTATAGAACATATATATGAACAATATTTTATATAATTCTAGATATGGGCATAGAGACATGTAGTTTGCGCCCATCATTTCCTTTATGTTTATGTTTATGTTTATATATATATATATATATATATACACATATATATATATATATAATACAGAGATTGTTACATTTGAATCTGATCCACAAAGACTCAGGATTAAAGAGGCTTTACTCATTATTTAACACAGGCCATCTATAAACATCCAAGATGATAGATTTGACCACACACTTCGTCTCTTCGGACCTGCTGTCTCGGCGCATGTCCCAGTGGCCGTTAACCCGTCAATAGCTAGTTCTACCCATATATATAGAATAGATATATCGGAGATGAGCAGGTTTTGAGTGAGATGCCAAGATGGACTCCGAAAAAACGATTTAGAGTCTTTTGGATCCATGAATATTCATTATTTGTATTAATCTATTTTTGGTACGACAGCGGAGACTAAACTCTGGTTTGTAAGAAACAGAAACGTCGATTTCTTATAGCTAAAAGTAGTTGATATGAGCTTTATTTTAATTTAACGCGATATCCGACATAAAAAATATACAATTCTAATTTACCGATAACACAGGCGACGTTAAATAGACATAAATAGACCATCGAACTCGAGACTACGCAAATAAAATTCAATGTCAGCTCAAATTTTTATAAAAAAAAAATTTGTTAATTTTTATAAAGTTAAAAATTTATTTTGTACATAAAAAATTCTTTTTTTTCTCTTAAAAAAATACTTGATTAAGTTACTATACGGTTGTAACTCTCAGTTCTTCGTTTTTGGATCTCCGGTCTACTAGGCTGCCTCGCTAAAAGCCTTCCTAAACAACAGGCGGGCCGATATATCTATTCTATATATATGGTTCTACCAGGCCCGCTGCTTGTTATATGCTCCCTCCTAAGGCTTGTTGTCGCGTCACCAAAGTGAAAGTCAAAAACATTCCAAATGCAGATGTTAATAATAAAAACACGATCTTCAATAATGAACATAATGATGTAGCTGGCTATAGAACTGAAGAGCCAATTGTTCATTCATCGACCTCCGTGTTTCAGACCGATCTGCCAACCAATAAACTTGAAAATTTAATAGTTGATGACACACGTTCTCTGAAGTCGGGTGCTTCACAGGGTTCCTGTGAAACTGGTATTTTGATTGAAGAAACCGGGGGCGAGAGAAAGACGTTGGTGATGAATACTTTGTCTTCTGACCAGCACGGTTTGATGGTTGAGGATACACATTTCTTGAAGTCGGGTGCTGTACAGAGTTCCTGGAAAACTGGTGTTTCGGTTGAAGGTGCTGGAGTTGAGACGAGCTCATTGGGGATTGGTGCAGAGTCCGGTGGGCCTCTGTCATCTCTGGACGGGTGCGAAGGTGTGGAGGATTGGTATGACTGCCCGGTTTCTGTTGATATGACAACCTTTTCTCACCTCACTCACAATATAACCGTTCGTCGTAAGTAATTGTGCGGAAGTGACAGTACTTATGTTAAATTATATATACCTTTTATATAAATCTTGTAGATTTATCTTATATGTTATCATAACTAAGTAACATATGCTGTTTGTAGTTATCCTTGCTGAGTCATGCAATTTACAATTCCATAATGCTTTTATTCTTAGACATTATTAATTTACTTAATTGATTGTATATGATGTAATCCCTGTCTTAAAACTTCATGTAATCTCATTTGACTTTTAAATGTCTATTTACCTTACTATAGCATGATTGCAATTGAAATTAATTTTGTGTAACTTTTATATTTGACGTAATGCCTTTGAAATCATAAGAAGTTAATTTTAGTTATAATAGTTTCGTTTAAGTTGTCCTGTAATTCACGATATATTCCATAATATCTGCATAATTTTATGTCTGTTTAATTTTACTTTGAAACGTCTATTTATTTATAAAACGTAATAATATCAATAATATTATTTATTAAATTTGAAGACAGTTAATTTTAGTTATAATAGTTTATTTTAATTGTTCCGTATCTCATAGTAAATTCCATAATATCTGTATAATTTCATGTCTCTATAAGTTAACTTTTAAACGTCTATTTACTTTTCTATATCATGTTTACATTTTACAATTTAAAATTAATGTCCTGATGATGACAAGTTAATGTCGAAACTGACCAGTTGGCTAATAAATATGTAACCATGAACACGGATATTAGTCTTTATTTAAGTAAAAAACGAAAGCTGGAAAGTCTTTGTAAAAAAAGTGTTAAACGGCGAATACAAATGTATTTTTAACAGAGCGTTTATTACCGAAAATCTTATACCTCGCTACGCTAAAAATATATATATATATATATATCTTTTTTTGTTATATTTACATTAATGTTTTAACACTTCAAGTAATGTTAGCTTTCGCAATGACAATTAATAAAAGTCAAGGACAGTCTTTTGATCACGCCGGTGTATATCTTTCTGAGCCAGTCTTCGCTCATGGTCGAACTGTATGTAGCGTTAACTCGAGGAAGATATCACGAAAATATAAAGGTTTTAGTGAAAGATACCTTATATCAAGGAGATTTATTGACAAACTAAAGAATTTGTACAAAAAACATTGTTATCAAAGAAATCCTTTACTGAATAAACGAATTGCAAATAATTGTGAATTAGCCAATTATTCTACTCATCTACATGCACAATTTCTTATATATGTATGTATGTATGTATGTATGTATGTATGTATGTATGTATGTATGTATGTATGTATGTATGTATGTATGTATGTATGTCTGCGTAAAATAATATATAATTAGATTTAAACAAATCCTTCATTTTTGACAAACTATCTCTAGTAAATATATATTATATATATTAATCAAAAAGTAAAATTAAAAAAAAAATGTTTTTCTTTGCCTCTTTATCTGAGTCAACGAACTAAAATTTCTGAATCTAAAACAACCGTTACGCTCAATCTTGTTAATTATTTTGATCTCTGGTGACTATAAATAAACATCCAATTATTTTGGACCTCTGGCGACTTATACATAAACAACTTATTACAGTCGCTAGATAGCAGGAATTATATTGATTTGATTAATTTTAATTGATTTAAGGTCTAATTCATGTCGGAAACATATAATTCATGTATTGTCATCCAGAATAAAGCTTTCCTGAAAGTTGTAGAGCTCTAGGTGGTCGAAAAGTGGGTGAATTTGTGTTTCTAAGATTTGATCACCACAGACAAACAAACAAACAGAAAGACGAGTGACGTTAAATAAAAGCATTTAAAAATTTTATCAAAAAATATTCTTTTAAGTTTCAGTTTACTGATAGAGCTATCATTTCTATTTCTATTGAGTTACAGTTTCACAAAATTAAAGTTTCTATATCTAGAATATCTCCGCTGAAAAAAAGTTACCCCCCCAAGGTTTTACTGAAATGAAGTCCCTGTGGCCTGTATGCTGATATGCTTACCTGCACAATTTAGATTTCCAGGAGTTTTGTTTTTACACACTTTTACTTAACTTGACTTCTCTGTCTGTCTGTCTATCTGTCTGTCGTCAAATTTTGCAATCGATTTTAAACTAACTTCCCGATGAGCTAGAGACTTAAAAATTGAAACATATCTCCGAGCTAATTAATAATGCATTCTATCAAATTTTAGGATCGATTGGACAAAATTTAATAAAATAATTATTTGTGATATTTTCGTCAAACTATTTATTGTCTATGCTAATATGCTTGTTGTTTATGTAGTAAAAATATAAAAGTGTGTTTTTAAAAAACTTTATTTTTGCTTCACTTGTTTGTTATGTGTTCGATAGGTTGGTGAAAATAACATTCGAAAGAATCACTCCTTCCAGTTGTTCCGATAAGTTATTATTTTTTCAAATATTTTTATATTGTCATTTGTTATTGATGTCACTTGACCCCTTTCGCATATAATGTTCCGATGGATAATAGAATAAATGCAGAAGTGAAAATATGACCATAGTCATAGACATATGTGCTTATGACAGGGACGTAAATTCAGCATTTTCCAGGGGGGGGCAAAATTTTCCCGCCATTATATAGTTTTTTGACAGGGTTACCCGGTGTTGTCCGGGTTTTTTGTGCTTAGTTTTGTCTCGTTTTTGCCAATGAAACGTCGAAGAAATAACAGATTTTTTTTTTAATTTTTCAAAATTTTCTCATCAATGAAGTTACCTGCATGCCAAATGTTGTTAAAATTGCTTCTGCGGCTTGGATGTGATAAACGAATGCTCTCACACACACATTACCTTTTACATTTATATAAATACGTAGGTACAAGCAGAGAGGGATGGGGAAATGCATCCCCCATCAGAGTATCAATTGAAATTTTTTGGGTATAATACCTTGTTTTTGGAAAACGACCGCAGCTTTTTTGGGAGGAAAAATTAGAAGTCTTTAAAAAAAATTTTGAAAAATACTTACGACTACCCCTTACCGGTTATCAGCTTTTTGGAAGAAAATATAAAAAAATTTCTGAAGTGAATCCCCCACCAGAAAAATCTGGATTTGCCACGCGCCACTGGGTATAAGGGGGATGAAGGATTTAATCATATTGCAGTAAAACAAGTAAAGGAAAAACGAGTTTTTCAACACAAACTTTGATTTCAAATACATTCAATTTAGAAATGCAAAAGATGTTCAAAGTTTTTTTTTTAAATTGAATCATGTATTTTCATCAAATATAAAGCTGAGCTGAAAGTTTCAACTTCCTAGCTAGTCAAAATACTGGTTAAATTTCACTTGCAAGATTTGCGTACAGAGAAACACACACACACAAACAGAGATTGTAACCTAAATAAAAGTTTGTAAAAAAGATGTCCAAAATGGGGTGGGTATAATTTTGTTTTATTTTTGTGTAATAAAAAATAACTTTGATGTAGACAACTGTGAGGGAATCAACAATGTATCAATACCACTAATAGGGTAAAATTCCACGAGTTCGCTGATTGTATTTTGGCACAGAAAACAGCTAATCTTTGGACCAACACTGATACACAAATTATTACTCTGCAGTTATTGGTAAATCTTGCTTCGAGCTAAGATATAAAATTGTCTACACACGCAAAAAGAATTCCAATACGCATTGAATCATCACGAGGTTAAGTAAAGTTAAAATTAACATATTATATAGTAAACTCTAAGTAAAAAAAATTTTAATTTTGGAAATCATGGGGGGGCGAATTGTCTATACACGCCAAAAGGATTCCAATACGCATTGCATCATCACTAGGTTAAGTAAAGTTAAAATTAAATAAATATATAGTAAACTCTAGGTAAAAAAATTCAAATTTTGAAAATCAGGGGGGGGCAAATGCCCCCCCCTGCCCCCCCCAATTTACGTCCCTGGCTTATGACTCAATTTTATGACTTTTTGTTTGACTAAAATATAATTTTAATTCTAATTGTATTTTGGGTAAATTAAATATATAAAAAGTTTCTTTTCGAAAGTTGATTTAAAATCTTTTGGTCGTTAACCATAATAAACTCCAACGCTCGAACAATAAACTTTGATCTGTTGCTCTTGGCAACTGGTTCCGAGTAAAAGTATATAGTATATACTATATACATACGCTCTTCTATAGGTATGTACTATTACTAGTATTAGTAAAATATATTACCGTTTTAATTGTTTATATTTAAACAAAATTTACGTCTAAAGTTATATAATAACAATGTTTTCGAAAAATTCTCAATATACTCCGGTTCAAGAGAATGCTATCATTAAAGACTACATTGAAAGAGAGAACAAAGCACAGAAGTTGTACTCTCATTTTAGTCTCAATCCATTCAAATCAAGTACATATAATTCAAGTCTTTCATCATTGTGTTGAAATAACATGCTACCGGGAGTCAATATATCTAATTATTTAATTGTTAGGCATTGTTTCATATTTTCCTTTCAAGCGCTCTTGTAAATCTTTAACGAGATAATAACAAGCTGCAATGTTTTTGTTTTCCATAGAAGTTTCTTTCTTGATGTGTAGATATTTCAATTTATGTAAACTGTTAATTTACGGTACACAGTACACCATGTTAATTTGCAGTACACCATGTTTATTTACATAACACAGTACATCATGTTAATTTACAGTACATCATATTAATGTACAGTACAAAGTACACCATGTCAATGTACAGTACAAAGTACACCATGTTATTTTAAAGTAAACTGCTAATTTACAGTACACTGTTATTATTTATTATTGTTATTTTGACAACTTATATATGTTAGTTTACAGTACCTAGTACACCATGTCAATTTACAGTACACCATGTTAATTTACAGTACACCATGTCAATTTACAGTAAACCATGTTATTTTACAGTACACCATGTTATTTTAAAGTAAACTGATAATTTACATAACACAATGTTAATTTACATTACCCAGTACTTCATGTTAATTTACAGTACACCATGTTAATTCACAGTACACCATATTAATTTACAGTACATCATGTTAATTTGCAGTACAGCATGGTAATTTGCAGTACACCATGGTAATTTAGATTACACTATGTTAATTTACAGTACACCATGTCACAGACAAGCCTAATGCATTTCCACCTGATGAGAATTCTGATGTTGGTTAGTTCAAAGTAGTTAAAATAAAAATTGTATGATGTTTTTCAATTATGCGAGGTAGCATGTATCACTTAAACAACAACTTTAAATTTATTGTTTTACCATTTGTTGCAGATGGTTAGTTTTTATTTTTCAAATAATTATTTTTTGAATAAGGCTAAAATGATTCCAAATGTTTTTTCTAAGCTTACTTTGAAGAGCTAATAAGAAAATCAGAGATGACACCAAAGGAAAAATATCCTCATGCAATTACAAATTCACATGAATATGGGTGGGATTGTAATTTAGTAAGTTATAAATAGTTAACTTTATTTATCGAGTTTTATTGATTTGTTTTTTTGATTTTTTGATTAATTTTTTTTAAATTTGTATATCATCCTTGCGATAACAATAAATTTTACAGATTTTATATGTATTAAATAATTATTGTCATTTTAAGAAACCAGTTAGTTTTTCCTCATATTAAATTGTTAAAAAAACTTTTAAAAATGTTATGGAGCAGGATGACAGTGGTATGAAGATGCATTTTCCTAAGAAGAAAACAGACATGCATTTGTACATGCAGCCTTCCAAATCTAAATGAACATCAACTACTTTTGTAGATAGATGTCATGCTTTTTATTTTTAATGAAGCCTTTCAATGACTTCTTATGTTGCCAAAATAGGTTTTCATGTTTTAAAAAATTTTTATTCTGGAGATTTAAACAAAGCAACTTTTTTTAAATTAATTGTACATTAAAACTTTTTAATCAATTACATTGTGAATGATTGTTGTTATTAATTAGTTATTTATGGAGGATATTTTTCTGGAAAATTTTAATCATAATTTTGTTGTTTGTTTAAATTTTCATTAAGTACTTCAGTTTAATTATTCTAGATGAGTACTTCTGAATATCTGAAAAGCGCAATGTGCACATAAAGATTTGTATAGTAGGTGCCGTTAAATACGCAAACAAACACACACACAAACGCATACATGCCCACACACACACATGCCCACACACACACACCCACACGCACACGCACACACACACACACACTGCAACAACAACCTTCCATTGAACCCACATATAAGAACTTGTCCCCTATTTATGCGCCTTCCAATTGCAGTTCCAGGAGCGTCATAGATTTAATGCAAATAAATTTTTACAAATATTTTAATTAAGAAAACAAATATAATCATCGGGTTCATAAATAATCAGAAGTTGATCATGTTGTATTGTTGGGCAAGGCAGGTTACTAGAACTTTAATAATTAGATCATAACTATAAATATAAAGAATTTTATATTTTAATTGGAATAAATGCTGGTAAGTTGAACAGATGATTTGAGTTGTTTTTGATGTAATGTATTCAATATGTTTATTTTTTATAGGAATAAGTGGGGTATTACCGCCACCCTAACGTTTTCCCTAAATTTTAAGATCAAACAGCATATCACTGTACTCATTAATTTTTTTTAAATCACATACACTTTGTTTAATTTGTTTAATTTTTATCTTTTGAGATGTCAATAAAGTCTTAGCATCTAGTCTAGGGTATTTTCGCCACTTGATGGTTATTGTTAGCCACCAAGTAGTTGTGGGTCAGGGACTGCTGTGTCTCGATATATTTTTTATGCTAGTGTTTTTTTAGAAATCTTAGATAAATATGAAACCATTTTATTTGCCGACGATCCACTTTTGACAGCAGAGACAACAACTTTCAAAATATCGTTGGTCGTCACTCCATCTTCCACATTTTCCCATTATTTTTAGTTTTGAATATAATAATGAATATCTAAGAATCCATGGTGGTATTGCGGTAAGGCATTTGCCTGTTGGCCTAAGGGTCGGCGGTTTGAATTCACCAGGGTCCGTAGGGGGTGCGTAAGGGCAGGCACCATAAACGACTGCCTTTAATTGTTGTAGTGGTTCTCACACAGTCTTCTGAACAACTCTAAACCATGTTCATTTACATCGAAGAAATCAATGAGCATGCTGATGGACACAATCGGAACAAATAATTTTTCCTGCTAAAAATATAAAAGTTAAACACATAAAGAAAAATTAGTAGCCATGACAAGCTATTCTTAAAGCTTGTAAATGTTACCAAACTCTTTAATTTCATATTTAGACCTCACAAATTGAATTTTCCTGAACATAGCGAAAATATCCGCTATGGCGGGGATACCAACCTTACCCTGTTTGCTTAGTGTAACCTTACGCAAAACGAGTTTCACTTTGTAGCAATGTTACAATTTATTGAATTATTTCAGGGAAACATTATTTAGTTATTTCTTGAAAATATTCATAGTCAGGCTCGACTGAAAATTGCATTACATCATTAAATTATTATGTGAAACCGTAAAACTAAGATAAACTGCACTTATGCATAAGCCGCAGTCATCAGTTGTGTATGTCCATAGAAGTTCATTCTCGTTTCTATATATATATACTAGCAGTGCCCGTAGCGGCTTCGCTCGCATGAAATTAGAGAATTTGAACCGTGCATCCATAGGTATCGGCTCGGCCCGTCGACAACTTGGCCCAGTCCGTTTCAAAACCAAAATTCCTGGCCCGCACGCCCGTCTAATTTGGGCCCGGCCCGTTTTTACAGGCCTAGAAATTCTATATACTTGATGAAAAACTTCGGGCCGTCCCACATGACTTCAGGTTTGGCCCGGTCGGTCTGAAGACCCTAAAATCACTAAAATGTCTATATGCTTAGTGAAAAACCTCGGCCCGTACCACCTTGATTTAAGATTTAGCCTGGCCCGTAAAAAGACCCTAAAATAACGGCTTGGTCCGACCGGTGATAAACTGGACTCAGCTACTTTTAACCGGCACAAAACCTCAAAATACTAAGTTTTACATCTGTAATGCTTGCAGTTGTTGAGTAGCAGTTATTTTAAAATCAAATAACCATTATTTTGACCCCACATTTGAAGTCATGGAAACAAAAGTTTTAAGTAATGGTGAAACACGTATATCTATTTTATTTGAGTAGATACTAAGTATTAATTTTTACATCTGTAGCAATTACAGTTGTTGAGTAGCAGTTACTTTAAAAACCAAATAACCCTATTTTCCACCCCACATTTGAAGTCCTGGAAACCAAATTTTCAAAAAATGGGGAAACACGTATATCATTAGTTTTAGAGTAAAAACTAAATACTAATTTTTATTTTTGTAGCATTCACAGTTTTTGAATAGCAACTTCTTTAAAAACAAGTAATCCTATTGTCCACCCCACATTTAAGGTCCCGGAAACCAAATTTGTAAAAAATGGCGAAACACGTATATCTTTATTTTTAGAATAGAAACTAAATACTAATTTTTACATCTGTGGTATTTACAGTTTTTGAGTAGCAGTTACTTTAAAAAACAAATAACCCTATTTTCCACCCCACACTTAAAGTCCTGGAAACCAAATTTTCGAAAAATGCTAAAACACGTATTTCATTATTTTTGGAGTAGAAATTAAATACTAATTTTTACTCCTGTACCATTCACAGTTTTTGAGTAGCAGCTACTTTAAAAACCAAATAACCCAATTTTCCAACCCACAATTGAGGTCCGAGAAACCGAATTTTCAAAAAATGGTGAAACACGTATCTTTTTATTTTTCACGAAGAATCCCTATACCAAATTTCAAAATCTCATTTTTGGTTTTCGAGATATACATTGTTTTAGAAAAAGTGTTTTTTCCAGTTTCTTCCCCTCAGGACCAAAATTTTCAAAAATCTTTTTTTATTGGATGCTTACGCAATAAAAGTAATATAAGTTCAAAATTTCACGTTCCTAGGATGAGGCGTTTGAGCTCGGCGTTGATTATCAGTCAGTCAGTCAGTCAGGACATGTTCTTTTATATATATATATATATATATATATATATATATATATATATATATATATATATATATATATATATATATATATATATATATATATATATATATATATATATATATATATATTTATATATATATATATATATATATATATATATATATATATATATATATATATAAATGACTGTCTCTGTGTGTACGTAAGTACGTATGTCCTATATGCATTGCTACACTAATCATCCGATCGTGATTAAATTTTCACACATCCTTGAGAGTCAATGGAAGGTGTTAGTGAAAACAAAATGAAATCGGTCACAAAATGAGCGGGGCGGGAGCGGGTGAGCGAGCGGGAGCGAGTGAGCGAGCGGAAACGGGAACTGGAGAATGAGTGGGAATGGGAAAACAAGTGGGAACGGGAAAGCGACTAAGAGCGGGAAAGCGACCGGAAGCGGAAAAGCGACCGGGAGCGGAAAAGCGACCGGGAGCGGAAAAGCAACCCAAAGGGGGAAAGCGACCGGGAGCGGGAAAGCGACCGAGAGCGGGAAAGCGACCGGGAGCGGGAAAGCGACCGGGAGTGGAAAGCGACCGGGAGTGGAAAGCGACCGGGAGCGGGAGAGCAAGCGGGAAGGAAACGAGAGAAAGAGAAAAACGATAGAAAAACATCTAAAAGACCCGGGCAACGCCGGGTACCCCGCTAGTATAGAATATAGATAATCCTGTAAACGTAGAGAAATATGCTTTCTAGCGATTCGTAACGTTAAAGTCGAAGTTATTTATAACACAATATTTCTCGAATTTATTTTAACTTTATTATTCTTCGTTGAATATAACTTTTACTTGACTCAAAATTGAATTATCTCACTTTGTAGAATTTCGCACGGTTCTAACAAATCTTTTGATAATTCCAATTTCTCTTCCCAAAACCATCTCAATTCTTTAATGAAGACCCCTAATAGGAAAAAGACCAATAACAATTATATATATATATATATACATATATATATATATACATATATATATATACACATATATATATACACATATATATACATATACATATACCCATTCATTCATATATATATATATATATATATATATATATATTAATGATAAAAAAAATTATACGCACACACAATGTCACAAGAGCACAAATATACATACATACATATATATATACATATACATATATATACATACATATACACATACATATATACATACATAAATGACTATTGTTTCAACATATCCAATCATTATAAAATGCACACATAATAAAATAATAAACAAATATCGCGCAAATACGTAAGATGAACCATCTTCATCTTACAAATCCGTACGCGTTTAGTATTATTTTGTGGCGATCTAATTTTGTAATCTGACACGTCTTGATATATATTGTTACGATATCACCAGCTCGTATACCGGGCTCAATAGAATGGTTTTGCCGTTTTATTGGAAAATAATAAATGAAGCTTTGCTAAGGCTATTTATACCTTTTGGTCTATAAATAAATAATAATTAAAATCCCTAATAAATATTCTGAATCCGTTAAGGTTTATCAATAGGAAGTTGATCATCAAACCAGTGATTTTACATTATTACTCCCTTCTTAATTCTGTTCGTCCCGAACAGCATAGTCGCTTTTGAGAAATCCGACTCGGCCACGAACACCAAAATACCTTAATAATTAATAATTTAATAATTTGATAATAATTTAACGTGGCATAATGTCAGTGTTGACTTCTAGGCCACGAAGAGATGCGTTTTGAGACTCTTTCAAAATTCTTCGACCGTCGCTGAGCAGGTGATGGTAGTCGGAAGCTCGTTCCAAAGTCTGGAACCGGCAACAGCAAATATGCGGTCGCCAGCCGTCTTCATTTTGGTCCATGGCAGATGGAGTGAGGCCGAAGATGAGGATCTGAGTCTCCTCCTGGCCGGGAAGTCAGACACCCTGTTCATTGAAGAAGACAGATATTTCGGAGCCAGTTTATTAAGAGATTTGTATACCAGTAGCGCCAACTTGAATTTTATTCTTTTGTCCACTGGCAGCCAGTGTAGGTCGGCGAGAACTGGACTAATGTGATCGCATTTGCGAGCACCGGTAACCAGACGTGCTGCAGCATTAATAACCGAACGGAGACGATTGATGTGGTGTTTGGGTGACCCAACCAGGATAGAGTTACCATAATCAAGTTTGCTTAAGACGAGGGAAGTTACAAGTATTTTTCGGGAATTTGTTGGGAGAGAGGTTGCCACACTTTTTATCTGCCGTAATACATTGAAACATGCACGAACAGTGTTTTTGATGTGTGTTTTTGATGACAGATCAGCATCAAGATAGATGCCAAGATTTCGAACAGACACAGACGGCTGCACCATGTCAAGACCTATTCGAACTGGATCTTTTGGAAGATGAAGTTTCTGGCTTCTAGTTGTAAACCAGATGGCTTCAGATTTGCTGGAGTTTAACTGGAGTCGATTTGACTGCATCCATGCTCCAACGTCGTCTATACAGATCTTTACTCGTGGCTTTGACCGCAATTCGCAAACAACATGGTCTAGTCCCTTGACCGTTTGATGCAGTTTATTCCAGTCCTTCTTTGGCTCATCAACAGAGTCTTTCTTTGGCTCATTGTCGCTATATCTGCACGGTTCATCGCAGCCTTTTTTGCATGCCTCGTCCTGAACATCTTTGCACGGTTTATCGGAACTGTCTGCTTTTTCTTCTTCCTTCACATCTTTTAGATCTTTCTCAAGAAACTCTTCAAAAGGTTTTTCGAAAACACCTTCCATAAATCCATTAAATCCCTTCATCAGACTGTTATTTGATTTTAAAATGACTCTTAGTCTATCTGATCTAGAATCCTCTGTGGATTCATCTGATTTAGAACCTTCGGTTCGGTACCGTTTTCTGTTCTTGGCTCATCTTTTTCAGAATTTTTGCTGGCTGCATTGCTATTGTTGTTTTGGAGAAGTTCATCGCCGTCATGTTTGTTTTCTTCCAAGCTACAATCGAACGTTTACTTTTCACATTCCAACTCGGCTCTTTCGTCGGTGTCAACTTTCGTATCGTCCAGCGGATCTTTCTTCAAATTATCGCCATCGTCTCTCAAATCAGTGTCTTCTTTTTTTGTCAAGTTAGCTCTGACGTATTTCCCCATTGGAGTTTCGTCCGTTTCTAAATCCTCGGTTGCTACATCCGAGTCAGATTCGTCACTAAAATCTGACCATGAATATTCGGTGCCGTCGTCTGTTATGGAGGCTTCCGTTTCAGAACCGTCGCTGTATGGGTAAAAGCCATCGCTGTTATTGCCATTATTATAATCATCATCGTCACTTTCATCCTCATCGTTTTGCATTTCGTTTTCAACATTCTTTTCATCTTCTTTAGATTTGTTGTCGACGTCCAAACCGACTGTATCATTGTCACCATCTTTGCCAGGCTCGTCATCACCATCTTTGCATGGTTCATTTTGAACATTTTTGCAAGTTTCCTTATCATGACCGTCTTTGACAGGCTCATCATCATGACCCACCTGACCTGTGCAGTCTGTACGGCCGTCATCCGTCACATGCTCTGAGACACAGCTGGTGGACTCCAGTTCAAATTGGGTTTCGCCGCAGCAACCCACATCACCAGCAACCCACATCACCAGCAACCCGCTGGTCCAGAACCGTGTCCACCACTGCCTCAGCCAACCCTGCGACCAAACTCTCAAAAGTTGTACCGGCTGCTGCTACTTTGTTTTCGTGGCCAAGAATCATTCCTTCTCCTGTCTTCCCCTGTGCTGCCATGTTTTCTCTCGCTTGTTGTCTTTCTTCTTCTAGCAATTTGTTTTTCAATTTTATCCGCCTAACCACAGCTTCCTCGTCAATATCGAACAAATATTCATCGTCGTCAGGCCCATAGCCTTCATTCACTAACGCGGCTAAGAGGCGTTCCATAAGTTCGTCCTTTTTACCTGTATCGCTCAGGCCACGTTTCTCCAGCTCGTCTTTCATTTCACTCGCCCAAAGCTCATCCAATGAGTTCAAAACCATTCTTGTATCCCAATTCTGACACCAATGTTACGATATCACCAGCTCGTATACCGGGCTCAATAGAATGGTTTTGCCGTTTTATTGGAAAATAATAAATGAAAATTTGCTAAGGCTATTTATACCTTCTGGTCTATAAATAAATAATAATTAATATCCCTAATAAATATTCTGAATCCGTTAAGGTTTATCAATAGGAAGTTGATCATCAAACCAGTGATTTTACATTAATATATCTTGTGTATACGTAAACGAAATAATAATAAAATATATAATAATAATTATTATAATGATAATTTTAATTTTTCGATTAATAAATTAAAGTTGTTGCTAACTGTAATTTTTTCTACTTTGGTGATGCTAAAAAAACTAAAAATTAAAAAAAAATATTAAGAAACGAATAGGAAAAAGTTTCCATGCGATTATTAGTCGCATGGCAGCCTTTCTGCGTGTGAGAAATTGCACAAGCCAAGACTTATCTGCGAGTAAATACGTATTTCTAATGTTATCTCAGTCAGTGTTTTCGTATTATTTACTGCGACAAAATGTTCCCGTTGATAAAGGTTTACTTTCGAACCGGGAAATAAGTTTTCTTGTAACAAGAGGGCTGGACTGTCAAGCAGAAATATCATAAGAATGAGATATTTATATAGATTATGATTTTATTAGAATTTAATTTTTTTAATGTATTTGAAACATTTTATTGACATGCATATGTGTGGGTATTTGTTTATTGCCAACTTTAAACTTTTAAATATCGTATTGAGAAGAATAACATCATGAGATTTATGAACAAAACATTCTTGAATTCACCGTGCTTGACCACGGCGCACATGTTGCCGTGCAAATTGAATGCACGAAATCGAAGGAGGTGTGCAGTTAGAAGAAAACATCTCATGAATCTGGAGGAGAGTATTGGGAATGTTTGACAAATAAGTTTGACTTTATAATCGAAATCACTAAAGATGGTACCACCAGTACTATGACATTGTTTTGCCGCGAGGGAGGACAAAGATTGATCGTAGAATGATGTAGAGTCAAAAATCCCATTGAATTCTATCACATTCACTCCTATCACATTCATTTCTATCACATCACTTCTATCACATTCATTTTATCACATGCACGTCTATCACATCTCAAACTCTTTTTTTCATCTCATTTAATTGCGCTTTCATTATTTTTTATATTTAAACAAACAAGTTATATCGATGGACAACAAGTGATAAAACTGAGCGCTGAAATAATTGAAAAAATAATTGTTTAAAACATGTGAAATAATTGATGATTCTTATTTGAACCATAAAAAGTAATATGTTCATCAAAACATTCCGAGCGCAACTGAATTCTCTTACTGACCACTGTTCAAAAACTGTCAATTTATAGAAAAAAAAACTTCTATAATAAACTCCAACAACAACAACCACATATAATTATATAATTTAACAAGCCATCCTTAATCGAAACAACAACAACTAATGCTTAGAGAGCACAACTAAGCTATAGAACATTTAGTATCAGCCCATTCTATTTTTAGTTTCAATGAATTTTAGTGCAAGGAGTTCTGATTCTGAACTGATAATTAACCTAAAGTCCAGCAGCGATACACGTTTTAGTTTACAAGAGCTTTTTCTTCTGTTATATTTTTTTTATTTTTCTACCGACCCTCCTCGCCCCACTCCCACGATATACCCCCTACAGCCCAACGGAATTTTGCTGATTATATCCGTAGTTTTACCGCCATTACTGCTACTTCCCTTGATCGCCACTTTACTTCTCTAGACCGACAAAAGAAACATTTTTAAACAAAATCTGAGATGACGAGAGAATGATAAATAAGTCTTTAAACGGCATATTTTTCGATACTCGCATCTCCACGTATAACTGCAAAAAGACATTTGAATATATTCCCTCATCTAAGTTGAGCAGCGATGCGGAAAAGACATTCATAACTAAACTTTGTTCTGGTACTGGAAACGATGGTTCGCAACATTGGGTGAAAATGCAAATGCAAATGATTGATAATTTATTGAGCGCCTTTTCCGCTTTGTTCAAAGGCGCTGTTCTTTTACATGCCCCACGGAGAGAACGATTTTACCCGCTAAGTTTTCCGTTGACATGGGCTACTAGGCAGTGAGTGGGAGTCGAACCGTGAAGCTTTCACATTCAAGGCTAACGCTCTACCAACTCAGCTAACCTAGCACCGATTAGTTAGTGATTAGTTTGAAGAGTCGTGGGTAATAATGGTTGGATGAGTTGAACATCTTCGATAGTAAGACAAACCACCGAGAGAAGAAATCCAACGAAGCATAAAAGTCTGATGTTGTTTGCTTTCAGTTCATCACGCCTTTCATTCATTTTCAATTTTCGGTACTTAACGCGTTGATCGGGAGAAGATTAAACTGCATAAATTTGCATGTAATTATCATAAAAAATTGTTCACGCATTATTTTGGACGTTAATTTTAAAACAAAATGATATTTTTTTTCGTATATTTTATGAATATTTTTTATTTACGAGATTTTAAGGGCATAATCTTAGGTTTTTAAACGCAGAAAGAAAAATCTGTTAGGACATTATTGGTTTAAATTATGGAGCTTTCAGTGGGGAATGGCCATTATTTGTCATACCCTCTGTAATTGTTAATGGTTGAGGTGACACCCTGGTGACAATGAAGCAAGTAGATTGGTTTGTTCGTTTATATCTTATTTGGCTGGATACGATGATTGGTTTTTTTGTATTTCTATGCAATTGTCTCTCCGGGTCTTTGATGGGGCTATTCAAATATTCATATTGCTTTGACGTTCATTTGTTGTTTGTTTGCGTGGCAAAGTTAAAAATATTAAATACCAAAGATGCTTAACAGAGAAAAAAATTGTTTTAAATATTTTATAATAATATAAAATAAATAAAAACATTAAAAAATCATTTGTTTAAAATTTAACTTGTATGCTACAAGCAGATAATTTTTAATATTTTTTGTATTAAAAAATTTAAAAATATATATAGTAATAAAATTAACGAAATCTCGACACCTTCGTCTGGCAAACTAATAAACATCTCTCTCTCTCTCTTTGACAACGCCTTTTCCAAGACAAGTCTTGCTCGAAGGCGAGAAAGGGTACTTGCAGAGGCAGCCATTTATAGGCGCCTACCCTCCAATACAATCACCTGCCTCACTTCCACAAAGGACAACAAACGTTCCACACTCACTCCTTCTCGGTGAGTTCTTTTTTCAATCAGACATTCTGGATAGTTCTTGAAAAAATATATAAACGATGAAACAATGCAATATCTTGGAAATTGTCCGTGAAGGCTTTTTCAATTTTTTTTATAAAAAAATAATGTTTTTGAATAAAAAAATAAACTGCGATAGCGAGCGAAACACAAATGGAAAAAGAAGTTTTTTTTCCTAACGCGCTCACCTGGAAAGGAAATATACATAGTTCATTCAACATACATAGTTCATTCAACATACATAGTTCATTCAACATAAATTTGTTCCTACTTTCTTTCTGTTTTTTGTGTGCTTCAATTTCAGTGTAGGGGTGTCCCTTGCAGTTTCATTTCATTCCACACCAACATGGAGCATTTAAACAAATTTTAATTTGTAACCAGGCTTGATTTTATTTACAGATGGAATGCAATCACATTAGCAGGTCTTTATCGAGAACCGTAAATTTTAAGTTCTGCAAAGATTTAATTTGAATTACTGAAACTTCTACAAGCTTTGTAAATGCAAGGTGCTGTGCTAAAGTGTATGGCAATCACGGTAACCAGGTGTCAATGCGCTGAAATTCAGACATAACTCGATCAGCATCGAATCAAACACGATCATGACGAACACGACAACGACGAACTTCACCACGTCAAAATCAGCTTCTCCACCGATGACTGACGAATGTACACTGTTTGACATTATTTTCTACACCGTCATCGGGGGCGCGATATGCTGCTTCGGAATCATTGGAAACTTCTTGTCTTATCTCGTTCTTAACCACAGCAAGGATTCGAAATACTCAAAGGACAGCAAAACAGCTGTGACGTCATTTCTCTTGAGAGCGCTTGCGGTTGCGGATGCACTTCTTTCAATGGCTGCCATTCCTTTGTATGTTCTTCAACCGCTGTCGGTGAGTTTTTCGTCGAGTTGAAATAATTTTTAAATAATCAAGTTGATTGAAGACGAAGACATTTTTTCATAGTTACAAGTTTAATAAGGGTTTTAGTTTTAAAAATGCTGCTAAATATCATTTACAACAAAACGACTTTTTGCGATAAATTGTTAATTGTCATAAAACTACTAATGCTAAAAATGTAGTTTTATCTCCTGATTTTAAAAAATTAGGTTTTTTACCACTTGTAAAATAAATCAAAATTTCCACCCCTGCTGGTCAGCGACTTTTTACAAGTCCTGAATAAGTCTCAGTTGTCCAGTATCTGTTAAAGCAGGAAATCTTGTAATCAACTTCAACCAATTTCCCGACTAGCTAGAGCGGCTAAAGATTTGAAACTTTCTGCATGAACATAAAATGCAGAAAACGTATTCTTTGATAAAAAATTTTATTAAACATTTATTTTGTTGTTTAATTTTTTGATAGAGACGTTTCTCTGTGTCATGTCTCATACGGTAAAACAAAAATTGATAAGCCTACGACTACGAATAATGATTGTTTTTTAAGATGGAGAGTTGTAATAAAATATTGTTATTTGATTTTATCTAGCGTGATTAATTACGAGACCGTGAGAAAAACTCGTTTGATTGACAGCCTCATTAACTATCGTTTATTTAATAAAGTATTCGGTTTTTTCCAGTTTTTCAGGGCAACACACAACTCATTCATGAGATACCTGTGGCCTCTGTATCAAATGCCATACACCGGTGCAGTTCTTCTTACAGTTCTTGTCTCATTCAATCGTTACATGGCAGCGTGCAGACCATTTTCTGGCACTGGAAACAATCTCTCCAGCTCAAAAAAGCACGTCGTAGCAGTTGCTTTATTTGCCATAATCTACAACATTCCAAGATTTTTTGAATATCAGAAGGTTAGTGATGGGTGAGTGAGTGTGAGTCAGTTAGTGAGTGAGTGAGTGAGTGAGTGAGTGAGTGAGTGAGTGAGTGAGTGAGTGAGTGAGTGAGTGAGTGAGTGAGTGAGTGAGTGAGTGAGTGAGTGAGTGAGTGAGTGAGTGAGTGAGTGAGTGAGTGAGTGAGTGAGTGAGTGAGTGAGTGAGTGAGTGAGTGAGTGAGTGAGTGAGTGAGTGAGTGAGTGAGTGAGTGAGTGAGTGAGTGAGTGAGTGAGTGAGTGAGTGAGTGAGTGAGTGAGTGAGTGAGTGAGTGAGTGAGTGAGTGAGTGAGTGAGTGAGTGAGTGAGTGAGTGAGTGAGTGAGTGAGTGAGTGAGTGAGTGAGTGAGTGAGTGAGTGAGTGAGTGAGTGAGTGAGTGAGTGAGTGAGTGAGTGAGTGAGTGAGTGAGTGAGTGAGTGAGTGAGTGAGTGAGTGAGTGAGTGAGTGAGTGAGTGAGTGAGTGAGTGAGTGAGTGAGTGAGTGAGTGAGTGAGTGAGTGAGTGAGTGAGTGAGTGAGTGAGTGAGTGAGTGAGTGAGTGAGTGAGTGAGTGAGTGAGTGAGTGAGTGAGTGAGTGAGTGAGTGAGTGAGTGAGTGAGTGAGTGAGTGAGTGAGTGAGTGAGTGAGTGAGTGAGTGAGTGAGTGAGTGAGTGAGTGAGTGAGTGAGTGAGTGAGTGAGTGAGTGAGTGAGTGAGTGAGTGAGTGAGTGAGTGAGTGAGTGAGTGAGTGAGTGAGTGAGTGAGTGAGTGAGTGAGTGAGTGAGTGAGTGAGTGAGTGAGTGAGTGAGTGAGTGAGTGAGTGAGTGAGTGAGTGAGTGAGTGAGTGAGTGAGTGAGTGAGTGAGTGAGTGAGTGAGTGAGTGAGTGAGTGAGTGAGTGAGTGAGTGAGTGAGTGAGTGAGTGAGTGAGTGAGTGAGTGAGTGAGTGAGTGAGTGAGTGAGTGAGTGAGTGAGTGAGTGAGTGAGTGAGTAAAACAACAATAAAAAGCGATAAAGATAAGATAAATTGGATGGATGTATGGGAATGAAATCGTAAAGAAATTCTCTGGCACATTTGTCTTTTAGTTAATTAGAAATAAAACACTCATTGAAGTTAGCGTCTAATAAATATAACTCCGTTTTCAGGGAGCTTGTAATTTTAAAGCTTATTTTATTTGAAATCTTTTTTTTTAATCTAAGGTAAATCTTTATGCTTAGGCTAATATTTTTAATTTTTTTTTTACAAAATCACAATAGTTTTATTAATTTTTTTTATAAAAAGGCCACCATTTTTTAATCAGTGTCAGTTTCAATTTTTTTTAAATGGTTTTCGGCAATAATAAGAAAATACAAAAAAATAAAAATATTACAGTAAAATACATTTTATGATTTTTTTTATTTGATTGATGTCTTCAAATTCATTCCGTTAATTAAAAACACTGCTGGGTTGAGAAATTATATTATTGTATTATTATTACCTGCTTTAATATTCTTTTTATTATTTGTTATTATAATTTTTTTTAAATTTTTTAAGTACAAAGAGCACCAATTTTTAATGGTTAATTGATGTTGACGACCACAATGCCGATGATGATAATAATTATAATTAACAATGTAGTTCAGAAGATTTTAAGTTCGTGTAAAAAACAGCACCACAATGATGATGCAGATGATGATAATGAAGGTGTTAATGGTGATGCATTTTAGGAATGTTTGGAAAGTTATAAGAGAATGTTATTACAAGGCACGCATTTTTATATTCTCCACCATGAATGCCGCATTCAATAAAATTAACAAAACCCACTTAGTTTTATGCTATGTTTTTCATACCCGCTGTTTCTTGAATGACGCGATAAATGACGAGCGACGTCAAATATTTGCTGTTGAGATGATGAAGTAGTGATGACGTAGTGATGAGGTAGTGTTGAGGTAGTGATGAGGTAGTGATGATGTAGTGATGAGGTAGTGATGATGTAGTCATGAGGTAGTGATGACGTAGTGATGAAGTAGTGATGATATAATGATGATGTAGTGATACGATGACAGTGCTTTGAATGTCATTGCGGTAGAAATATCTCTGTTGAGTTGTGACGTGACTGTGGAGGGAAACTGTCAGCGTCGTTTGGAAATAATTTTTTTGAAGCTTGGAAATGTGACTCTTGTGACAACAAAAGATGAGTTGGTTCCTATGACGACAGCGTTTACAACGATGCTCCTGATGACATTTGGCAGCGAAAACAACTGATTTATGAAGGCCATCATCGTTCATCATCATCATCATCACCATCATCGTCGTCGTCGTCGTCATCATCATCGTTGTCGTCATCGTGACATCATCAATAGCAGCTACGACAGTATTTTTGAATCCTTTATATTAACTTCACCTTTCTGTCTGATTGATTTTCCCGTCAACCAATCGATCTAAAACTTGGTCCATAGACTCGTTAGGACCAAAAATTAATATTGAGATATTCACACTAAAAAACCAAATATTTTGAACGCTCTGCTAAAAATCTATGCGTTGTTCGGTGACGCTTATAATTATAAGCTATATCAACAATTTAACTAAAAATGTGATAATCGATATTGAACGCTCAACAAAGAATATTAATGCTTTATTTTATATCTCATTAAATGTACTATAAATTAATGAATTTCTGCACATTTTGACAAGGAATGCAGAGTAAAAAATTAAAAATGATTTTAAAAGATTTTTTAAAAACGAAGTTTTTTACGGTTCACTTGTTTTAAATTTTTATTTTGCTACGTGCAGGACGAGTTTTTATCATATAAAATTCTAAATTAATTTAACGAATATTTAAAATATGAAACAGTTCATCATTGCCTAATTTATTCAATAAGTCGCTCCAACTTTTAATTGTTTAAACTTTATTTATTTAATTCATTGCTTCGACTTTTCTTCACTTTTAAATTTCCATCACAGGGAACTCAATTCGACGCCACTTTAAACAAAACCATTGAAATGTTCGACTTGAGTTCACTCGGCAGCAACACAACCTACAGAATCATTTACTGCAACCTTCTCTATTTCTTATTAATCCACGGCGGTCCGCTCATCTGTCTGGCTTTCCTGAACTACAGATTGATATTGGCACTGCGCCGTCAGAAGAAACGCAAAGAAAAGCTGAAAGGAAATTCCACGAACGTCGGCAAGAAAAAATCGTCCGTGAAGAAGAAGAAATTATTTCAATGCTACGAGTTGAAAGAGAAACCGATACTTCGTAAAACCCAACAAGTGTCACGTGATTATCAATTACACCTGGACGACAAAAACACCCAAAATGTTGTTTTTGATCAAAATCAACATGTTCAAGATTCGTGTCATCCGGACCTGAGTTGTTGTAACAACGAAAAGTTGTCAGAGGATCTTCAAAAATGTTCTCAACACTGCCAGTCACATTTACAACATTCCCAGCAGGTGCAGCTGCATAAAGAATGCGCGCCGTCTTCTTCAGCTCCATCACGTTCTACCGATGAAAAGCCGCTTCCAGCCAATAACTCATCCTCAGCTTCCCCCATAAACCAGCCAACATGTCACCAGCAACTCGCGCACAACCAGATTTTTGAAGACGTTATTTCAACGCATGATCAACCCGATGTTAACAAACCAACAACAGCATCGATAATCTCCCTGAAGCGAACACTTCAAGACACAGCAACTTTCGCACCAGATCAAGTCAGCGCGGCTGCAACTAACGACGCACCGGCAACCGGCAACGCACGAACCAACAACCCATTAGGCACCAGACAACAAGATTTAACGCTGGTGTTGATAGTAGTCGTGTTTACTTTCATCTTCTGTCACACGCCGGCGTTCGTTGACACGATCCTGTGGACGATATTAGATGAAACTGAGAAACAGTGCGGCAGGTGGCTCTTCTATTACACGGCCATCGCCGACATCTTGGTCATGTTTAATTCATCGGCCAACTTCGCCATCTACGTTCTTACAAGCCCGAGATTTCGTAGTGACTTGCTTTCTTACATTTCCGTAGATTGCAAGAAATAAAAAAAAATTCAATAGAATGATGTGATTTGTCATTATTTGGCTGTCGTGCAGGAGATGGAATGAAGTTGAAAATAACGTGCGCTCGATTAAATTTTGTAGATTAGGAATATAGTTTGTATTTATCATAAATTTGAAGATTTTTTTTTTTTTAAATTATGAAATCTTTCATGAGGATTATTATTTAATTAGGCTTGATTAAGGACCAATCGATGTCTTTTTATTTTTGCATCATTTTTCGTAGAATTTAGTTTTATCTTTCTATTTGTGATTTTTTAAAAATACACGATTGTATTTCTATTAAATAAAAAAACTTTATTTTATGCATATTTTTATATTAAAATAAAAAAAACACGTGTACTTATATTCAATGAAAGAAGTTGCTTAAAAATACTTAAAATACAAAACCATTCAGCAAATTTGAACAATTTTATTTATTTATTTATTTAACAATCAAATTTAATTTTCATAATTCATTGAATTTTTACTTGGAGAGCAAATAATCAAATTGTGAACTTGTGGAAAGCACTCATTTAACCCTGAAACAAATTATATTCTCCTTCAGCAGCACAATTCATCTATTCATTCACATAATTCTTCTTCTTTTTGCATCTTCCTATTTCTCCATCTTCCTTCATTTCGATTTCTTTTTGTTTTTCTTTTCCCGGAAGTGATGTGTCAGGGCAACTTTTGCCAAAGATTATTTGTTGTTGGAATGAAAAGAAATTAGGAAACAATATTTTGATTGGTTCACAGGGAGGTCACGTGAACAGAATTTAGTATTAAATATCAAATGAAATGACCAAATTCTGCCAAACAAATAAGAAATAATAAAATATGAAAACATGTAGTAATTCAATTTAAAAAATTATACTTTTTAGATCAGAATTTGAGATTATTTGAACACTCAAATTTACTTATTTCTTCAATAAGAATCAATAATGTCAACTCGAAAGCAAGAAAATATAGTGTTGAGACCGTATAAATTATTTGAAATTTATATTTAAAAGAGTCACACAAGAAATAACATCCACAATGCTTTTCACTTTGTGAAACGACTCGACTACTCTACAAAGTTTAGAATACCCGAATAAACGCGGTGGTGACATTTAAAAAAAATATTTCTTGATGTCTCTTTCACACGACATCTTTGCTGTTAGTTCTACCACCACCACTATCATCATCGTCGTCGTCATCGTATTCAGCTTCACTTTCATCACTGCCACCACCACCATTAATACTGTCACCACCACCATTAAAACTGTCACCACCACCATCACATTCTTCATCTACCATAACGGCTTCTTACCATATTCAATTGAATTGCGACTTATTCGTATTCGGTGGTGCAAGAGATGACATAAAATAGAAATCCCAGTGTTTGCTGGCGTATCATCCGTTTTGTAGGGCCATGAAAACTTTTTAAATTCTCAGTTTTATTTTTTTCGAACAACAGCTGGTTGGTTGTTCATGGAACATTTCTTCGCGCGTAAGTTGCGTCATTTATATCTTAACGTCGTTATCACCACGAGAAGCCGATTGAGTATAAAGAAAGAATTGTAAAGAAGTCTTTTGTGTTTGCAAATATTATCATGATAGTCACGTCTTTGCGAGTGAACTGGTAATGTATATTACTGTTCATTAGTTCTTTCATATCCTGGTGGTGGCGATGGCTGGCTGTTGACACACAGATTGTTGCTACGGTTGTTTATAACTAACTATTTACTACTACTACTACTACTACTACTACTACTACTACTACTACTACTACTACTACTACTACTACTACTACTACTACTACTACTACTACTACTACTACTACTACTACTACTACTACTACTACTACTACTACTACTACTACTACTACTACTACTACTACTACTACTACTACTACTACTACTACTACTACTACTACAACTACTGCTGCTGCTGCTGCTGCTGCTGCTGCTGCTGCTGCTGCTGCTGCTGCTGCTGCTGCTGCTGCTGCTGCTGCTGCTGCTGCTGCTGCTGCTGCTGCTGCTGCTGCTGCTGCTGCTGCTGCTGCTGCTGCTGCTGCTGCTGCTGCTGCTGCTGCTGCTGCTGCTGCTGCTGCTGCTGCTGCTGCTGCTGCTGCTGCTGCTGCTGCTGCTGCTGCTGCTGCTGCAGCTGCTGCTGCTGCTGCTGCTGCTGCTGCTGCTGCTGCTGCTGCTGCGACTACTACTACTACTACTACTACTACTACTACTACTACTACAACAACAACTACTACTACTACTACCAACACCACAACACTTACGACAAGTCCATTATCGTTCTTTATTTCCATTAAATGATTTATCGCAGGGATGGATTTTCAAATGACACTTAAATGATGTTAATGGTGATAAACATCAGAAAATACTTTAGAAAAAGTTGTTGCTGATTTGTAATTTTTGAAAAGTGTTTTTATATGTTAAATAAATATTCATTCCTTTGTTACAAACTCCAAAGGAGCAAAGATTATGAAAAAAATATTAGCAATAAGAAGTGTCTAATGATGTGGAAAAAATAAAAAAAAAAACACTTTTGTTATGAAAAGAGAAAAGTTAAAGTAAAAATATTTTATTGCAACAAGTTTTCAATTTCATTTTAACATTGAAATCAACTAAATAAAAAAACTGAACAGACTGTTACATTTTATTTGCACTAAATTTGTTTTATAGCGATTTTATTGCTCAGACAACGTTTTAACAACACGACAAATGCCATAGCAATGCCGTTCAAAACAAATTATTTGCCAATTATTTAATAATTTTTATTTCCTTAAAAGTTTTATTTATTTTTTTTTGTTTGGAAATTTAAATGCATCCACTAAACAAACAAAAATTAGAACATATGGATGTATCAGGTGAATAAATTCAAAAAAAAGCTTAGTTAAGTTTTGAAATTACTTCAACTAAAATTAGTTTTTTAAGTATTCCTTGAAAAAATGTAAGAGTTTAATGGTGTTAATACAAATTTTGAAACATTATTATTTTAAAATATATACTATAATATAAAATAATAATATATAATATGTTTTAATAATTATCTTTGAAAATTAAACAAATAAATATATCAGAAAAATTAATTAATTAATTGTAAACAAAATAAAGAGAGTACTGATGACCCGATGTTGAAAGAAAGCCAACTTTACTGCACATGTGATTTGGTTGTTTATAGCTAACAATGTGGATTAACTGACACACAACACCTGCACTATCGGTATAAATAATTTTATTAATATTAATACTAATATTAATAATAATAATAATATTATTATTATTATTATTATTATTAAGAAGAAACAAATTATGGTAAAAGTAGAAAACATAACAATTAAGTTTCTTGACTTTCATAGCCCTAGATTATAAATGTTTCAAAACGTTCAAATCTTATAACAACCTGTTTAATTAAATTTGCATTCAATAAGATTAATTTCAACAAATAAAAATACCATTTTCGTGCTCTGCAATTCTGTTGTTTGAAAAAAATAAATTTCAATGAATTCTTGACTGAATGACTTACTTAAAAATTGAGCGAATGGATGGGAAACATTTATTTACCAGAGAATTTCATGTCTACAAAATCACCCAAAGGTGCGACGCAGAAGTGTTATTATAGTGAAAAAGATGAGATTTTAGGTACCGACGGAACTGATGCAGTTAAATGTTATTGTCATGAAGAAGCTGGAAGCAATAAATCGCCAGAAAAAGCTTTAGAATAGCAGTAACGGCTGAATTGTGAAAACAACTTGCTAGCACTCGCATTGACATATTTTATTTATTTAATTTCGAAGTAATGTAATTTTTATTAGATAGATCAACGACTATAAATCTTGAAGTTAAGTAAGTCATTTGTTATGTATTTTTTAAAGACGATAGGCGAATAAAAATTATTCATTAGAATATTGAATAATATGATGCAGTTAGGTTGTAAATTGTAGTCTAATTTAATAACTATGTTTTTTATATGCAGCATTATTATACGGCCTTGATAGGAGATAAATGTATATTATGACAAAATCTATACCCTCCATGAATCTGGATTGGTGGGTCAATACTTTCATCGTTTTAATAGTGTGTTCTTGTAATTTTTCATTGCAATGAATGAATTATTTGGTATTGGTATTCAGTGAAGCAGTGAAATTCTACGCCCACTAGATCCTACGGGGTGCAAATAAACTTTGGCATGGGGGTGTAATTGTAAATGAGTTATAAGGTCTAAATAGAACACTGCTTTTCCGGGTGAAGACGTTTGTATCTGATTTTTATGGTCATGTGCAGTCTATTTAATTTTGGGTACATCGATGAAGTTCTACGTGGCTGCATGCGTCAAGTTTATTCAACATACGATCGAGTCGATGCAGCTCAAATAATAACCATTCGGGCAATTTATTGTAGCGGTCGAAACAGATCTGGAACATTAGCTGAAAAATATTTAAAGTTCATCGAAAGCTGCAATTTATTATTTCTTTCATTTTTATTTCGCAACGCAAGTTATGCAGAAATTCAAAATACTAAAAAATATTGTTATAAAACACTAGCTTAATCACTCATAAAATTTCTCCAATAAATAATTCTTTGGATATTTTTATATGAGTAAGGAAATTTTCTTCAAATACTCATTATTCCTCGAAATGTATATAATTTTTAAGATTTTTTTTGCTCCCCCGAAATGAGTCTAATATGACGAGACAACCCTAAATTGCTTAATGAATGTTAGCGGTGGATGAGCATAAAAAGCACTAAGAAACACTCAGGAAATTTAATATTTCAAAATAAAACCAAAAATTCAAAAATCACATTTTTTCTTAATCGCAATGCAGAATATCTACCAGAAAAATATAACAAAAAACCGTTTAAATTAAAATATAGTCCAGAAGATCGCAGTACAAAGTTTCGACGCAAGAATGAAATAAAAATCAAAACACAAAACTTTGAATCCAGTGGGATTGAGGGAGGAAGTGGTAGTGAATTGATGGGGCAATTCAACTTTGTTTTACACCTGGGAATAGAAGAGAATACAAAAATGCTGATTTCGCTGCTGGCTGGGCTCCTTAAGAAGGTTTTGCAAAAAAAAAGTAAGATATTGAATGAGAAAGATCAGATCCTTGAATGGGAATGAGTAACAATTGAAAGCACATGAAAGGATCATTTAAGGTTTGAGAGATGAAACATAAAAAGTTTCGTATAGCTACAAATAAGAACTCAAAAAATAAAAACATATTCAAATGAATAATTTAAAAATTAAATATAGATATGTTAGTGATTTATGGCAGGAACGTTTAGTGCAACATCATCTCACATGCACACAGGAACTTCCAGTGCAACATCATCTAACGGACGCGCATAGGAAAATATATAAATAAATGATAAAGGAAGCAAAGAAAAAAGAAAGAGAGAGGTAGAGAGAAAGAAAAAAAGTAATAATAATAATTAAAGAAATGAGGGAATGAAAATTGAGTTGTAAGTTCACATCCACACATATCGCCTCCTCCTGCTACGAAAACATATGGAGAATAACACGTAGGTCAGGCCTGGAACTCGCTGAGCGCTTTGATTGGCTCGATGGTCTTCTTGTGTTCTGCTCTTTTGACATTTGACTTTTGATCTTCGGCGGTTTCCATGTGAACTAAAGGTTTCTTCTCCGGGGCTTTCATCCTCCAATTGACGCTTAGCTAAAATGTATAAAAATATTTAATGTTTTTCAATGAAAAATGTTTCAAAACCTTTTGACGAATAAATTACTCCGCACATCTTAATACACGTAGACTTTTAAGTAGTGAGCATTTATAAATGACTTCAATCACTTAAGAGATTTTTTATTGAAAACAACTGTGAAGATGTTTAAAAAACAGGAATTTAAAAGATTTACTAATTTGATATATATGTCATTATTTTTTGTTTTTGTTCAGATAACCTAAATTGCGTAAATATTGATCTACTTTACTTTACCAAAAACATGTGACTCCTAAAATAAACACAAAAACAATTTTTTAAACATCGAAATTGAGTTTTGATTAAACATAAATGATCGATCATATTTTATTCGTACTACTACTGGAAAAATTAATTCCGCGATTGTTTGAGATGGCTAAACCCATATTAGTGATGTAATTGCTTAATTAGTGATGTAAAAATCCTAATCAATAAACAGAGAATTTGATCAGGTTTTTATAGAGAACATAAGCAAACAAAAGAGCTTTAGAAATATGATCAAAATGAAAGACAGTGGTATCGTATGTACTAAAAGGGATGTTAAAGTACATTTATTGATTAACAAGTTTATTGAGCTGATAGTTGCATATTTTAAGTGATCCCAAACAATATAATCGTAGTTTCTTTTTTCTCTTGCTAAAGTTACTAGTATTACCAGCCCCCCACCCAAATAATCCTGCTAAGTGGGTGAAAAAGAAGTAAATTTCAAACGACGTTTTTTGTCGTTTGCTTGCATAATGCATGCAGCAGTTAACTATGGCTTACTTGCATAATGCATGCAGCAGTTAACTATGGCTTACTTGCATAATGCATGCAGCAGTTAACTATGGCTTACTTGCATAATGTATGCAGTAACAAATAACACAACATAATCCGACATTTGTTTGCATAAACAATTAAATGCTTCTGAACATAAAAATGTTCACAAAACAAGGAATTATTTTGTAATTTCATAAAAAAATTTCACTTCTATTTTTCAAAATTATCCTTAAACGTCAAACCAATGACTTTTCCTTACTGATATTCATTATCTCAATGACCTCTTCAACCTTATTTAAACTGACACTTTTAGAGGTTTTGAGACCAGCATACTTACTGGGTGATTTATCAATACATAACATACCAGACGATGGACATGCCAATATGTTTTTGTTAACATGTGCTGCCATGATCATAATAAATGTAATATTTATTCAGTTTGTAGCAGAATTTCTAGAAAACTATTTCTAAACAATTTTTACATTTGTTTATTTTTGTCCCATTAATCATTAAAATATTTCTTCCAGAATTATAAAAATTGAGATAAAAAAGACAGGCAGACTAACGTTCGCTCCCGCTTTAGGATATTTCGTTGAAGCCACATATGATGCTCGGACAGCTAAAACGACCGCATTCATCAGGTTCTTCGCTGCTTGAATCAGCGAGGTTGCACTCTCCAGCTGACAAATAAAACTTCCACTCCATCATCATCATCATCATCATCACAATCATCATCATCGTCATCATCTTCATCTTCATCATCGTCATCGTCATCATCATCATTATCGTCATCATCATCATTAGCAGCAGCATCATCATATATACTAATAAATAATATACACATTTGATAATCTTTAATAACTGCACAAATACAACTTTGAAGAATGAGAACTAACTCCGGAAACAATAAGCTCTCCCCCGATGTGTTGAACATCTGCTTTGACCTTACTAGTGATGTTCAGTTGATGGCAGTGAAGGGCGATTCTCTGCAAGTAGGCTATCAAATCCTTCTTTGTCACCGAGTCTTGGCACTGAATTTATTACGATTGTAAACGTTAAAGTTGATGTTTGTATAAGAACATGAAATGAATAGGGGAAGTGCTGTTCGGGTTGAAGAATAAGAACGATGGTGGTGATGATGATGATGACGACGACGATGATAATGGCGGTAGTGATAAATATGGCAATGTCGATTACACAATTAAAAAGAATAGTGTGTATAACCATTGATCTGATACACTTAATTATACAAATTTCTTGCGAATAGTGTTTTAAAAGAACAACCTGATCTGCGATCTGCTTGCACAGTTTATCCAGCTGCTCTCCCAACTCGGATATTTTCTTGGCAGCACTGATCACGTCCATCGTACTCTTCAAACGACCTTGACCTCTTGATAGTTCAAAATCAATTATTCAAAAGTTAATTTATGCTCAAGTTAATCTTTTTAAAAGTTTGTAATTAAATATTCATGTTGTAATTTAACTATACTGACGTCAGCCTCCGTCTCAGACAGCTCACCTCATAAAATCCGTCATTTCCATCATCACCATGCACATCTGCTTGGCAAGTATGATTACGTCATTTCCGCTTTCATCCCACTTTTCCATCTCTCTGTCCAGTTTAGCTTTTTCCATTCTGAACAGTTGAACCTGTCAAGAAAGATTTAACTTCCTGTAGAGGATTGTCAATATTTCGATGTTTTATAACCACCAACTCTTTTGTCACTATCAGTGTTGACGTCATCATCACCACCACCACCATCATCATCATCATCATCATTATCATCATCATCGTCATCGTCATCATCATCATCATCATCGTCATCGTCATCATCATCATCATCGTCATCATCGTCGTCGTCGTCGTCGTCGTCATCATCATCATCATCGACATCACCACCACCATCCTCATTGTTATCGTCCATACTAACAATAAAACGCATAAAACCTGTTGTTGAATTTTGTTTTTTTCTTCCTGTGGTAAATTACGCATTCTGGCTCGATCGCTGTCTTCTTCGTACACGAAATTGTCCTGACGTTTACTACGACGTATGTCAGCGTCTGTCAAATGGAAATGGAAAGTAATTACACAGCTGACAGTTAGTAACTTGATGGAGACAAAATGTTGAGACCCAACCCTTATGAAGTGATTTAACGAGAATTTTTTTAAAACAATAATTTATAATTACTGAGTGATGATAAACTATATTATAATCACTAATCACGATCATTGTCATAGTCACCATCACCGTCATCGTCATCATCGTCACCGTTGTCATCATCGTCATCGTCATCATCATTAATATAAATACTATTTCAAAAAATAGCCATGAGACTGACTTCTGGTAAATCTATCAAATTCAGCATCATCTTCTGCATCAGAGTCATAATCGCCTATGTTCTGTGTGAAAAAAATATTTGTAAGGATAAATAAAATTGTTTTATTTTCAAAGAACTTTAAAAATTTCTCTTTTTCTTCACCTGATTATTTAAAACTGCTTTTCTGATGTTCCTCACTCCATCGTAGACGAGATTAGAAACATCTACAAATCCACTTTCATCAAATGACACGTCAGAGTTAACGCACTGAATTGTTTCATTCATCTGACTTGTGAACTTCACAATAACTAGATATAACAATTATTAATGTCAATAACGAAATAAAAAGTTTCATTTTTATTATTTTTATAGAAAATTTGTTAAATTAAATAAACATTTAACAATGAATATCGGCATGTATAAAATATGTAAGTGTTGTGATGAATTTAAAGATTTTCATGCTAAAATAATAATAGTTATATTAGTTATATATGTTTGACCTGCTAAGGAAAACCCGAACATAAATGAGTTTATTTAATTAAAACGATCTGGATTAATTATTCATTTCCAAGTCTTAAACGTGTCTTCGAATCGCTTACTTTGATCTCTAAGCACTCTGACACATTCCATAACTCTATCGACATAAGCACTTCCACTTCCATGACTTCTCATCTCCCCTTCGACAACATCGCACACACGAGCACATCTTCCTCTGATGCGACCAGCAGTTTCGTCTAGTGATCGAGGATTTCTTTCTTGGAGTGCGAGAACACAATGGTTGATGTCTTCTAGGACATGACTTTCTAATAATTAAAAAAACCGCATTCTCTCATTACAAATAACTCTTGGAAAAGTTTTTATCATCATCATCATCATCACCAGCACCATCAGCTTTTTGACTAGCTAGGAAGCTGAAACTTTCAGCATATCTTTATATTGGATAACAATACATGATTCAATTAAAAAAAGAAGAAAAAAACAAAAAAAAACGTAGTTTGAACATCTTTTGTATACATACACACATACACACATCGAGTGTATTTGAAATCAAAGTTTGTATTAAAAAAACTCGTTTTTTCCTTTACTTGTTTTATTAATATAGGTATATGGAAAAACTAGTGTTCTAAACTCGCACAAACTCAATTTTTCTTTAAACAATTTAATGACAGCAAAACAACTACGAATAGAAAATCCGAAAACAACTGAAAATCGAATGAACTGGATATCCTCATTTAAAAGCTGCTGGTTGGCAGGATTTAATCGTCTTCGGTTGGTAAAGCATATCTTATACTTACTTAGGTATAGTAATGAGATATTAATTAATTGCGCATTGCTGATGCCAACAGATCTCTTCATATTTTACAATATCTAGGTTAGATAGATAGTTGGTGTTTGGCGGCGGGTTGTTTGGTAATGCGTTTAACTTTATTTATCCATTAAAAAATTGAACTCTTAGGCTGGTTGGGGGATGCATCCCCAATGGTGGGACCGCGCCTGCCATCAGCAACAACAAAATTCTGAACAATTTATGACAGTGTAACCTTAAATGCAACCACATTAATATAAACTAAGAAAAAATAAAAATCGCTAAAAAGTACCTGATATAGCAAGAAAATCATCTAGGGAGACTACATCATCAACGGCATCTGTCAACAATTCCAGTTGCTTGAGCCAGGCATCTTTAAAAACTTCTGCATTTTCTTGTGCAGCTTTGGACTGTGGTCGTGCGGCTAAGATACGAGCTGCATAGACGACTTGTGGGCAGAGTTGATCAAGTTGATGAGCTGCCAGTTTAACCATTCTTGTTGCTGCATCGTTTATGGACATTGAGCACACCATGTTCGCTACCTAAATTTTTATTAAATTATTCAATGAATATATATTTGAACAATAATTAATTTAATACTGATATTGATAAACAAAATAATTTATAAATTTATTTATTTTATTTATTTTATTTATTTATTTAACCAAAAAGAGGGTCACAAATGACCACTAACACAAATTGGTGAACGAAAACATTAAACATTAGTTAACATCAGCATTAGTTAGGAATGGCAAAATGATTTAACTACCATGCTAACAAAACAAAATAAAATCAAACACGTTTAAAAATGAAAAGTGGCTATCAAAACGTGTCCCACTTCAACCAGCTTAGCAGAATGTTCAACAAACACTCCAGCATAAGCTTCTGTTTTGACTTCGTCACCTTCGGCAGCTGCTTCAAGCATCAACAGCAGTGGCATATCAGTGTCCAAGTAAGTATCACTCACGTGGTCTGTCACTGCTCGGTTAAGCTTAATTTATAAAAAAAATTATTTTAAAGGTATCGAAAAACCCCTAATAATAAAAAATAAAACATTTACATTCATTTAAAATACAAACTTAACTTTTAGTTTTTTTGTAATGGTTTCAAATGCAGTGAACATTTTTTAAGCTATTCAAAACAAATAATTTGAAAATCTAAAGAAACAAAATACTAATCAATTATGAATTTGAAATTAAAATGAAAGACCTAAATACCTGCTTCCTAAGAGCTCTTGTTCTGCTGCACACCTGGTCCCTGGCCAAATCCAGGTGACCTGTTGATCCTGGATTTTCCGACTTTAAAAAGTTTTCAAAAGTTTAGTTTTTAAAATCATAACTGAATTATCTTACCATTTTTAGGCAAAAAAAAATTTACAAACCTAAAACTTACAAACAATTAAAAAAATTCCAATATTAATCAACCAATTAAAAACATTCCTCTATTTATCAACCAATTAAAAACAAAATAATTTTATAAATAAAATCAAACACGTTTAAAAATGAAAAGTGGCTATCAAAACATGTCCCACTTCAACCAGCTTAGCAGAATGTTCAACAAACACTCTAGCGTAAGCTTCTGTTTTGACTTTGTCACCTTCGGCATCATATTAATCAACCAATTAAAAACATTCCTATATCAATCAACCAATCAAAACCATTCCTATATTTATCAAGCAAATCCACTAACCGAATACAAGTACTCGTCAAGTAAATTCTGCAAGGCACTTCTGAGATTTTGACATTCCTTAACAATCCTTTCTCTTCTTTCCTCTCGAGTTAATGGAGAATCAGCCAAAGCTGCTGCCCTGCCAATGATTTGTTCCAGAAGGTCTTCCAGTTTTGGACGAGTTTTTTCTTCCGAATAACTCGATGGATCCATGATGATTTGATTCTAAATTTAAATTCAATTAAATTCTTCATTAGTTTTTTTTCATTATGCAATTAAACCATCAGTTTCAATTCTCATCTCTTCAAAATAAAATAATTTGATTAAAATTTAATATTTCCTATAACAACATTAATGCTGACAATAACAAATATAATTACCATATTGTTAGCACTGATCCTTTCCATCCTATCAATGCTTACCATAACAAATAACAACTTAAATAATAAAAATGCATACCATACAACGCATACAAACAATTCATATCATACCATGCCTACAATAACAGTGCATACCATACAATTATACCATACAATCACACAATTCATACAATACAACTCATACAATACAATGCATACCATACAATGCATACCAAACAATGCATAACAATAACAATGCATACCATAACAACACATACCATACAATGCATACCATAACAATTTTATACCTCAAACTCATCTATTTTTTTGGCCAAATCTCCACAGGAATCAGACATTCTACCATGTGATGGTCCAGTTGCCTTGGCAACCTCTGAAATGTTGTTGAGAGCATCAGCAACTTGTCCCAGAACGTAATCTCTGTTTGCTCTAGCTGCTGCAAGTTCTGGATGTCGTATGTAGGCCTTCGTGAAATAAGTAGATTGTTTTCAGTTAGCAAGTTGAACATTTCTAAACAAATCAATGAAAATGTTAATGAACTTTTTGGATTGCCCAGGAATACCAACACCGTAATTCGATCCAATGCATTGACATGACAAGCTCTAATCAATTATTCATAGCATGCATATACATTTCAAGTAATCAAAATATTAGCGACTTTTATTTTATTTAAATAAAAATAAAATTATTCATAAATATTAATCGATTGTCACAAAAATTTATTTAATAAAAACCCATTAAAAAGGATAAATTAATTAAAAGAGAAAAAAACCTTTGAAGAACTATACAACATGTTTGTGTTCTTTCCCAAAGATGCTCTTGCAGCTGCCATGTCATCTCTTCTTCTCTCATCTTTCAAATCCTAATCAATGAAATAAATTATTTAAAAATTCAATTTTTAAATCACATTAGAAATTCATGTGAACTGAAAGTATGTCGATTCACACCAAATTAAAAATTGAAAATTGATAGAAGAACTCCCATTGAACTGACACAGAATTTCATTCCGACTCAATAAATCAAAACAATTTAATTATTTTACTCACCATCTGTCGGTTACTGGCTCTGGTGTTTACTTCTCCGAGACTTTTATCAAAGTTACCAAAAGAAGTTGAAAGTTCTTGCGGGTCTTGAGCACTTTTAATTCTATCCAGATCTTTTTGAATCTGACATTAAAGATTTACTTTTGACATATTTAAAGTTTAATTCAAGCAGTTTAGCATTTTTATATTTGATGAACACATTCATTTTAAAAAAATTTTAAAGTTTCGCTGTTACCGTATAAAGAGATTTCAGAAGAAGATAAACGTCCACCATATCAGCCAATATGAGAAGTCTTGTAACGTCTGTCAGAAGAATTCTGGCTGATTTCACCATCCTCGTTCTGCTTTCAGATGAGCACGGATTTTGTGAAAAATCAATCGAAGCCATGCGGAGCTGATCCCCTTTCAAATGAAAACACTTTTGGTTGAACGTTTAAATAAAAATATTAAAAGAAATAATAAATTATATAAATTATGCATTCGAACCACTTTTCTGGACATTTGTAACTGCTTTCATCATGTCTCTTTGAACTTCAACATTTTCTCTTGCAATTGATTCTCCCTTGTGAAATTATACACACACCCATATATATATATAATTATATATAATTATATATATATATATATATATATATATATATATATATATATATATATATAACTATATATATATATATATATATATATATATATATATATATATATATATATATATATATATATATATATATATATATATATATAGTTATATATATGTATGTATGCATGTGTATGTATGGTATATATAATCAAGATATAAATGTTTTAATATATTTCCTAACTTCTAATTTTGTAAATTATTTTAAGTTCATAACTAGCTCTTAACCAACCAGTGTTCACATTTAAAGAACCTCTATAGTGAGGCTAAAACCTAATAACATGTCAAATCATATCTGCCAATATCAGCTACTAGTTAAGTAAACTATGATTTGAATCTTCACGAGTCCACATAAATAACCCCACCCTTTCTTAGCAGCTGAGGTTTTTAGATTAATTATTTTTATTTTGAATTGCTGTGATATTTTATCACTACCTCTGAAACATTAAAAATATTTAAAAACAGCAATAAGTGTATGCAACAAACCTGTACAATAAAATTTTCAGTTGCTTTTTCGACTAATGCGATTAAAACGTCTGCTTTTTTCGACTGACCTTTCTTTCTACCTGATGATCCTTCGTTGGTCAATGTTGTGACCTGTCAAAAACAAATCAAATAAGAGGCCATTTTATTTGTATTTGTAAGGGGCATAGACCCATCTTTTTTTTATTAAATTCAAATGTTGGTTATAATTTCTTTTAAGATCAACAATATTTTTCTACTTTTTATGTACATTTTGTTTTCCAATATAAAAACAATTTCCAGTTTTCATAAAAGAGATTTTTCTATTTATTTTCTAAAACTTGTTTCTTCCTTTGTATCTCGACCCCACCCCCATCCACCCATCAAATAATCAACTTATTTTATTCTTCTTTCCCTGTATGAGAGTTATGGAAAATACAAAATGTGGATACAACATCTGGGTACAACTGTGGGTATAATATGTGGGTGCAACATTTGGGTACAGAATGTGGGTACAACATTTAGGTACAACATGTGGGTACAAGATGTGTGTAAGCTGCCCTCCTTTTTTGAAAATCAGGCAGACTCAAAGTTTTAGCATCTAAACAAACGAGACTCATGACAAAACATGACAATAAATGATTGATACAAAAAGACAATAATCAAAAATTTGTTTTACATAAAGACAACATCGAGAATTACAAAGCAGCAATTACAAAATATGTGTCGATAAAATTAGAAAATTAGCAAACAAACAAACATGAGTTATAAGAGGCTCAAGAGTTTTTTCAACAGATTTTGTTCGTATTTCCAAGTCTTCTGTGTTCCAATAAAATTGGAGCTGTTCATTCATGGTTCCTGGAAATTTAAAAAAATGCTTTTACTCAAAAACAATTTTAAAAGGTGAAACCAAGAATGAAAAATGTTTTTACAATACTAGTTAATTCATTTAAACACAAAAACTATATCATTACTGTTGTTTCTAGTTAGTTATTAAGCTCTTAACCTAATTATGAGAACAAATATCCCTTGTATTTTATATGGTAATTTATTGAACATCATCACATCAAATATTTTTGTTTTAAAACTTTTTGTTTTTAAACAAATATATTAAAAGATAATTTATAAATTCTAAAAAAACCTTCAGTTATATTCAGCCTGACCTAATAAACAATAACATTAACCGTAAAATAAAGTAAACAAAGTATAAAGGTATATTTACACCTGTAGTGATGAGCTGTAGAAAAAGCACACCTTGAACAATCCAAAGAACAGTTTTTACCAAATATTAATTTATTTGTTAAAATACATTTATTAAAAATTTTTATAAAGTTTGTAAAACGTTCTAAAGTAATTGTTTAAAAACATTATAGGTTTCTTCGGCTCATTGATGTATGCTTAGGCCGATTGAGAGAATTAGAGATCGATGCAAAGCCCTCCCCTCCACAGAGGTGTAGGGAGGGAGGCAGGAAGGCAGGTACCATGAGCGCAGAGCTGGGGAGCGGATTTTAGTAAGCAAAAAAGTTTTTTGTATTATTATTTTGCTACCTGGTGAAAAATGGCTCCGACTACGCCCCCGGTCGTCAGGTTTTTTATGAGGAAAAATAAAACGATGGTTTCGAAGAAAAATTTGAAAAGTGGCTCTTACTAACACCCGCCAAAAAGCAAAAGAGGTTATGCAGGGGCGCAGCTGCGCCTCTGCCCATCCACTATATATAAAATGAGTTTTTTGTTACATTTTTATTCTATTAATATCATTCTAAAAACTTATCGTATGTTCAATATTAAAAATTTTAATAAATGCACTCAGCTGAATGAACGCTTAATAAACTTCTCTGTATATTTATATTTAGTTATTTACCCTACTCGTCATTTTTGTTACCATAAATATCATAGAGTTCAATGAATTTTCAAACTAAAGAGTGGCATTAAACTGACTGTTTTTGGCAGTCTTGTTGCAATATTATATGGCTTTAATCATCTCGTTTACTAGCTGCATAAAGTCTTAGTAGTTTGTTGATAGCAAAGAGATATAAGACATATATCATATATGTACAGGTGCCTCAGATGCTTGGTAATGCCATTAAAAATCCCAACAAACGGTTTAGCAAAAATCTGCTTCTAAAAATTGCAGTTGTTATACTCCCACCCATCTAAGATATAAAACATCGAAACAAACAAGTGTTAACTGTTGAGAAATAAAAAGATGAGCCCTCGACAATGAAAAAATAGAAAACCTTGAAAGTGCCTTGAGTTAATAAATCAGATGTGTTTAGAAAAAAGAAGCAACCTGGCGACAAGCAAATTAATTACTTCGAGACATGGAAAAAAGTATTTCTTAATCTTAACCACTGAACGATGAACTACCACAAATCTTAACTAATTAGGAGTCGCTCAGTGATGAATTTTAAAACATAAGAACGGGAGTGATATGTGACTTGAAACTTATTGGATTCTACATTTGCACAAAATTGTGTATTAACTCAATAAAAACAAACCAACACAACAGTGATTTCGTAGTTTTTATTCAAACAAAGACATTTACTTGCTCAATAAAAGTTATTAGATAAATTAAAATACTGCCACTCATATCGTAATTCAACTTCAACCTCTTAACTTCAGTTGGGCTTCCTGGCAACCTGTGGAATATTAGTAATGCATTTTTATATAAACATTATTTAACATTACCAAAAAACTTTTAGCTCCAAAAATTTTGTTTTCTTCATGATGACAAATAAGTGATGTCTGCAAGCCCCCATCAAAAGAGGCTTTTTAATTCAAGATCAGTGGCATACGTTTAAAGTCAAGTATGATGAATGAATGCAGATTGACTTGAAAAGATTTGAGTAATATTGAGCATTGAACTTGTTATGATTACACTTTATAAGTATAAAAAAATTCAATTTTTAAGAATATATTATGCTCACAAATTGACATTATTCAACGGACTAAATAAATTGATTAATAGCCACATTATAAAAATAGATGAATTTGGTTCTCAATTTTAAAATGACAAACTCATATTGCATTAGATGTCATAAATAAACACAGCGTAGTGGTTTTTTATGGTACTGCATGAGTGTGCAAAAGAAAAATGACTCATTAAATGGTAATAAATAAGAAAAATTTACTTTTCTGCTGTACTGCCTGAAGCCATTGTTTGCTTGTTCAATTATCACAGAGTTTGCTGATTTTTTATTTCTTAAATTTTCTTAAATAATTTTTTTTTTAAAAATTATTGAAACATTATTAAAACAAACCATGAAAATAAAAAAAACGTCATACCAGGCTTTTGAGATAATACCACAAAATTCTTCATTTGCCCATCTTTTTTATTACGCAATAAATTTGGTTTATTACGTAAATATGGACTTTGCTTTAATTTGGAAGCAGTAGAAGTTGGCACACTGGAAGAAGAAATCTCTTTTCTAACATTAGAAGCACCGATTGCAGTAACACATTTCGCTGACATTAATGACATTATACTGCTTTTTACTGATGATGACTTGTCATTTATACTCTGAAAGTTATTTTTGGTTTTGTGAACTTCCTTATCGGGACAATCAGCTGAAGATTGATGAAAATTTTTCTTGATTTCAGATCTCTAAATTAAATAAAAAACAAGTTATAGTTAAGATGGGATAAAAATAAGATTTCTTTCTAAAATTATTAACCTAAAATTAACATAATCATCATTACATCACTGTTACGTTTCGTCTTTCTGCCATCTTCATGTGTAATACCATTTTCCCTTTTTTTAGATCTTTCTTCAATCATCATTAGTCTATTTTTAGATGACTCTATGAATTTTTGCTTTCGTTCAATGAAACATTCCTGTTAACAAAATAAACTTTAAAAACAAATTAATACAACCCATAAAAGTTCATCATAAACTTGATTTCACACATTCACTACTATGATAAAACAACTAATCATTATATGCTCACTTGCAAAGAAGGTACTACTCCATCAAATTCACATACAACATCCTTTCCATCTTGCCTATCAAACTTCCTTGGAAAGCTCACAAACCCCCCAACTGGTACTGAAAAATAAAAAAAACATGAAAAATTCAGATATCAATGTTATATCAACTCTAAAGATGTCAACTATGAAGCGTAACATGGTTTTGAGACTTAGCGGTTCATTATTTGCCACAAAATCTGAAAGATCATTGTAGAAGTACACATATTCTATTTGTCATTTATTTAAAAAAATTTTTTATTCATTTTCTTCAAAAACATATTCAATGCAAGAAAATTTAATTATTCTTTAGTTGATTTAAAATAAAATTAATTTAAAACATGAAATTCAAGTAAATTAAATTTTCAATCAGCCGACTTTTCTTTCTCAGCTTCAACACAAATGAATGTTTGAATAAAAAAAATTTAGATTTCCAGAACACTGCATTATAGACCACCACCTTTAAATATATAAATTGAAATAGTTTCAAACTCACAAATCGAAGGGCTATTTTCACTACTAAACACAGGATGTAGAACAGAAGATGATGAAGACAAATGTAATGATGTTGATGATGATTCGGGGGTAAAAACACCATGTAATGGGTATTTCTTGCAAAACAAATGTTTGAGAGTCTTTAAATTGTCACAACAATCAACATTATTAGGCTCAGAACTTTTATTTGATCCATTTAGGATAAAATTAGTAGAACCCGAAGATTTCAACTTCTCTTTCTGGATATCTTTAAAACAATTGTTGCCATGGTTACTGTTGTGATTTTTTAAAATATTTTGATTATTTGGAAACTTATTGAAAGAGGTTTGAGTACTTCTATGTTTTATTACTGCATGATCTATTCCATTGGAAACGTCATAGCTTTCACTTTCATTAACATCTCCTACAACAGAAGATATTGTTTCATCCTTATAAATATTTGCAATGTTTTCAATATTTGATAGACAAGAGTTGGATAACAGTTGAAGGTTCGTGTCACTTTGTTGAGATTTAAATGAAATCAAACCATGCTTGAACTCAGATGTCATTTTCTTCTCTTCACTAATGTCAACATTCATATTCTCTTTCTCTCCTCTTTTTGTTTCCATGAACTTATTCCATGCTTTCTCCAGTTTATGGTCAGTACCTGAATTTCTCGGTTGAGCATCACGACCTTTATTTCGTTGTGACTTTTTGAGCAGGTGTTTTTGATTGGTGGAACCATACAAATTCCTTGAAAAACCTTGATCTTCATTAGAGCTGCTTCTATTTAAATCGAAAACCTGTTTGACAATGTTCATTTGTTGGATTGCAGAATGAAAAGAGTCGTTAATATTTTCTTCTGACTTCTGACAACTTCTTTCTCTTCTTTTTGCCAACCCATGTCCGTTAGTCTCACCTGTTTTGCTATCATGCTTGTCAACTCCATATGTATTGATATTATGTTTCTTAATTTCTTCTGCATTACTGACAGGAAAACCACCCATAGATTGATCAAGTTTTCCATCGATAGACTTGACTTTCAATATCTAAATATAAAAGTAATAAAATAACAGCTGTTCATATCATTTATAAATAACACTCACTTGTAATAATTACTATCACCAGCTTAAATACCAACCTCAGATGATGTACTCATCGTTTCCTTGTTTCCCGAAGAAATTTTTGTGGAATTAGTGCTAGATTCTGAAAGTTAAAAAAATTAGCCTATTAATAAATAGAAACAACCAATCCAAAATGATCTCATATCAATTGCACAAACCTGATTGGATGGTCTCTTTTAAATTTGTTTTATATTTCATATGTGGATTTTTTACATAGAATAAAGAATTAGATTCAAAAAGCCTGTATACAAGGAATAAATAAGTAAATTATTACGAAATGAAACAGATAAGTATTTTTAAAGGAAAAGAAATCCTTACTTGTATGGCAAGATCTTAGTTGCAACAAATTGTTCATCAACATTAACCAGTTCTTTGTTCCTAAAACAATGATGTGGTCGTTCAGTGACAACCTCTTTGTTGCATACACGTGGCTGGGGTAGAGCGATTTCTTCACTTTTAGTGTGTTTAGCATTAATATTTTGTTGAGTAGAAACAGATTGAAGTACTGTGACTTTCATATCCTCCTCATGTTTTGTGCTATGCTTAAAATGATCTTGTGGCAAATCTATAACATAGTCATCTGAGTCACTGTTGATAAGCATTAGTATCTTTCTTAAATCCTTCAAATTGATTTTACCAGACTTAATATTTCTTTTCATATTGTGTAGAAAAACCTTGTAACCAGCCTCACACTCATAATCTGAACTAAGCAATTCTTTGGAGTTTTGTTCCTCATCAATTGGCTTGTCATTACGATTTGACATTTTTGATGTTGAAGAAGCTGAAGAACTCACTTGCTCATTTAATTTCTTAGCAGCTACCTTTTGAGGGTAATTCTGACATTTAAAATCATTGGATTCTCCATTAGGAAAACATACCATTTCATGGACATTTTCTGAACTACTGTAATTTTGCCCAGTAAACGAGTATACTGCTCCTGCAACATTGATTAATGCAGTAGCATCAGTCACAGGTAATCTGGATGTTGATGTTGAACACAGTTGAACTAAACTACTCGATTTACAGCTTGACTGAGAACTTGCTTTCATTTGCAGTGATGATAGTGATGTTTTTGAAGATGGATGGAAACAGTTTAGAACAGATGGAGGAAGCACATTGGAAGACTGCAACTGAGCATGTTTAAACAGCTCCGAGCGGTAATTTAGTTTATTGCTTGTCTCACCGATGGGAATCTGCTGTTGGTCATCTTGATGGACTTCATTCGTAGAATAAAAGTTAAGTGGAATATGATTACTGGACGGGCAAGATGATTCGTTATCCCTATTTGAATGAACATAACAAGCACTTTTCGTAGAGCTACTAATGTCCGAAGATCGAAAACTTTTTAAAACAAAAAGATCTCTATCGATCACATCCAAGTTACCACTGATGTTTTTAAGTGTATTGTAGCTTGAATCATTGGGCTTATGATTCGATGAGATATTTTCTTTGTCGCATTCGCCATTAGATTTTTCAATAACTTGGTTTTGACCAATAGTTTTAGTCTGAAAACCTGCAAGCTCATGTGCATTCCTGAACGCTTCACGAGAATATTCAGAAAAAGAATTTCTTCTTTTGCTTAAAGATTTTTCTCTTACGGCCACATTAATATGTTTACAACCTTGCATAGACGTTTCTTCCTGATGATCTTGAGTTTCATTTTCTGAATTTTTTTGGGTGACATTGACATCCACTTCTTCAGGAATAGATGTTGCCTGAAATTTAAATCCCTTAAACAACTCCTTGGTTTTCGAATTACTTATGCTCTCACGATCCCTGAAGTTAGTCTCACAAATATTATTCTGATTATTATCCATATTCAAACAAATAACTGATTGAGTGGTTGAATGATCAGGGGCCTCATTTGATTGGCTTCCAGCATCTAAAGCTAACTGAGAATCCTTTTTTATACTGAAATTCTTTGACTGACAAGAAATTTTAAAATTGTCTTTAAAAACCTGTTTTGATTTTGATTCCGTCAGCGGAGTTGAAGTTCCAACGGGAAACAAATTTCCTTCAGCTGTCAAGTTGGGAAGGGTTGCTAATGACGATCGATCACCATAACCTTGCAAAACAACATCATCAGCTTGTAGGTCTTTTTCTTCAATGTTCTGCTTCCAGTCCTTTAAATATTCGTGACTGTTTCCAGCATGATGACTATTATCTCGCAGGCTGTACAATTTTTCTTTTGAACATTCCTTCCCAATAAACCAATTCTCTCCGTTGAGATAAACCATATTACCTGAATCATCATCGTAATCATTCTTATTTAAAGTTTTTAATGATTCATGATTTCTAACTAAAGCGTTTTCGTCTGCTAGATCAGTTTTTATAGCACAATGATAAGATTTTCTCAACTCTTCTCCATTACGATGTATAATTTCATTTTCAGGTAAATTTGGATTTGAAGTCCCTCTAGAATTCGTAGAAGCCCAGGAAAGCGGTGTTTCTTCAAAAGATTTCAAACAAACAAACTTCAGCTGTTCCAATGGATCAGCAGTTTCATTCATGTTATTGGAAACAATTTCAAGTCCTAGTTGATTCAATTTTGTTCCAAATTCCTGCAGGAATAACATAAAATATATTTTTTAACTCGTCAGCTTCTAATTTTTTGCAAATAATTTTTAGTGACTATAAGTCTATAAAATAGAAAAGCATTAATCACAGTTTTATAAACACTGATATGTAAAGTATGTGAGGATGGAAAATATAAGAAACTTTCAAATCATAAAGGAAAAAACAAAGTTTTTTTTATAAATTTATAAATTGAAAAATTAAATAGTGCTTTCTTTCTTTAAATAAACTAAAAATTAATGGTTCATTTCTCTACAGAAAATTTGTAATTTAAAAAAATTTTTAATTAATTTTATTCTATATTTCATTCAAATTTTGTCCAATCGATTTGAAAATAAATAGAATGCGTTGCAATTGAAGACAATTGCACACACCAAATTATAACACAATTGGATGAAAAGTAGGTTTTTTAAGGGCCCCTATGCACGGCTCAAGCAAGCAAGCAAACACTGTGAAGTTAATATAAAGGATTGAAAAAGTAAACATGGCTGTAAAGAAAGATTTTGTCGGTTGTCTCTCATCCCAACAACAGGCTTCCCTTTGAAGTTTTGAGTCATTGGCAAAGAAATTGGCAAATGTAAAATGGGCAATAATATTTAATGAAGTTTGTCTACAAGAATATATTGTTATCATATTGACAACCGTATTTGGGTTCTTCTAGAATGGTTTTATAATTTATTGAAAGTAATAATAATAATAATAATAATAATAATAATAATAATAATAATAATAATAATGAAGAATTTACTTTCTTTTTTCATCAAATAATTCCATTATTTGCTCTCATCTGTACTAACAGGAATAAGATAATAATTCCAAAGATAAAAATATGACATTAACCCCCTCCTTAATCCTGTTCGTCCCAAACAGCTTTGTCACCTTTAAAATATTCGGCAGGGCGATGAATACAAAAAAATCTTCATTTTCACTTGTGGCTTTGGCAGCAGTCTGTGAAGGATATTGTCAATTACTTTAACAGACTCAGTCTTTTCCAGTCCTCATTTGATCTTCCAATTCTGTGGTGTGGATTAGAAAACCACACAAAACATTTCTTACAAATTTCTTCACAATTGATCGTCGATCACAATATTTTCTTCACCAGCTGCATGCTGGTCCAAAACTGTGTCCACCACTGCCTCAGCTGTATCTGCGACCAGACTCTCAACAGCCTTGCTATCCAGACAACACTCAGGCAAACCACGGCCAGAGGATCTCCCATTTCCATCCATTTGTTTGTTGATCACTGGAAGCATCACCGCACCGGCCGCTGCTACTCCGTCTTTAGTGCCAAGAAATAATTTTTCTCTCGTCTTCGCTTGTGCTGCTTTGTTTTCTTATCTCAATTTCAATTCAACTGAAATTTATTAGTCACCTTTGTCCAAAACAAGTCTTGCAAAAAGGCGACGGCGTGAAATATTATAAGGTTCTAAGCGTTATTATTAAATGAAGATCTGTAAATGAGTTTTTAAAGAAGTTTTAAAGTCAATAGATTCTGATATCCTGATGGAAGATGGTAGGCCATTAAAAGTGATCGGAGCTGCAACAGAGAAAGCTCTTCTTGCGTAAGTATGACAAATGCAGGGAACAGTTAAGTCGCGACGAAATGATGAACGGAGTCTGCGTCTTTCTGGGCAGTCTGAACAGAGATGGGTAAGATCAAGCAGGTAAGTTGGGAAACTGTTTTGAAGAATATTGTGGGAGAGCATTAGTAGCTTATAAGAAATTCTGGACCAAATAGGAAGCCAGTGCAATTGACGGAGGATCGGAGAGATATGTTCACAGGTTGGTGCATTAACCACCAGGCGGGAGGCAGAGTAAAGGACACTCGTATAAGGTAGGAAAGTCCAAACGGGGAAGCCAGCCAGAATTCCATTACAGTAATCCAGTCTTGAAGACAAAAGAATGAATGAGAATCTTGAACCAGGCCTGGTCCAGAGATGATCTTATCTGCCAATTGTGGCATATGTGAAAAAAGCAGGCACAAGATGATACTGAGGATATATAAGGGATGCGGCTAAGTAAGCTGTCAACGAGAATTCCAAGGCTACGAATACATCCAACAGGAGAAATAACAGAGTCAGCACCAAGAGGTAAGTTGCAGTTTTAAAAAATTACGGGTATTGGACACTCCACAGTGAAACCATATAAGCTCCGTTTTTGAAGGATTTAGGTGGAGGCAATTAGCAGCACTCCAATCCCCTATCTCAGCAACACAAACAGAGAGTCTATCACAAGCCAGCTATACCCGATTAACGGCCGTGTGAGCATATAGCTGTGTGTCATCGGCATATAGGTGTACTGTGATATCATGCGAACTCGCAATAAGTGAAATATTAGCAATGTAGAGGATGAAGAGAAAGGGGCCATGGATGGAACCTTGTGGAACACCAGATAAAACCTGGGAGATCAACGAGACATCACCCCCCCCCCCCCATCCTGACAAACTCAGTTCGATCGGTGAAAAAGGACTTTATCCATCCAAGAGCAGAGGATGGCACAGAGGAAGATGTTTGTAAGAGTTGAAGTAAAAGCCCATGATTCACACAATCAAAGGCAGTGCTGAAATAAAGCTGTAATAAAACAGTTACTTCGCCCTAGGTCCAGGGCACAGATAGCGTCGTTGTAGATCTTTAGGACTCCTGTTTCATTAGAGTGGAAATGGCGAAAACCAGACTGTGTTTATGGAAGCAATCCGTTTGACTCAGCACAACTCAAAAGCTGTTGGTACATGACACATTCAATGAGCTTAGAGACAAAAGAGAGATTTGAAATTTGTCGGTAGCTCTTAGGATCTGAAGGGTCCAGATTAGATTTTTCAGCCTTGGACGAATAACCGCTCGATTTTGGAATGTTGGTAGAGAAGATGATCAAATAGAAGAGTTTACAAGAAAGGCTAGGATGGGTGCAAACACATCGCAAAGCCTCTTAATTTAATAATCCATGTAGAAATGAGGCCGAGCTCACAAGCACCAACAAACAAAGGTGTGGACTAACATTAAATATTAATTCTTTGATTTATAAGTTTATAGTTTATATTTATAACTTGAAATTATTTGAAGTTGAAATACCTCATCAATTCATCAAAAATGAAGTTTTTTTTGTTTTTACCAAACTGTCGGATATTATTAAATAAAGAACTTTTTCTTCATCGACTATATCTAATAAAAATGTAGTTAAAAAGTAAACTTATACAGTTTAATTGCAAATCAATTTTAAAATACAGGCATCGACTTCCGAAACAGTCAAGCACTCTAGCTAGTAGGAGGTCTAGGTTACGAACTGTTGTGTTTGTAAACAAACAAAAAGTAGCAGGGTTTTTAAGGAACTACAACTAAATAAATAATGAGTCTAAATTACTTTTTGTGTGTGTTACAACGTTACAACTCTTCTAATTAATTTAATTAAAAATGTTAAAATTTTAGATACCGATTTTTGTATTCAGTATAACGTCTATATTTTAATTATATATCTATGATTTTAATATCCCGAATAGATTAATTTTTGATCATCTTTGTGATTCTCTTTACTATGGCTTGCCTGAAAATATTATAAAACATGTGAATAAGTTTTTAAATTTCTTATCATTACTTCACTGTCGGTCGGCAATCTTGGAAGTTAAAATTAACACACTTCTCGTCACTAATCAAACTGGAACTTAAAATAGACTTGCTCCTAATAAAATGAGAATGCATTCTATTCAGGAACGTCATTTCAACAAAACTATGGGGGTAAAATGCTGGAAGTGCCTACGCTTGCGACTATTACAAAGTAATAAGCTCTGTCGAAGTCGCATCCAGTAATTGCGTTTTATTTTGAGACAGAGAATCTTCAAGCAAAGATGACCATCCCAATATACATTTGTATGTTGTATTTTCATGTAAATCATCATATTAGTTAAAAAAAACAGTTTAAAAAATTCACTTTTATTTAATATTGAATGCAGACAAAAAGCGTTTAAATTATGAATGTAAGAAAGTATCGACGTTCTTTCATTTTTACAAAATTGTCCACTGAATCATCAAGATCAAATAGACTAAAGGTAATGAATGATAAAAGATTGGAAAATAATAGCTGAGATTTAACCAATTGGATATTTATCAACAAGTATGATAAATATTCCTTTCATCAACTAATCTAAATACTCAATCATGTGTGAGCTAATAAAAATAATTTAAAATGAATTGGAAAAATCTTGGTGAGAGAGCTCAAGCAGCCGTGTAGGATAAGAATATGCTAATTGTTCGTCAAGCTAGGCAGAGGCGTGGATTCAGCAAAATGTTGAGGGGGGCGAAAAATTTTTAACTTTAACCCAGAAAACCTTCAAACAAAAATGACCATCCCAATATACATTTGTATGTTGTATTTTCATTAGTTAAATCATATTAATTAAAAAAAACAGTTTAAAAAAGTTAACTTTTATTTAATATTGAGGGCAGACAAAAAGCGTTTAAATTATGAATGTAACAAAGGGTATCGACGTTCTTTCATTTTTACAAAATTGTCCACTGAATCATTAAGATCAAATAGACTAAAAGGTACTAAAAGATTGAAAAATAATAGCAGAGATTTAACTAATTGGATATAAATCAACAAGTATGATAAATACTGCTTTCATCAACTAATCTAAATACTCAATCGTGTGTGAGCTAATAAAAAATAATTTAAAATGAATTGGAAAAATCTTGGTGAGAGAGCTCAAGCAACCGTGTAGGATAAGAATATGCTAATTGTTTGTCAAGCTGGGACTGGGACAGATACACGAGTCTAAATTTCATACGAGTTTGATCGGATGGACCGAAAGCAATCAATCAATCCATTAAATTTCTATAGCGCTATTTCCTTGGCGTTCAATAGCGCTCGGGCACGAACCTATTAAACAGATAAGTTTTAAACCTCCGACGGAAAACAGCGAGAGAAGTAGATTTAGTAAGAGAAATAGGAAAAGAGTTCCAGAGAAATGGACCAGAATAGTAAAAAGAGCGTTTAGGGAAAGAATGCTTAACAGAAAAGATACGAAAGTGGCTAAGAGAGAAAGATCGAAGACCAGACATAGGAAGGATTTTTATTAAGTTAGGTAGAATGGAGAAGAGCAATTTTTAATTTTAAAAATTAGTAAGCAAGTTTTAAAAATAACCCTTTATTTAAGAGGAAGCCAGTGAAGAAGAGCAAGAGATAGAGAGATAATTATAAAAAAAGTAAGAAGTGCGAGAAACTAAGCACTAAAAGATTGAAAAATATTAGCAGTAGGTAGATTATAAGTAGATATAATTAAAAAAGTTTGATAAATATTGTTTTTATCAAATAATCTAAATACTCATTCATGAGTGAGCTAGAAAAAATATTTTTTTTATTTGGTGGAAAATTCTTGAGGGGGGCCGTGGCCCCCCTCAGCCCCCCCCAATCCACGCCTCTGAAGCTAGGACAGATACACGAGTCTAAAATTCATACGAGTTCAATCAGATGGACCGAAAGCAAGCAAGCAATCAATCCATTAAATTTCTATAGTGCTATTTACTTGGCGTTCAATAACGCTCAGACACAAACTTATTAAACAGATAAGTTTTAAGCCCCCGACGGAAAACAGTGAGAGAAGTAGATTTAGTAAGAAAAGTAGGAAGAGAGTTCCAGAGAAAGAGACCAGAGTAGGAAAAAGAGCGTTTAGCAAAAGAATGCTTAACAGAAAAGATATGAAAGTGGCTAAAAGAGGAAGATCGAAGACCAGACTTAGGAGGGATTTTTAATAAGTTAGGTAGAGTGGAGAAGAGCAATTTTTAATTTTAAACATTAGTAAGCAAGTTTTAAACATCACCCTATATTTAAGAGGAAGCCAGTGAAGAAGAACAAAAGATGGAGAGATATGAGAAAAGTAATAAGTGCGAGAAACTAAGCACTAACAGATTGAAAAATATTAGCAGTAGATTATAAGTAGATATAATTCAAAAATTATGATAAATACTCTTTTTATCAACCAATCTAAATACTCATTCATGGGTGAGCTAGAAAAAATATTTTTCTATTTGGTGGAAAAATCTTAAAGGGGGGGTGGGCGTGGCCCCCCTCAACCCCCCCAATCCACGCCTCTGTTTTCAGATATATAATATTTTATATTTAGTTTCAGATACATCGATTTTTTGATGGAGAAAAAAATAACGATACTATCCATTATTAATTATCAGCTATAATATATACCGTTACCTATGACATGACAACGATAAAGACGAATTCTTTCCTTCATCTACAACAGGGGTTCTCAACCTTTTCTGTGTCCCGCACCATAGAAAAGTTTTAGTATGTTCTCGCACCCCATACAAAAGTAATATAAGTAATATCTCATAAGAAAAACAAAACAATTTTTACTAGATTTAAGCAAAATATTTATTCAAGCTAAATTTAGAAAAAAATTATTTGTTGGTGCAGTTGTTATATTTCTGCTTTCCAGGAATCCATGCAGGAATCATATTTAAAAAGTTGTACTGTAAAGTTGTACCGTAAATATCGGCAATGCTTTTTCAATGTCACTTTTAAAATTTAGTAAATTTGCGAAACAACTGGACACAGCTAAAAATATGTTTATATCAGTAAAAAACTGTCATAAATTCAAAATTGGATGTAAAATGTAAAAATTACGCACACCAATGCTTAATTATTAGTTTTGTAAATTGTTCTACTCACTTAATATTTAGATATTACTATCTTGAAACACCATTTTAATTCATGGGTTCGTAATATTTTAATTTGTAAAACACACTAAATCTTTTCATTTTTATAAAAAAATAACCCATGCAAATAACTTATACTTAAGTTCATAAATATTTAATAAGGTACATATATTGTTGATTAGTCGACTTAAATTAATTATTAACTCCGACAAATCGACCTTTGAAAATTGCTTATTGTTTCAACCCTAATAGCGCAAAAAATTGAACATTGCGAGTTTTTTCAACCCATTATAAAAAGCCCACATTCCACGATCTTAAATTCATTAAAAAAGATTTCGTTTTTATTTTTATTGATATTTTGTAACAAATAAAATATTCTAGTGAAAAAATGAAATATATTAAGCCTAATACGTTTAAATTCATAGATTTAATAAATTTATAATTGTATGTAACATTTTACTTCCACCCATTTTTCCGTATTTCAGTATTGTTAAGTTGGGTAACTTAAGAAAGAGTCACTGTCTTTTTTTTCTGCTGGTTAAGTTTTGCACCCCCTGGGGCTCCAAGAGTTCGACCGTCATTGAGTTCGAGTTCAAACGTCATTGAGTGCGAGTTCGGCGCATACAAATTTGGGTTTACGGCAAATTCATCGTGAAACAATTCATCGTGAGACAATTCATCGTGGACAATTCATCGTGGGACATTTCATCGTGAGACAATTCATCGTGAAGACAATTCATCGTGAAAAGTTCATCGTGGACAATTCATCGTGAAGACAATTCATCGTGAAGACAATTCATCGTGAGACAATTTATCGTGGAAACCATTGATATATATCTAGTATTTATTAATGTGGAAACATTCATCGTAGATAATTTTTCACAATGGAAAATTAATTTGCACAATACAATTTTCCTTTAAACCGCTGAATGCATAAATATTGGTTGAATTTTTTAGTGTTCTTGGAAATAAATACAATGAACAAATTTTCAAATGAATTTCTTGGATACTTTTTCACTTATACAATTGTGTTACTAATATAATTATTTATTTATTAAATGTAGATTTTCTTTAGCGTTATCTTTGTAACTTTAAACTAATGAGAAAACTTGCTGTGGAGAAGAATGAGTGCGGTTCTGAAATCGTGAATTTGTATACACGTCATAAAAGTGTCCAGTTGCATGGCGACAGGAACACCTGTGTATAGACTTCTTAATGTGAAACCTTCGTATTTAAAAAAATCCCCTAATTGTGGACATGAGTGAATGTGAGTTTAAAAACCATGATTTCTTGTAAAATTACAAATGAGTTATAAATGCTTTAATTTGACACAAAGCCTTTGATTCGCATTATCGATTCTTAGTTTAATTACTTTACAAACGCTTTATACGTTTGTCTGGAAAAACAACAGCTGAGGCAAGTGAGCATTAACTTGCTCTTATCAGCTTAATAGTTTAATTAGTCTTGTCCATAGATATCTATGACCTTGCCACAGTGCCTTCCTCCTTCTCCAAAGAAATGCTACAGTGACGCTGCTCTTCGCATTCAATTCATTCGGATTGTTCAAATTTATAATAATAGGGACAGATTAGATTATCTTCAAAGCATAGCTCACAATTTTTAATTTTAAATATGTTTTCCGTGTTAAAATTAGTGTTTTTTCTTATTAATAAACTGTTTAAACGTTAACTACTTGTCATTTTTTACAAATAGCAATAACCTAAACATTTTCAAACAAAGATGAAAAAATTAGCCGTTATCATTATTATTTTTGTTTAGTTTTGTAGCTTAGAAAATGAAATACAAAAATTTTTGTTCACGATGAATTCTCCTCACGATGAATTGTTCACGATGAGATTTTAACGATGAATTCTCCTCACGATGAATTGTTTCACGATGAATTGTCTCACGATAAATCGTTTACACGATGAATTGTCTCACGATGAAATGTTCCACGATGAATTGTCCACGATGAATTGTTTCACGATGAATCGTTTCGCGATGAATTTGGCGGATACCACAAATTTGGGTTCGTTCGAAATGCTAAAATTATGGGTTCGAGTTCAAAAAGTTCGGTTCGATTCCCATCTCTAATTATCGTACAGTAGTTATATATCCTATGGCTATAGCCTTTTCAGACTCATTATTAACTGAGAAAAATGTATTGAATCATCGCATTGTATATTTTGCAAGGTCTATATTGATTTAACTTTTTTTTGAAGTTAATGTTCTGACATTTTGAACCTACTCGTTATTTTATTTACAATTAAATTATCTTCAACTAAACTTTTCGAATAAATTACTCCCTGTTTAAACTATATTTATATATACCAGCATTCCCGTCGCGGCTTCGCTCGCTTGAAAGAGAATACGCATCCACAGTAGCGTACTGCACGGGGCGATTTTTTACGGCCCGATTCGGTCCTGTCCGTCGACAACTTGTCCCGGCCCGCTTCATAAGCCAAAATTTCAGGCCCGGCACGGCCCATCTAATTTTTGGGCATGGCCCGTTTTTACAGGCCTAAAATTTCTATATATTTGGCGAAAAATCTCGGCCCGTCCCACCTTGACTTCAGGTTTGGCCCATCCAGTCTGAAGACCCTAAAATTACGGCTAGGGTTAGTCCGTGCAGCAATCTAATCCATAGACCCAGTCCAGCTTATTTTATAGACAAACTAGCTGGGGCACCCGGCGCTGCCCGGGGTTTTCTCTCTCGCTCCCGTTTCCTTCTCCGCTTTCCTGTTCCCGGTCGCTTTTCCGCTCCCGGTCGCTTTTCTGTTCCCGGTCGCTTTCCCGCTCTCTGTCGTTTTCCGGCTCCCGTTCGCTTTCCCGCTCCCGGTTGCTTTCCCGTTCTCGGTCGCTTTCTCTTTCCCGCTTTATCTGTCGCTATCAGTTGGCTTCCCGTTTTCGCTCATTTATGTATGTATATGTATATATATATATATATATATATATATAGTTCCCGCTCGCTCCGCTCATTTTGTGACGGATTTCAAATTTTTTTCTCTAAATTTGATTCCCCTTGACTCTCAAGGTTGTGTGAAAATTTCATTACGATTGGATGAATGGTGTAGCAATGCATAAAGAACATACATATATACATATATACATACATACATACATACATACATACATACATACATACATACATACATACATACATACATACATACAAACAAACATTCATTTTTATTTATATAGATTTTTTTTTATTTTTTTTCTCTTTCACACGCCTTTTCCAAGACAAGTCTTGCTCGAAGGTGAGAAAGGGTACTTGCAGAGGCAGCCATTTATAGGCGCCTACCCTTTTAGCAATGCGAGTGAACTCCTTGCTTAAGGGAGTTACGCTGGTGACGCCGGCGAGGTTCGAACTGCCGACCTAACGATCGACAGGCGAACGCTCTACCGCTCTGCCACCAGTTACAATATATATATATATATATATATATATATATATATATATATATATACTAGCGGTTGTCTTTTAGTAAGTTTAAATATAAATAATGCACCTGTAAATTCTGTGCACCTGTTCCCAGGTGAGTTATACGTAAACAGTTTCGTTAGCTGTTGTATTGTCGTAGCGTTGGTTTTAATGAAAGTTGTATCGCTGGTATGTGTTTAGAATTTTATGTTTTTAGTTTTATATTCGAATGGTTTTATTAGTGTTTCTCTATCTTTATATATTCGGCTTTCGTCTAATATTCTATACATTGATTTTCCTTACTTTATTATAGGGGTTCTGAAGATGGATAAAGCCGAAACCGGCCGGTCAACCCCTTGTGACAATAAAGTTTTGTGTACTGTTGACTGTGTAGTTAATTCGGGAAGAAAATTTAGACGGTTTGAAGCAGTAGTAAAGAAATGGTGTTGTAGAAAATGGGCCGTAGCATTTAATAGAGCGTGTTTGTGCGAGAATTTGATACCCAAATATTGTCAAAATATATATATATATATATTAGTTTTGTTTTTCCTTTTAATTAAGTTCACATCAACGTTGAATGTTCCACTTCTCTGAAATTCGTCAAATATATTTTCAAAGGGTATGATTGTGCCAATATTGCTATAACATCAAATGATCAGCCTGAGCCTCGATACAATGAAATAAGTAATTTCAACGAATGCCGGTACGTGAGTGCGCCTGAAGCGATTTGGCGTTTGCGAGAATACAAAATGCACGATAGATCGCATTCTGTGATGCGATTGCCTGTTCACTTACCAAATCAGCAGCAAATTGTTTTTGAAGAAGGTCGGGAAGAAGAAGCTCTGCTTGCTGCACGAATTGGAAAAACGAAACTTGAATCATGGTTCGAGCTCAATACAAATAATCCAGCGGCACAAGTTCATTTATACACAGATATCCCTTATCATTTCGTGTACGTACGTGGTCAATGGCAAGAGCGGAAAAGAGGAGGCGAAAAAACGATTGCGAGAATGTACACAGTGAGCGTGAAGGATGAAGAGCGTTTTTACTTGAGATTACTGCTGCTACATGTTCCTGGAGCAACAACTTTTGAGTTTCTGCGTACGTTTGATGGTAATTTGTGCGAAACGTTCAAAGCTGCAGCTATGGCACGAGGCCTTCTCGAATCAGATGAAGAGTGTGATAGATGTTTAACTGATGCCGGAACATATTTAATGCCTGTTTGAACCAAATCCACAGCAAGGACCACTTCTCAACGATGGCCGTCAATTCACAAGAAATGTCGTGTATACTGAAATTCTTTAATAATAATAACTAATTATTGCACACTTTAATTTTCACATCCTTTGAATTTATATGAAATACGTTAGTAAATTAAAAATTTAAACCCAATAAAAAATTTAATTAAATTTGCTTATATATGAATTTTTTTTATGGTTATCAAATGTCATTTTGTTGACTATTTTTATAATAACGGGCGCCGTATTTTAAAACTTCCGTCATTTTTGACGGGCTATCTCTAGTATATATGTATATAGTTCCCGCTCACTCACCCGCTACGCTCATTTTGTGACGGATTTTAATTTTTTTTTCACTATATTTGATTCCCCTTGACTCTCAAGGATGTGTGAAAATTTCATTACGATTGGATGAATTGTGTAGCAATGCATAAAGGACATACATACATACACACATAAAACATTCATTTATATATATATATATATATATATATATATATATATATATATATATATATATATATATATATATATATATATATATATATATATATATATATATATATATATATATATATATACTAGCGGGGGCACCCGGCGTTGCCCGGGGTTTTTAGAGGTTTTTCTAATGTTTGTCTCTCTCGCTCCAGTTTCCTTCTCCGCTTTCCCGTTCCCGTCGCGTTCCCGGTCGCTTTTCCGCTCCCGGTCGCTTTTCCGCTCCCGGTCGCTTTTCCGCTCCCGGTCGCTTTTCCGCTCCCGGTCGCTTTCCCGCTCTCGGTCGTTTTCCAGCTCCCGGTCGCTTTCCCGCTCCCGGTTGCTTTCCCGTTCTCGGTCGCTTTCCCTTTCCCGCTCTATCTTTCGCTCTCAGTTGGCTTCCCGTTCCCGTTTTCGCTCAAACATGTGCATATATATATATATATTTTTAGAGGTTTACCTAATGCGTTTCCTTTCCGCTTGCGCACAGCTCCCGGTCGTTATCCATTCCCTGTCGCTTTCCCGCTCATTTTTTCGCTCTCAGTTCCCCCCCCCCATAGATTCGATTCTACATACATACATACATTCATACATACATACACACTCCCGCTCCCGGTCGTTATCCGTTCCCTGTCGCTTTCCCGCTCATTCTTTCGCTTTCAGTTGACCCCCCTAGATCCGATTCTACATACATACATACATACATACTTTGAATGAGCATTTAGTGCCGAAATATTGTAAAAAACACATACATACATACATACATACATAAACACACACACACAGACACACATACATGCACATACCCATACATACATATACACATATATATATATATATATATATATATATATATATATATATATATATATATATATATATATATATAGTTCCCGCTCGCTCACCCGCTCCGCTCCGCTCATTTTGTGACGGATTTCAAAATTTTTTTTACTATATTTGATTCCCCTTGACTCTCAAGGTTGTGTGAAAATTTCATTACGATCGGATGAATGGTGTAGCAATGCATAAATAATATACCTATATACATACAACATTCATTTTTATATATATAGATATACATACATATATATACATATACTAGGAATCGAACCCACGTGTCTACGGCAACACCGCCTCGCCTACCAACTGAGCCACCGACCATCACCAAAAAATGATGGCTAGAAGTCTCAGTCTTTCGGAGCTACTTAACATTAGACTACGACTATGATAGGCTCAGAACTCCTCACTTCGGCTCGACAGCTAGTCTGCTGCCAAATAGATAATTTTTTATGAAGGGAAACATTGCGTTGAAATGTTTCGAGAGCCTACAAATAGGATGACTAACTGTCACCACAAATAACGCAATATATATATATATATATATATATATATATATATATATATATATATATATATATATATATATATATATATATATATATATATATATATATATAGAGAGAGAGAGAGAGAGAGAGAGAGAGATAATTCTATATACAGTCGATTCCGCTTAATTGGGACACATCGGGACTTAGGCATTTTGGCGCAATTAAGCAAATTTCACATGAAATTAAATAATGCATATTATTCTTTTCTGTTCTTTGAGACTTGGCCCAAATAAGCGGCTGCCCCAATTAAGTGCATAAACAAATTATTTCTGCGCTGTTTAAAATTTCTTTTCATTAGTGTATGTTAAGAATTAGTTTATTTTTGCTGGCGTAATTTTTATTATTTTTATAAGCGATTTTGTAAAGGTTATTTTTGTTGAAAGTTGTTGTTGTGTACTTTTTCGACATGTTTTTTTTAAATATTTGTTTCCATTTTTGTTTTTATATGTTATGTCAAATAAAATATATCAAAATCGTGAAAGGTTAATGGATGCATGTTCTAAGTGCCCAGCCACGGGAAAAATGAAAATTATTGGTTTAAAATAGAAGATCAGATACATCTGGATTCTTTTAAAGGTCAAATCGATTTTAAAAAAGTAAAAATAATGAGAATTCTACAGTTTAATGGATTTAAGTTTGGCATGAAAATTAATTATGTAATATGTTATAAGTGTTATAACTATGCGTTCAAACTCTGGCGAGTTAATCAAATACAATTATTCTCTGAACATTGTGGTAGTGTAGAGGTGAAACTAGGAAATCGCTTTCGCTTTGTACAACAGTTCAAGAAATGTTATATTAACAATGTTCCTACTACGATGTCAAATTTTTCTGGCTATTAGATGATCGTTTCTGGTATGGTGGAATCCAATTTAATAGACGGGAAAAATTTGATTTTGAACTTACACGAAATAAAATGCTAGTGTCATCATCAGTAATGCCGTTATGCCAAAATTATACCAAAACTTTTGTTTAAAAAATTATATTATGAAAATCTAGTAACTAGCGGTTTAAAATCTTTATACGTATTTCAGAGAAAATTAAATTTTCAATGTTTTTGCAGCTGAGGTCGTCTTTTTCTCCGTGTAGCTTTGTTGATGTATTCTTGTCGGAAATCTTCCTCTCTAGCACTTCCTTTGAAGATCTTAGCCAGCAGTAAAAGCAAATATTTCTGCTGTGTTGTTTTCTCGACTGGCAATACTTTGATCTTGAAGCATATTAAAAAAAAAAATAAAAAGCCTTTTTAAGTTAAAGCAATCATTAGTAACTTGGGGACTACAAATACGATATTTTTATTAAAATATTACCCTATAATGTTACTGCAATTAAGGTTAAATAATCCATAAATAAGTTTAAGACTAAATTCAAAATTTCAACAACCAAAAAATAATTACAAAAAGCCAAGTGTTGGAATAAAAAAGTGTACAAATATTTTTAATGGCTAAATTTTGCAATTAGATCAAAATGAAATGCTTAACTCAAGGATTTGCCTAATACAAACGCATCTTTTACCATTCTTAAATAAAAACTGGCTTCTGTTCATTTTCTATATTTTATTGACTTTCACTTGTCCGGATGTGTATGGGATGTCGCGGATGTTTTTGAGTTTGGAAGATCATTAAAAAATTTGCTCACTTTGAAAAAATATAGCTTTATTAAATAAAAATAAAATGTAAAAAACAAAAATTACTAAAAATAAATTAAAGAAGCATATTAATAATTTTAAGCTCAGAAGATCATTATGGACAATGTTAAAAGTTTAATGAAAAAAGGTGACTATTTTTTTTAACTTTACTGACGTTTTAATCGACTGCGCACTTTTGACTATCATTTTTTACATTTACTTTAAAACTGGTACTATTAATTTAAAATTGCAATCGTATTTTTGAATTTAATACATTTACAAAGTTTATCCAAAATTAGGACATGTTTCCACATTTACGCAAGGTTCACGCTTGAGACTTGCATGAAGTACACTCAAAAATGTGGCACAGATATATGTATGCTACTTTTTATCTTGTTTGTTTTGATTCAAAACCTAACAATCAATCAAAATGGAATGCCTTTGAAGGCACTCGATTTGCCTTTCTCCTAATTGAAATCCTAATTGAACCAGTAGAAGTGACTAGATAAAGTCATGCGTGTCTTAACGTTCGTTTTGACGAGAACAGTTCAAGTCAAAATCAAAATTTTTTACCGTTTCTAATATACTGCTGCTAATTGATGTAGTCTTTCTTGAGACATATTTTTTAAAACTTGTTTTACTGCACCTGCAGGTGCAGATCCGAACAACTTTTAGAGAGGTTGTTTATTTCTCGTATTGGGTTGGTTAAAAAAAGTCGCACGTTTTTTATTTTTCGTTGAATATGGCGTAATTTATATATTTTTTTAGAACAATCGATATGAATCATAATTTTATTATTTAACTAAAATGCATTCTGTTATGTGTTTAAGTTTTCCTCACAATAACATTACCTCAAAATTGGAGAAGAAAACAATATTTATGAAACATTGCTTTTGTTATTGTTGCCGACTATGTTTTTGTGTCTTAGAAACAAATGATAAATTTGATCTTTTTATCTTATTTGTTTCGATTGCAAATATTTTCTAAATATCAGAACGATTGATGGTCAGGAGGAACAGAAAGAAATTGCAAACTGTTTACAAGCGTACAAAAATAAACTTTTAATTTTTTAAGATTTCCCATAGGGACCCTTATTTTTCGGTTTTCTGTAAATCAGCCACTGAGCATATAGATAATAAAGAATTGTCTGCAGTGTGAAAACAGCGTTAGTAGACTGGTTACGCATGAGTGTTATAATTTTTTTTTATAACTAAACAAAAAAAAAATAAAACTTACACGCTTGAAATGTTGAACGACAATTGAAGTGCAAAAAATCTTGTGCAGCCACAGAGTCACAAAAACATGCAACCAAAGATAAAGAATCAAAGAAAGACCTGCTGATTTTGTGGTGCTAACAGTCAAAGTTCTTCTTCCACCAAAATAAATTATTGCACGGCTGATTAGTTTTGCAGATGATTCGTTATGCCTGTAAAAACTTAATGCTTTCTTCAACTGTGGACATCATCAAAAGTTAAAAAAATAATACTTTGTCACAAAAATATTTGATTAGTAAAATTTATTTTCATTACAGATTGATATGTATTACTAGTTGATATTAATTTTTATCAATTACAATACCATCTTAACTTTTCATTAAAAATGTTGTGAAAATTTTGTTAAAAAACATTTCGATTAATCCTATAGAAATTAACTAAAATTAAAAAGTAGATAAGTTAATTAACGTAGTTATATACAGGGGTGTGTACCGACTTGCATTCAAGTGGGGGGCTGTAGCACCAGGTATTTTTTGATAAGTGATTGGTCACCAAGGTTTACTATTTTTTAAACATCTATTATTGCATAGTTCAGCTTAATACTATAATTCATAATTTTATTTTATTATTTTATTTTATTTTTATTATTAATCTACTAGAGATAGCCCGTCAAAAATGACTGATTTTTTTAAATTTCATTATATATTCTTTTTTGATAGCAGCGCCACCTCTTTTGATTTTTAGGGCTGACAATATACAATTGCGTGATAACTTTTATTACACGCCTGCCATCGTGCATGAATGCACTGGTTAGGAAAACATCGTGATGAGATAGCTACGCTATGGTAGGAGGCACGCCTACTGAGCTTGACAACACGATTTTGTTTACCACCCCCAGCCACCCCGGCAAAATAAAGTAATAAACTATCTTTATAAGTTTTATATCCGCTACGTTATATATTTATCAAACTCTCATTGGATTAAAATATAAAAACAACATAAATTGTAAAACCGACATCCTGACAATTTGTGATGAAGTAATTATTCCAGCTGGGATACATAAGTGAAATGTGAGCACAACAATCTGGAGAGTACTTCTACCAACGAGTACAAAAAAATTGTTCAGTCGATCGTTGGTGCACACAAAATAAAGAAGCCGCCAGCTATATAAAGTCATGAAGATAGCCGATGGAAAAGATAACAGCTGTAAAATATCAATAATAGTCAAAATTTAAACAATTGCATGCTTTTGTTACTGTTTTAGTTTTATTAATATTTCAGCTAACAAACCTGATTCATTTGATAAAACTCATCAAAGTCAAAATCTTCATTGCTCATCATTCTCTCTCGTGAACCTTTCCATTGCTTGAGAAAAATCCACCAAGTTATTGACATTCCAAGGCAGAGAAGAATCATCATAAGAAAAATGATGTTCCACAGATTGCAGAAATAATTACCAAAGCCAAAAAGAGTCATTTTTTGAATTATGTGAGCCATGCTGAATAAGGCACTAACAAGAAAAGCCAATGAAAACAAAGCAAAAGAGTCAGACGTCTCTAAATGAAGCTCCACACTCGTCACCTGAAAATACTTTTTACTAACTTTGGTAACATCTTTACATTACTCATCTTCACTTAATTTGTCCAAATGAACTTTATGCTCATTTCCCATCCCTTTACTTAGTAAAACCAATCAATGTTTCAGGCTCATAGCCAGCAAATTCTGACGGGGAGAGGACATTTTTGCATGGATGTCACCTCCCCCAATAATAAATAATTAGCCGTTGCGGAGGTGCGTAACATAGGCAAATAGCGTTGGGAGAAGTGCTCCCATCCTGATCAGCTTAAAAATTGTTGAAATTTCTGATAGGAGGACATTCATCCATGTTCCCTTTTTGGCTACGCGCCTGCATTGATACATATGTACATACCAGCTTAGCATCTCACGAAAAAATCTAAAATCTATAGAAGTGTGGTAATGTGACCAGCATGTCAGGATGCGAGGATTGGACTTAGCCTAGGAACAGTTGACCCTGCCACAGCTTGTTGTTCGTCAATTTTGATTACTTACTAGCGGGTTTACCCGGTGTTTTAGATATTTGTCTATCGTTTTTCTCTCTCGTTCTCGTTTCTTTCACCGCTTGCTTTCATGCTCCTTTTTGCTCTCCCGCTTCTTTTTTTTCGCTCCCGGTCGCTGTCCCGTTCCCAGCTTGCTCCCCGTTCATGCTTGATTTTTCGTTTCCTCTCGCTCTCGTGCTCTTTTTTGCTCTCCCGCTTCCTCTCTTTCCCGCTCTAGAAGGTTTTCAATTACTTGGAAAAATAATTTTAATTGTTTTTTTCATCGGCAAGTAAATTCATTTAATTAATTTGATCACATGAGATTGACTCCTCTGCTCATTTCTTCAATCCATTTTCGGCGACAAAAGACTCTAAATCGTTTAGAAGCCATCTTTGTATATAGAGCGATAATTTGTTTATCTCCTATATACTTATTCTATATATATATATATATATATATATATATATATATATATATATATATATATATATATATATATATATATATATATATATATATATATATATATATATCTTATATCTATATATATATATATATATATAAAAATGAATGTTTGTATGTATGTATGTATGTATGTATGTATGTATGTCCTTTATGCATTGCTACGCCATTCATCCGAGCGTAATGAAATTTTCACACAATCTTGAGAGTCAAGGGGAATCAAATATAGAGAAAAAAAATTTGAAATCCGTCACAAAATGAGCAGGGCGGGTGAGCGATCGGGAACTATATATATATATATATATATATATATATATATATATATATATATATATATATATATATATATTCGGGGTGAGTAATAAAATTCAAATTTAGGCTACGTAACAACGTTTGAAAGCTTCAAGCAAGATTTAGCCAAAGCTATTTTATGTTTTATGGGCTAACAAAAGTTAGGAAAGAATGAAAAAGAGAAAATAAGCGCGTGCGAGAACGGGAATGAGAGAGCAAGCATGAACGAGAACGGGAAAGCAAGCGAGAACGGGAAAGCAAGCGGGAACGGGAAAGCGACCGGGAGAGCAAACGGGAGCGGAAAAGCGACCGGAAACGGGAAAGCGGCCAGGAACGGAAAAGCGACCGAGAACGGGAAAGCAAACGGGAGCGGGAAAGCAACCGGAGAAGGAAACCTGAGCGAGAGAGACAAACACTAGAAAGACCTCTAAAAACCCCGGGCAACGCCGGGCACTCCGCTAGTGTATATATATTTATATACACTAGCAGATATATATATATATATATATATATATATATATATATATATATATATATATATATATGACTATAAAGTCGACGTTTTGGAAGTGGAACCGCCAGATTATCTCTTTGTCTTAGCATTTTCTCATCAGTTATGTCAATTCGTTCATGTTGCTGAACCCAGCAGCATTGACATACAAGTAATTATTAAAATAATTACTTGCTTATGCTGATGGATAACTTAAAGGATGATAAAACGTCTATAAGCAATTAAGAAATAGAAATTATTGCCCCCACTTTTGTCATCATTATCTAACCTTCAGAGAAAATTTGACTCCACCACCAACAGGAAGCTTGAGGCTGGCAAATATATTTGTTAAAATATCAAGAGAAGAACTGTACAGAAACGTTGAACATCCTATACCTTGGAACTTTGGAGTCAGATAACGAAATGCTGAAAGTTGATGCAAAGCCTTTACTGAATGGTTCAAGTGAGTGGTTAGACAAATTGTACTACTGTCAAAAAGGCCAAAATGGTCAATAAAAAATGACCAAGTCTCTGTTAATAAAAATCAAAAAATTACTTTACAAAAATAATTTGAATTTATACATATACACACATGTATACACACATACATGTGTTTTGTTTTCACAATAATTTCCACAATAATCAACAAGCAAGCTCCATACTGCATACTGCACACAATTATTAGGATGGGCTTGATTAAGTATTTTAGATATATAGGTACAAGAGAAGGATGAATGATTTAATTGTATTTCAGGGGCAGATACAAAATCAGTGAAAGAAGGGGGTCCAAAATAAGGTGGCTCAAATTTTTTTGTTTTTAAAGGTTTTGACAAAATTTAGTAATTCCATAACAGAGTTTCTATAAAAAAAAAGTTAGCCGACCTTTAAAGTTATTTAAGTTTATTGACAGCTTTTTGAATTAAGTTCTGATATTGTATTTAACGTACATTGTTTCAATAAATGTATTTATTCAAATTTAAATCTTTAAAAATCAATGCAATTAAAGGTCTTACAAAAAGTTTGAAAGTCTAAAAGAAAGGATATCGTTTTTTCCAAAAACTAAAATACATTTTTTGCTTCTTCATGCTGGTATGAAATTTTGTCAGTAGATCATCGATTCGTTTTTTTTCACATTTGTTTTTGAAGTTATGTTTGAACTCGCTTCATGCAGTAGTTGAAAATTTGTTTGTTTTCACCTGAAGTTACCATCAATGTCAAAACAAGATCGATCACTCTGAGCTATGAGCTTACGAGTGTCTTTAAACATTGTGTTTAGTTATCAAAGTTTATAACGATAGTAAAAAACGATTTTGCACTAGGCAGCTGTGAGGGAATCAACATTACATCTAAACCACTACTAAGGTAAAGAACCACGAGTTTGCTTATTGTATTTTCGATACACAATTTAATACCCTGCAGTAATTGGTAAGTCTAGCACCGAGCTCTGATATAAAATTGTCTACACACGCAAAAATTGTTCCGATACGTATCGATTCATCACTAAATTAAGTAAAGTCAAAATCAAAAAGTTAAATAGTAGACTCTAGGTGAAAAAAAATTAATTCTGAAAATCAGGAAGGGGCAAATGCTTCCTCCAATTTACGTCCCTGCTTAAAACTATTATACTTAGCACAAAAATATCAGCCTGGTCCATTGGAAAACTCTAAAAATCAGGACCCGACTTGTGCAATACTTTAAACTCAATGGTATGGTCAATATCTAGTTGAAGAGATGAGACATCAGACTCTGAATTGAAATTGCTGATATGTTTTCAGTTTGTAGATAAGACTTCTAAGAGCCGCCATAGCATAGGTTGTTGCAAAATCAGTTTAGATAACGTCTTTATAGCAACAATGAATAGACTTAGTCTGTTGGAGGTTTCAATGAGATTTCTAAAGCAGCTTTTGTTTAAAGAAATTATGTTAATGCTGAATGCAGGGTTAATAATAGGTTGGTGAATTAGGCAGGATAAGTTCAATTTCTTTGCAGGGCACTCTTAGACTATCGAAATTATTACTTAAAATCCGTTTTATTAATAGTTATACTAACCCACATCCCTTTTGACTGTGTGCATGCAAGGAGCTTTAATGATAACCGGATCATAATCTATGCGAATACCCGGTTCAAAAAAATAATGATCTTTTCCTTTATGGTAAGTAACTGGAACAAGAGAACTGCTTGTCCAAAACCAGAAATCTTGTATAACCTCCATCTGAAAAAGTGATATCAATCAGTATTAAAGTACTAGTGGTTTGCCCGTCCCAAGGACGGATGTTTTAACATTATGATAAACATAAATAAAATTAATTTAAGTTTTAAAAATATTTTGTTATTTATTGAATATATTAACTTAATAATATAATTTTTTATTAAATTTATTTGTCACAGATACCAAAGCATTTCGTTCAATATGTCTCACATAGAGTCATGCATGGCTATTGAATTAAATGAAAGAGCAAATGGTATTTTTTGATAGGAAAGGAAGGATTAGAATATTACTAATTTTTAATTTTTTTAATTATTCAAAGTTATTTAGGCAAATTTTTATTTTATTATTCATTTATTTTATTTATATAATTTATTTATTTGCAGTAGATACCAAAGCGTCTTGCACAAAACATCTGGTAACCGACCAATTCGTCGCGGACAATTTGCCGCAGGACAATTCGGCGAGACAATTGAACGCAGAATAACGACAATTCGTCCCGGACAATTAATCTCAAGACAATTTGGCGCAAAGAATTCAATGCGGCACCGAATTGCACTTTTAAAAAATGTCTCTATTTGATGTAGTCTATATACAAAAGAACAACGATGCATATCCGAATGCTAGTCGCTCTGGTTTACGTTCCAAACAAAGACTAGGTTGCCTTCTACGAAGAGCCGATAGTATCGATTTATTTTTAAAAGTTAATCAATTTTTCAACTATTTTGAAGGCATATTCATTGCAACACGTCAAAAACAATAAAGAAACGGTGCTCTTTTTGTATACAATATCTGGGACTGATACCAGGCTGTCCATGATGACATTCCTTGTACGAACAACACAGTGAAAGGATGGCACAATGAATTTGAATGGACAATTTAAATTGCACATCCAACTCTGCCGAGGCTAGTATAGTAGTAAAACTTCAGAAAGAACAGAACACTAACTAAATAAAAGTTTAGCGTATGCTTGCCGGTGAAGGTCTTCCTATATATAGGGGAGACCTGGCACCCTTGATACTAAATTTCGATTTTTCTTAATTTGACGAAACTATTCAAATTTTTTGTAAGTTTTTTAAGTGATTTAAATAAAAATTCAAATATCCAATGTAACTTTGTAAAAAATTTCTTCCAAAAATATTTGGTAAAAAAGTTATATTTAAAAATTTTTTTTTTCAAAATAGTATCAAGGGTGCCTGTGTCTCGGCACCCTTAATACTAAGCACTGTCACCCTTGATACTATGTTGGCACCTTTGATACTAAATTTAAAATACATTTTATTGGCAGTGTTTTTTCTTAATTGAAGGAGCAACTTTTTTATTCTTTTTATTCTTTTTGTTAGAAACACCTATTTCTGTCGCAAATGGCATATGCATGTCAAGTCCGCATTTCTCGCAGATTATCAAAAAATTTATTGACTGTATGACGATTGAAGGCGGTTGCTCGTGCTAAGTTGGTGGCCTCTGGGCTCCATAGTGACAGTTTTTTCCTTCTGGACATAAATCCTTAAAGCCAATCTGGTCCAGCAGACTTCGTGCTATGCCACGATTTTGTAACATTTTTCGAAAGTGAAATACCAAATTCATAAGCTAATTTTCTGGTGATTTTTGTTGATAAGTCATAATGAAGTTTTACTGCACGTATAAGATATTCAGAAAACGAATTTTCTTCATTTGTGAATATCTGCTTGGTCACGTAGTTCGGACGGCACAGCGTATTCGGATCTGCATGAGTTTTTTTACATTCCTTTTTAATGTCATCGCATTGACGCCAGTCTCTTTAGCTTTATCTGCAGCTTTCATTTCGATTTCAGGAAATTGATCTCGTGGTGGTCTGTCTGTTGTTTTTTTTAATGATATGGCATAATGAAATCCTGCTGAATAAAAATACGACTGAAATACGCACGATAAATGCACAAATTAATGAATAACTTACTAAATTACTAATAAGAAATACTATGGCGGCTAGCCAGAACTCAATTAGCCAAGATAATAAAAAAAACAATTATTCAGTGATAAAACATAAGCAATTTCACTGATTAATCAAAAATTCTATCATTCTGCTTTTGGTGGTAACCTTGATAAAAAATGCAAGGGACCATTGATACTAGTATCAAAGGTGCCTGCGCGAGGTGCTATCAAGGGTGCCAACATCACCATTTTTCAAAAAATAAGTGAAATCCAAATAGTTAAGGCATTCTTGCTGCTGAAAAACAAACGCTTTAAACGAGAATGAATTCTCTTCAAAATGATATATAAAACATCACAATCATTGCATTATTTATTTATAAAAACAGTGAAAAAATTACTTTTTACCTTAAAAAGTGAATTATATCAATAAAATCGAAACCACAACTCCAAAATTAAAAAAAAAACAGAAGGAGGAAAAAATTTATATTTTCAACAGACTGGTGCCGTACAATTTTGAAAACACGTTATAGTATCAAGGGTGCCTTGCTATCAAGGGTGCCAGGTCTTCCATACTACTGTTCAGTAGGTTTCGCAGTCTGCCCAGTGGCCTATGCTGGTTGCTCACTAGCGTACATGCCTTAGAAAATTTTTTGGCAAAAGTTATCATGTTTAAATAAACTTTTTAGATCAACCGCAGCCAAAAGGCTAACAAAATTAAGAACGGGCAAGCCAAAAAAAATAGAAATTAAAGTACATAAGTGGTTCGTGAAGGTTGTCACAGAAAAAACTTGTGTTTTATCCCTTGTTTTTTCTGGATTATCTGTTTGAAAAAAACTTCAAATCTTCCAGTGCTGTCAATTTAAGTAAGCAATGACCCCAGCCTGTACCATAATTTTGGACAAAATTTTTTTTTCATTGCCGTCAAGTTGCTATGTCTTTCGTTGTCGTAGCATCAAGCTTGAGACGCAATGTTTCGGAGTTCTCCTCTTTTGCCTCTACGGTGCATCTAAAGAAGAAAAAAAGAAAGAGAGAGAGAGAGAGAGAAAAAGAGAGAGAAAGAAAAAAACAGATGTAAAAAAAAGTGAGCAAAGAGAAAAAGAGGAGAAAAAGAAAAATATATACAAAATAGCGGTACATAATTACAATAACAACCTTCTTATGATAGCAGCCAAGTGTTCTTTCATAGTAGAGATTGCTGTAGACAAGCAATGGGTTGTATAAAAGCAGTGACATTGTAATAAACACAATGGCTAGATACATATAGAATACGATCTCTATGATAAACTGCTTGTATCCACCTGAAAATAATTGCATGATTATTCTATGTAATTATAAAAATTTTGATCATGGATTATTTGGTCATGGAAAAAATGGTTTAAAAAAAATTGGAATGAAACTCTAAGTGATGTCTAATAATTGGAGCGGATGAGTCAACTGAAGAGTTTGCTACCCCGATATTGAGATGCTGCTGACAAAAGTGGGGTTGTAGGTATTGAAACGACTGTTTTGTTTGAAAAGTCTAAAAATGTTTCCACAAAAGCCAATGAGGCTGAGGCTCAGAGTGGTTTGGCCAAGCATTTTGTGTTTCAGTGGTGGCTTATAGAAATGGAGCTAAAACTTAAGAAAGTCAGACAGTTTTGCATTGACGATAATCTTTTGTTTAAAAACTTAAAAAGAGGTAGAAGGTCAGAAACAGACTGTGCCGTACAGTTGGGGGTTCGGTTGCGTGGAACCGTCGGTGACCTAGTGGGGGCCTGCTGTGATCGACAGTCATGTATGAAAAAAATCAAGATGTAGACTTGGCGTGGTATCCATACCCACAACGCCAAATCGGAAGATCACACAGGCTTCAGCAAGACTGGAAGAGACTGCGTAAAACAGTCAAAAAAATTGACGATGTTGTTTGTGAATTGCGGTCAAGGTCACGAGTGAAGATGAAGGTATTCTGTGTTTGTGGCATTGCCGGATGTTTCAGAAGCGACTATACTGTTCGGGACGAACAGAATTGAGAAGTGGGTAGTGGAATATGTTTATCACTAGTTTATTTATCGATTACTCGCATGTCGACTTGATGAAATTAGTAAGTCATTTTAAATGAGAAAAAAACACATTAAAAGACGCATACGATTGGCGACAAAAACTTTTTTCCAGTTTTCTGGTGGTGCACTCCTAAATGATTGACATTCAGGGTTGTCAACCATAGCCAGAAATTGTATTAGCAATCCCAATAGGCACTTGAAAATGTATCGGTTGCAAAAACAACACACCAACTTCTGTCAAATACGGGGAATAAAAGAACGTTCTTAGACATTTCAGGCCAATATTGAGAAACCAAAGAAATTAAATTATTTTTTTTATGTTTTTTAATACATCGATGTCTATGATCATTATAAATTTTAATTACAAACTTTTGTCAAATAACGAAAAAGAAACTGAATATTTCAGTTTATTTAATTGAGTTTTAGTTAGTTCTAGGACAAACCATTCTAGTTCTAGTTTAGTTTTAGTTGGGAAATTCAATTTTCGTTTTGTTATAGTTTTAGTTAACTATGGTCGATCTTTTTCGTATTAGTTTTAGTTTTCGCTACTAAAATATCACTGCACCCGAGCTATAATATACAATCCTAACAACCTAACATGCCTAACAGTTATTATCAGCCTAGATAATTTAAGGTAAGCTTCAACCTATTATTAAATTTTATTATGTGAAAGGTTAAAAAATTGCTTTTGCTTAAATTTCAAGTTCGAAAGAATGAAATGGGGTGCTAAAATGGCGGCAGCAAGAGGCTAGAAAATATAGTACATTTAATAGACTAATTATTATTATTACTAAATGTTTATTTATAATGCGCTTTCTAAATTAAGTCACAAAAGCGCGTCGCTTCAAATCATAATGTTAAGAATAAAGTTCAGTCTTGAGTAACTTCCTGAAACCACCGAGGTCTAAAGCTGGATTCCTCAGGTCAGCAGATAAGTTGTTCCAAACAGCTGGGCCATCAACAGAAAATCCACGCCTGTCGAGAGTCGTTGTTTTTGACGGCGGAACGAGCAAGTCGCCAGCCGCCGCCGATCGAAGGTGGGACCGACCAGGAAGCGTTGAGATCAGTACACACAGTTGCTGCAGGTAGACCGGAGCCGTGTGGTGAAGGCACTTGTATACCATCATGTCCAGCTTGAACTGAATCCTCTGCGGGAAAGGAAGCCATTGAAGTTGCGTCCTCATGAGATCTGATACGGGAGACCAGCTGAAGAACAAGGCGAGCGGCTGCTCGGAAAATGAACTGGAGCCTGTTCATTTGAAACTGTCTAAGTCCGGCCATGACATCATTACAGAATCGAGCCGGCTGTACACGAGTGCTTTGATGAGTGAATGGACCGAGTCCATGGTCAAGCTACGGCGGACGATGCGCAGTTGACGGAGATAATAGAAGCACGTACGAGTAAGATGAGAGATGTGTGTCTCCATAGACAAACCACTGTCGACCATCACACCGAGATTACGAACATAAGTGGAGGGCTTGACTGAAACACTAGCGATAACCAGATCCCCCTTTGGACAAAAGCTGAGTCGACCTGGCGAGCCCAAACAGATCACTTCGGTCTTAAAAGGATTGAGCTGCAAGCGATTGCTCGCCATCTAAGTGCCAATCTCACTGATACATGCAGACATCCTTGAGACCAGATCAGAACATGAAGCTGGCGGAGAGTTATCGTAAATCTGCAGATCGTCAGCATAAGAATGGACAGAAAACCGATGTTTCGTGGCAATATGTAGGACGTCAGCGGAATAGAGAAAAAGCAACAACGGGCCCAGAACGGATTCCTGCGAGACGCCACACAGGACAGAGGTCGGCGCAAATATAAAACACCTCTAGAGCGATGCAATGGGACCGATCGGTCAAATAGGAGCGAAATCATTCGAGGACGGCGTCTCCAAAACCATACGAGAATTGGAGCCTGATGACCAAAACTTGATGGTCAACAGTGTCGAATGCAGCGGATAGGTCCAGAAGTCCCAGTAGCATGATCCGACCCGAATCAGCCGCAGCGTAAATATCAGACAGTACCTTCAAAACAGCAGTTTCGGTGGAATGCTGATTTCTGTACGCCGACTGAAACAGCGTGAGAAGGATGTTTTCACTGAGGTAGATGTTTATCTGGGCAGCTACGCATTGTTCCAGTAGTTTCGACAGATATGACAAATTCGAGATTAAGCGGTAGTTACCGGTGTTGAACGGGTCTAGATTCGGCTTCTTCAGGATTGGTGTGATGACAGAATTTTTCTGGGCAGAAGGAAACTGTCCTTGCTCTAGCGATAAATTTACCAGGAATGTCACAAACGGTGCTAGTTTACTAGAGTATTGCTTGATCATCCATGTCGGTAGTGGGTCCAGGGAGCAATTTTTTTTGGTGAAGATTTGATGAACCGGGTAATGTCTTTGACACTCACAAGCTTAAACCTCAGCAGATTACAGGAACAACAACCGGAATCAAATTGTGGACTGAAAGCATATGACGTAGACTAGCGGATATCTCTTATCTTATCGTTGAACGCTCTCAAGAAATTGTTGGCTGTAAGATCTTTTGGCAAAATCGGGTTGCTCTGAACCCGACCAAGCAGCCCAGATAATGTCCGCCATAGTCTCCCAGGACTCCCTCGACTGTCGTCAATCTTCATCTTCCAGTATTGATTTTTTTCTGTCTGTAAAAGTCATGAGACGTTCGCACCTGGTTTATCCATAAGGTGCGATCGTTGGGATCTTGTGTTTGTCTATAGCGTCTTTCTAACTTTCTCGATCTTCGTTTTAAGGCAGCGCATTCAGTGTCGAACCATGGACTGAGAGGCCGGTTGCGCAGCATGCTTATGAAGAAGTGATGATAACGTTGTGTCGAAAACTTCGAGAACCTGAATAATTGACATCGTCTCGTAGAGGATTTCCCTGTAAATCGACACGGAATTGCTCGGGGTCGAAACTTCTCCAAGTACGAGTATTGACATCGATCAGCAGCGGAAGAGGATGACGGACCAGAATCCAGAAACGTACAAGCGAGTGATCTGACACCTGTGGTAGATCAACGATGATAGATGGAGGGGGAAGATCTGATCTAGTAATGACCAAGTCCAGGGGTTTACCATGCGTATGTGTAGAGCCGACGACAGACTGAATAAATCCAAACGAACGTATGAGGATGAGGAGACGGACAGAGTGTGGATCGTTAGATGTTAAGATCGCCGGTGATAATGATTTGGTAGTTGTAAGTTGCAGCTTACGACATATTCTACATATACGACTTGCTCGGACCAGCCATACTCTACAAAATTGTTTTATAAGGGAAAGAGTAAATCTCAGTCTGGCAAATCTCAGTAGTCATTTGCATATCCCTGTGCACAGTCAAACTTCAATATATGTGCATTGTCGGCAATATTTATACAGATGGCCTCTCGTTGTTGAATGTCCATAGAAGCAAAACCGCTAACATGTGTGAAAGTAGAAAAATGAAAAGCGGCATTAACTTTTTTGAAAATACATTTTTAATAAAATCTCAGATGTGTAAAAATTAATAAAAAAGAAAAAATAATAAAAACAAATTGTTTTACCATCCCATTCAAGTCTTTTAATAAGTTTCTGCTGATACAACTCTGTCCATTTATTTGGCTTATAAAATTCATGAAACCTTTTATTTCGAATGTTTAGCAACTCTTTCCTTGTAATACTTTTTAGATCTATTTGTCAAAAAAATAAAAGTTTGTTATAATGCAATCTAACAGGCTGGAGAATAATAGAAGGAAAGCTGATCATAAAATTGTCAACTTTACCAAAATGTTCATCATAGAATTACAAGTTGGATGGAGGGTAACGAGGACTTTTGGTTGCACCGTAATGCTTATAGTTCTTTTGTATGGAAACGATTACTTTAAAAACTTATTAATTAATTAATATTACAGATAATTAGCTCAAAACGTAATAAATTATTGCAAGTAACTAACAGAAATGTTTTTCAGACGCAACCTTAGCAAACGTTTAAACAGCGGATAAGTGATTGGAGATTTTGAGTGTAATTGTACGGTGCGTTTGATGGAGAAAACCGCAGAAATACACATTTCAGACAGACTTTTTTCTTTGGCATTAGAACGAATTAGAAGCAAAACATACAAATTTTCAATGAATTGTTAACCTTTAAAATCTATTATCTTCTAGAGTTCTTCTATGTGTCTTAAGCTTAATCCTGATAAGTTTGAATAAATCTACTTCAATAAATCTTCTAAATCTCTAATTTTGCTTCCTTCTCCAAAGTTTAAGTATTTTTCTTAGTAGTTTAGGTTTTTTCTTTGACTCGAACTTGTGTTTAAATCTTCAAATATTATTTGTTGCTAAATCTGGCTATTTACATATTCGTCGTATTAAGAATCTTTTTCCATTTTTGGATAATCCTTCTTTACAACTTCTAGTCTCTTCTCTCATTCTGTCTTAAATCGACTACTGCAATTCTCTCTATTATGGCCTCCCTGACCCTTCATCTTCTTTATAAAGCCTTCAATTCTGCGGCACGGTTGGGTGGTTTTTAAAAATTGTCTGCTAATGTTTAAAATTACAAATTGTCCTTCTCCACTCTTCCTCTCTAACTTTATAAAAATCCCTCTTTTGTCTGGTCTTCGATCTTCTTTCCCTGGTCACTTTCGTATCTTTACTGTTAAGCATTCTTTTGCTAAACGCTCTTTTTCCTACTGCGGTCCCATTCTCTGGAACTCTCTTCCTACATCTCTTACTAATTCTAATTCACTCACTGTTTTATGTCGTGGGCTTAAAACACTTATGTGATCAGTTTATGACAGAGCGCTATTGCAAGTCACGGAAATAGCGTTATATAAATAATTAGTGATTGATTAAAACAGGTGTTGTGAAACGCAATCCTCTGCATGGATTCACCCAGAGTATTTTATGGAGTCGTCTCGAGGAAGTAGCTCTTCCAGCTGATTTTATATAATTTCCATTAAACTTGCTATGTAGAAATTTCAGACATTTCTTCTGACGTTAATTCATCACAATCTTCAGTAGGTACATTACCGGTGCTGGTCATCAGATCGACATTAATATTCATCATTTATTCTGAGTTAATTAATGTGTCTTTAACATTCAGGACAAAACAGTTCTTTTACAAAATTTTCTTTAACAGCTTTTTACAAAAAATTAATTTATAGCTAAACTTTCACAAAGAAGTCACAACATCTCGCATTATTTGGACTATAGAACTTTTAGAAACTAGTGTAGTTTCAATATCACCATCTTCATGACAACAGTTTTAATTATTTTCGTCAGATTCTTGCCATGAAATTGATGTTTGTTTGTTGCCAGTGACGCACTTTGGATTTTGTTTTGGAGAAAAAGAATTAAAAAAAATTTCTGGAGGGCTTGGACATTTTTGTGTGTGGAGAATATGGACATTTTTTCAGCATTAACTAATTATTACTTTTTAACCCTATTAAACAACCAAATATTTTTAAAAAGTTGAATCAAATTATTTCAACAAGTAAATTAAAAACGAATTTTCAAAACCCAGAGCTTTTATATGTAATTAAAACACAAATTTTGCAATCAATTTTTTCTTATATTACTCTTTTATTTTATATTAAAGTCGAAATATCTTAATTATATCGAAATATCGAAATTAATTAAAATTAACTAAATTAATTGATTTATTGTAAAACTAATAATTGAATATTGCATTGTCTTCTATTTTGAGCATGTATGCAAAATTTGAAAAAAATCTATCATCAGGAAGTGACTCAAAAATTGATTGCAAGATTTGAAACAGACAGAGAAACAAACAGAGACGACGAGTTAATAAAAGCATTGGTATTAAAAAGCAGAATAATTATATTTTATATTCTAAAATACGTATATTTTTTAATATGTTAAAAAATGTCGTGTAATAATTAGACAAATAAGCTATTTTATTTTAGTCTCAAGCCTGGAGAAAGGAAGAGGAGAAAGATAAAAGGATCAAATTATGATCCACGACAGAAAGTACTTATGTGCTTCCTACATACAGCCATTTCAACCTTAAAACACTTGGTGTGAAAGACTATAAGCTATTAGAATAAAATATTTTAGTTTGATATCAGTTATTTTATCTAAAAAATAGTCCATTATTGGTGTGGAGTTTCTATACAAATTATGGACTGAGCCGTCGACTCGACCAGATGCGCGTATAGTCCAATCCTGCATCTGCACAGACGCCCACAGATGTCACATGGGAAGTCAAAGGTGCCTTAGTCGATTCTCACTTTCCGGAGCGTCAGCTTCGCTTCAAGCAACGTGACACGATCCGCTGCGAATTGCGTGACTGAATATCGAAAACGTGAACGCCATTTTGCTCTGTTCTATGAAACAACTCAAAATCCTTTGGAGCCAATTTGCATCTATTCATGTTTACCTCCATGAGATCGTGCTCCATCTGCGGGTTCACCGTAGAAGATGGTTTTTGGCAGCCCATTGTCGTTCTTACAAGTCACGTGTCCGTTCCAGCAAAACTGCGCACCTTTGAAAAGTGCCTTAATTCCTGAGATATCCTGCCACTTTACATAAGCTATTCTTCTTATACATCGCTTCTGGAACTGTTTTAGTTTACGTATGTAAAGTAAAACGGTGAGTATGGCGGCTCTGTAGGCTGCGATTTTTGTATCCAGACGTATGCCATGATCATTCCAGAGACTTCTGGAGAATCTACCGAAAAACTGACTGGCTTTCAAAATTTGGGAGTTGATATCAGCGTCAATGTTTACGTCAGAAGACAGTATGCCACCAAGTCAACAACATTTATCTGTGACAGGAATGGGAGTTTCCCCAGTCAGAAGTACCGGTGGTATGACTGTTATGTTATCAACAGGTTGAAACATGACCACTGTCTTCTCCAAGCTAACTCTCAAGCTGAACCGAGTTGCAGCGTCTAAGAAACGACTGAAGAGATGCTGGGTGTACGAGAGTGTAGTTGCAACGAGTCATCGGCATACAGGAGATCTCGGATCAGAACAGTTAAGTGAACGTTTTCTGAAGACGACGTAGGTTGAAGATGTTACCATCAGTCCTAAAGCGGACAAAATTTCCAGATCACAGTTTTTAAAAGCAACCAACAACATCATAGAAAAATAGATAGAGAATAGCAAAGCCGCAAGAACGCAACCCTGCTTTGTGCCAACGATAATTTCAAAGGCTGCGCACATTTCACCATGATCACCCGACCTTGCATACAATCGTGCAATGATTATATGATTTTAACAAACTTTTCGGAGCAGCCAATTTTTCTAAAAACCTGCTACAGCCCAGGTCTGCTGACGAAGTCAAAAGCCTTAATGAGATCAATAAAAAATCATGTACAGGTAGCAGTGCTGCTTTCTGCAGAATAGATCATATCCATGGTGCCCCGTTCAGGCCGGAAGCCATACTGACTTTCAAGGAGGATGTCGTTCTGGTAGACGTGACTGCTAAGACAATTGAGCATTGCTAGGATTTTGCCAACTACCGAGAGCAACGCGACCTCACGGTGATTGTCGCAAATGTGCACTCTTGAAATCCTGGAGAACTATTCCTTTCTTCCTGATAAGTTTTACCAGTTCAGACAAGTGAGGTTTGAACTACACAGTTTTATTAGTTCTGCTGATATGCCGTCAAGGCAAACTTTTTGGCCGCATCGTTTTTGTCGTTGATCCAAGCCAAGTGTGCTGTGTGCATGTCATCCAGCAGAGTCCTGCCTTAGTATCCTGCTCGTCAAACCAGTCATTGTGACTCAAAAAGGCATAGCCAAATGCCTTCACGAACAACACTTTCTCGCAATGCATTGAACACAATCTATGAAGAAACAGCTGCAAAGATAAAATAACTGCTTTTAAAATCTCGATTCTAGGACTGTTCATCAAAGGACGATGAACCGCCCTCATGATGAATAATTCTTTAATGAATAGTCCTTTGATGAATAGTCCCTTGATGAATAGTCCTTGATGAACAGTCCCTTGATGAATCGTCCTTTGATGAAAAGTCTGCATGCCAAAATCTCCAATGACTAATGGCTAATGATATATGGACAGACAATTATAGGCAGCGAAGCTCTATGACTGTAACCTTGTATTTTTGTCTTCCAGATTTTACGTTACAAGATATGGTCCTTCGAACAACTGTGTTTACTGAAGCTAAACCAAGTGAAAACATTGCTTCTGAGTTAAATATTCTTTATTGTTTTGGCCTGGAGCTTAAAAAGTTATCCACGTCACAGATCAAGGCTCCAATGTTGTCAGCCTACTTATTGAAAGGTGTCTCAGTCGTTTACTTGTTTTTGATAAAATGCTAAGCAATGAAGAATGGAAAACGAATGATAATTTGGTCCAATTTCTTAAATTATTTCCAACGGCTTCTGAGATATTAAGTAGTTCCAAATATCCTGCAATTAGTCTTGTTTTATTGTTCAAGGCTGAGATTACAGGGATCCTGACAGATTTAGCAGCAGAGAGCAGTATTGTAAAGTCTATGAAACACAGCATGCGGATGGCTCTATATCATAGACTTCTAGTAAAAGATGTACATGTAATCGCAACAATGCTTGACCCGTCTCAACGTGCTTTGACCACTGTCCAAAAATATCTTAATGACCAAAACAACATCGCTGTAGAATTTCTTAAGCAAGCAGTACAGAAAAGCCAAAACGATCAAACTAGTCGCGATGAAACAGCTGAAAAAATCCCAAGGAAACGAACAAAATATGATACGCTCATGAAGCTTGCAAGTTCATCGACGTTCTCATTAGAACGCAACATTCAGCAGTACAGATGTTTAACAGTTTCTCCGAATGATCTGCTGGCTTGGTAAAATACGCAGAATAAAATTTATCCAAAACTTTCAGAGCTTGCCAAAATTATTTTAGCTATTCCGGCTACAAGTGCGCCATCGGAGCGCATTGTTTTAACTGTGGGCTTAACAATTAATTCTAAAAGGCGGGCGCACACGAAAAACTAAGTTGTGCAATTAAGTTGTGCAACTCGAGTTGTGCAGCCAAATTGCTCGTGTGCGCGACATGAGTTGAGCAACTTTTTTAGTTGTTAACTCAGTTGCCCAACTAGTTTAGTTTTCAAATTCGTTTAAAAACTTTGGACAACTTTTAGTCACCCGTCTTTCTGTAATTAGTTAAATAGTTCTTTTTATAAGAAAAATATAACAATAAAATGGACTAGCGACTCTGTTATGAATTTGATAAATTTTAATAAAATAATTTGCAAAGAGCTGTATAACCTGATTATCGAATAAAATAGAAAACTTGCAAGAAAAAATTGTGATGGAATTTGATTTAATGTAATAAATTAATTTATTAGAGAATTTCAATAAAAAGTACCAACTGTTACTCTAAGCGTGTGCGCGCAAAAGTTGCTAAAAAAAATTTAGTTGTGCGACTAGAATTAATATAAATCACTGTTTCCGCTTTTATCGAGTTCACAATGTCAACTTGGCAATTTCATTCATTCAAAATAAATTATAACTTTTATCTTTCAGAAGCAAAAAAAGTTAACCCTTGTACACACTTCATTGGTTACACTAACTTTGAACAATTATGGAGTCACAAGCAGCATCAGTAACAATTAAACCGATTGCCTTCAACCCAGCCGAGGCACTGCCTTGGTTCAAGATAATGGAAGCGCAGTTTGCCCTCTCGAACATAACGGTTAGTTCTACTCGTTTTCATCACGCATTATCAGCTTTACCAGGTTCGGTGGTCATGTGCCTTGATGATGACATTATCGAGGCAAGGGACTACGATAAACTGAAGATCGAAGTTTTAGAACAGACCATGCCAAACAGAGCTGAACTCTTTGACCAGTTCTTGCAGAACAGCCCGTTAGCAGGCAGACCTTCCCAGCACTTACGAACAATGAAGAGATTAGCGCAACAATTCGGGGCATCTGAAGACATGGTTCGACACAAATTCCATAAATCGCTGCCTGTGCATGTAGCTCTGATGCTTGCAACACAGAAAACTTCATCCCTGGAGGAGATTGAAAGACTGGCAGATGAACTGATTGCTATTTCGCCAGTACAACACACTCAGGAAGTCCGGGAATCCTCACTGGACGTTGATGCCATCAGGAGACCCACCAAAACAACCACCTCTCTGGAGCCGTTTACGCCCGATCAACGACCAAAGGTCTGTCGAGCACACATTTATTTTGGGCCAGAAGCAAAATCCTGTCGTCCGTGTGCTTATGGCCAGACAAACGTGGGGCTCGAATTGCCCAATCCCGAAATTCGTCCCCGATGTCTCGAAAACAAGTCTCGGAAAAACTGAAAAGGGCCGTCTCGGTTGCGACTATCGACGGTACCTCCACATTTTATGACGCATTCTACACAACAGTCAACCCCACACGCTATCAATTTAAGTTCTTGATTGATACCGGATCAGCGGTGTCAATATTACCCCCAGCAGCGTTGTCAAAAAGTTCAGTTCCTATTCATAAGACTAATAACAGATTAAACACAGCTAACGGCATGCCACTAGAGGTTCGCAGAGAAGTGACACTGACGGTTAGTTACCAAGATCTCAGAAGAAAATTTACATGGACATTCATAGTGGCCGTTACCACACAACCAATACTAGGGGCGGATTTTTTTACACATCACCATCTACTAGTTGATTGCCGCAGTCGTCAACTTCTGGACACAAAAACGTCCATCTCCACAGCCATGATAACAGCGGTTGGAAAAACCATTGCCCCAGTGTTTGACTGTCCTGTGAACATTCCTTCACCGATTAAGACGTTAGTAGACCGTCACACTGCCTTGGTTGGTCCTTGGCAGATCATTCACAATTTGCCTTTACCAATGACTCAACACACAATTGAACTAATGTCAAACAAACCAATCTCTTCTCGTTTTCGACAGCTCCCACCTGACAAGTTTGAGGCCGCTAAGCAAGAGTTTGCAATATTGTTGAAAGCTGGAATTGTTCGTCAATCTAATAGCTCCTATTCCAGTCCACTGCACATGGTCCCCAAGAAAGACAAGCAATAGCGTCCCTGTGGAGATTATCGGAAACTCAACAGTATAACTAAATCTGATAGATACCCTCTACCAAGAATTTCTGAAGTGACAAGCCGTCTCAGTGGTAAATCAGTCTTCAGCAAATTAGATTTGGTTAAAGCATATTACAACATCCCAATCCATCCTGACGATGTTCCTAAAACAGAAGTTTCAACTCCTTTTGGTTTGTTTGAATTCACTCGCATGCCATTTGGCCTAAAATGAAAGGGGACATCAAACAATGGGTCAACAACTGCCTAGATTGTCAAAAGCAAAAATTAATCGTCACAACAAAAGCATCCCAGAACAGCCTATTTACCCATTTAATGATTGGTTTCAAGCAGTTCACATGGATATAGTGGGGCCTTTGAAACCTTCAAAAACATTTGGTTCTGCATACACCTCGGAGATGCAATATGTGGTGACACGTATCGATAGAGCAACCCGTTGGTTTGAATGCGTCCCTTTTTCCTCAATTACAGCAACGACAGTTGCTGAGGCATTTTTAGCTCATTGGGTCAGTAGATTTGGAGTACCATTATACCTCACTACGGATCAAGGTCGACAGTTTGAGAGTAACCTTTTTAGTGCTGTCACGGTTGTCTCCACCGTCGATTGTAATTTTGTAATGAATAACTTTATTGCGCGGACTAGGCGGAGAGCGCGATGAAAAACGCCGACTAGACGGGTAGCGTCGGTCCGCTTATTAATCAAACTTGCTCGATTTTGGTGTGCTTCGAATTCTAGCGTCTTTCCTATTAAGTTTTCGAAAATAATTTTTAGTACATTGTATAGATATTGTGTCGTCCTTGATTTGTACCTAATATTACCGATTTCGGATGAGTATTAAATAAGTTGTATCGTGAAATGAAACTTATTTTAAGCACACTTTCTTGTAAATTTGTTGAGTGCTGACGTAAACGCTTTCGTTCTGCGATGTGATTGACTCGTTAAGTAATTATCATAACTCCTTTTGACTAATTGTCGTTTCTAGCCATTTGTATCGTTGCTAATGTAAAACTTTTTAGTATATCAAATTACAAAACAAATTATCTGTTTGGAAAAGGAGTTTAGTTTAATATTATTACTTCGTTGCGGTGATTTTGATGTATATTGCCTTTGTAAACTTTTGTGTGTCAAACGGTCACGTGGGGCTAGTCAAACGGTCACGTGGGGTTAGTCAAACGGTCACGTGGGGTTAGTCAAACGGTCACGTGGAATTAAGGCTGTATTCGGATTGGTGGTTTTTGTAAATTAAAATTGACACGTGTGCTAAGCTATATAAGGAAATTTGCGATTGGAATTTATGTGAGGTCTTTTTCTCGTTCGCGTTGATGTTGTTGCCAGCTCTCCGAATCTTGTTTTATCGCTCTCTTGCACGTGTTGTAAAGTGTCGCCGGTCTCATGGGGCCGAAAAAGAAGTTAAAGTTTAACCAGCCTTCGAGAAACATCATCGAAGAAGCATGGGCTCAAGCTTCCGACAGTGAGGAATCTACTCCTCCCCAGAAGAAAACCAGTTCTGCAGAAACACCGCTGACATCTGCCGCCAACAGAACACTACCGTTAGACATAGAGAAAATCATTGCTGAAACCTTCACCCCTGCAAAGATCCTGGCAAGCTTCAAGAGCGTTTCATCAGTCAAAACAGGACCCAGCCAACAGAACAAGCAACAACAACCAACGACAGAAGAACCCAATGAACTGATCGAATTCTTAATCTTGACGGATATGACCAAGATAGATCCCTTCCAAATCGAAGGCAGCCTATCAAAATACCTGAACCGAAAGCCAGTGATTACCGGCAAGGGAAAAAAGATTCAAGTCCTTGTGTCAAGAACTGAAAATGAAAAAATGAAAAACATACAAGAAATAGCCGGATATCAGGTTAGAGTACTAAATAAACCACTAATTAAGAAGATAAAAATGATTATTACCGGTGTTCCACTGGAAATTTCAATAGATATCATAACAAAAAACTCTGGATGCTCCGCAGCAGTGCGGATAAAGAAAAAAATTGATGGAAGGTTTCAGGAGACCACCGCGGTCATCCTTACCTACGAACTGGATCAGAATCCTCCGAACTATGTTAAAATATCCTTTTTGAACTTTCGGGTCAAGGAGTACCTCCCTAACCCAGTTAGATGTTTTAACTGTAACCAATTCGGGCATGTGGCTAAATATTGTAAGGCCAAAACCTCTTGCCCTAGGTGTGCCGGAGAGCATGAGCTAAAAAACTGCTCAACGCCACAACTAGAACCTTCTAAAAAGATATGTGCCAGCTGCCAGTCTCCTGACCACAGGACAGGAAGCGAAGAATGCCCCAAGTGGCAGAAAGCCAAAAGAACTATCGAGATTGCCACATCAAGGAAAACATACTCAGAGGCGCTGAAAAGCGGTTTTAAAAAAACTACAGAGGCCGAGATCAAAGACAAAACACCTGAAATTCAAAAACAAATAACTAGGATTGCCGAAAAGACTGACGTCCTGAAAAAGAAATCCACAGGAAAAACACCAGAGGCAGACACGGTAGCCAAATTGCTAACCATGATTGATCAGATTTTGCAGGTGCTGTCCACTTTGGTCAACCAAAAAGACGAACACCACAACCAAGAAATTGCAGCTTCAAAGACTGCAGCAGCCATTCTCCCTGGCTCCGGGATTGAGGAATCAGCTGGAGAATGGCAACAATGATGTGCATCCAAAGAAAGAGAGGGAAGAAGAAGAAGATGAAGAATTTTTTAGATATATTTTCTGACATTTTTCTTTTTCCCTCTCCAAATGGACATTTTTATTTTTATTGTATTTTTATTTTTATTGTATTTCTTTCCTTCTTTCTTTTTTTTATGTTCCGTCTAAAAATACAATGTATAAAGACGTTAAACAATAATAAAAAAAAAAAAAAAAAAAAATGGAATTTATGTTGGCAGGGAGTTCGCCGTGCGGGAGCGACGATGGTGCGTAAGCCGTGCGTTCCTTTGCAATTGCAGTAGGGCGCATTGGTCGACGTATTATCGTCGCTCCCAGTGTTTTTAGTAGATGTTTACCTGTGTTTTTATAATACGGTTCGTTTTCGAAAGAGTTGTTGTGCTGTTTCGTCGCGCTGCTGAATGGTAATCTGAAGGTACTCAGCAGATCGGAGTTTGCCCTTCAACCTAGGATCTTCTACGCAAAAATCAAGGTAACTCTTGGAGACTGAAGATGCCTGGGGAAGATTATCACTCCTTTCCAATGACGACTATTGTTACCCGACGCTCGCGGCGATGCAGCAAAACGACACAGTGCAACGGAGAACAGTAGTTCACGAAGATGTCATGGACCCTTCAAGCGCGAATTCTGGAATCTGAAGTCAACCAACGGTCGGAGGCTTGGCTTCGCTACCCATGCCCTTTCCAATGACGGATACAGAAGTACAGTCGCCCGGAGAGAAACAGTCCATCATCACGTCAGACCAACATGGGCTCTTCAACACAGGGAAGATTCTTCAAAGCGTGGAAGATCCAAAATCTGAAAGTAGCCAGCGGAGTGAAGCTTGATTCATGCCCAGCCCCTCCTCCTATGACGACTAAAAATTCATCAAGTGAGGAAGACTGGAAGTCGAAGGTAATCTGCGGATTGGGGTTGTGTGGGTGCCCAGCCCTTCTCCAAGGACGACAGAAGACAACCTGGTTCCCGCCGCGATGCAACCGAACATTCAACGACGACGCTGGGCTCAATCAATCATGGGAGAAATGAATTCCAAAGAGTCAGCTGATTAGGTTTCTGCCTCTTTTTCTTCTCCAATGACAACCGAGGATGACACGACAATCATGATCGAAAGAACTCAACGTCACTTTGCAACAGGTTCCAACACACACGAGCTCTTCAAAGCGTGGACGACTGGAAATCGGAAGGAAATCATCGGGAGGGACGTGATTTATGCCAGCCCTATTTTGGCCCAATGACGACCGGTAAAGACGACCTGACCCCCGCTACGAAGCTGTTCAACAAGCTACTTTGAATAGAACCTTCCAACACAGGAAAAAAATGATCCGGATGAAGCCACGATGAGGACATGGACTCTTCAAAGATTGGAAGAATGGAAATCCAAAGGAAATCATTGGGAGGGGTGTGATTGATGCCTTCCCCTTGGAACACCCTAATGAAGACAGATAAAGATGACCTGATTCCCTCTACGAAGCAGTCCAGCATTCATCAACCGACCAGAAGTGTTCCGAAAGAAGTCATCTCCCCTGATCCCGGGATTAAGGTTTCAGGCTGAAGATGGCGAAAATGACACGACAAAGGAAAAGAAGGGAAAAGAAGAAGATGAAAAATTTTCTAGATATATTTTCTGACATTTTTCTTTTCTCTTCTTAAAAGGATAATATCTGTATTTTTATTTGTTTTAATTTTATTTATTTATTATTATCTTTATTATTATTATTTTATATATATATTTTTTCCCGTCTAAAAATACCATGTATAAGGACGTTAAACAATAATAAAAAAAAAATGGAATTTATGTTCTCTTGCTTCTTGCGATTTTGAGAGGTGAAGCTCTGTCCGACTAGTGTATTAATTGTCGTTTGTGTTATCTTAATAAAATTTTAAACCTTGTTAGTCTCGAGTCAGTTGTTTCGTCGTCAGGCATCAATACCCAAGCAGAATCCCGTCACAAGTGCTTTATCTCAATCAATAGGTTTTCACAGACTTCACACCACTGCTTACCACCCCCAGTCTAATGGCATGATCGAGCGATTCCACAGAACACTCGCAATGAAGAATGGCTCATTGCACTGCCAGTGGTGTGCTTGGCGTTAAGAGCTTTACCGACCGAACATGGGTATTCGCCATTCACTGCCATGACCGGCTCGGACATTTTGATGCCACATGTTTTCTTTCACAAAACACTCCTACTGCAAAAGAACAAATCGAAGCAATCCAGCAACTCAACAAGCACATGCGGAAACTTGACTTTACCTTTTTGTCCGAAGGAATTCACCATAATCGAACTATCCGCCCACATTCTAACACCTTACAACCTGGACATTACGTGTGGCTACGAATTGACAGAGTTCGACAACCTTTAGAAGCCCCTTCCTTACCAAGGCCCTTATAAAGTTCTTGCAATTAAACAAAACATTATAAAGATTGAGCTACCTGACGGATCTACCAGTTGTGTTTCATTGGATCGTGTCAAACCTGCTAAACTGCCAGTTTTAACATCAACACCGGACACAAACACTCCTACAATGCCCCTTTTTGACCAGCCAATTCTTCCAACAATCTACCACGCACAAGATCAGGAAGACGAGTACAATTCAAACAACGCCAGGATTTCATCTACTACTAACTCCGTCTCCTTAGGGGGGAACTACTGTAGTAACTGCATACCATAGACAAAAAAGAATTAATACAAATCACTGTTTTCGCTTTTATCGAGTTCACACTGTCAACTAGGCAATTTCATTCATTCCAAATAAATTATAACTTTTATCTTTCAGAAGCAAAAGAAGTTAACCCTTGTAAACACTTTGTTGTATTCGATTATATATGTATAAAAAAGAATAAACGTACGAATGAGATACACACAAGTTTATTCAAGCGAGTCAACGAAGCAGCCACGAGATTAACAACAAAAAGGGAACAAGGCGGAAGTCCAACTATCATCCAAGAACATAGAATGTTCAACATAGATATATCAAGAACATCGAATGTTTCACATAGATATGTCACACCTCCTCCCTAAGATTTTTTTTTAAAGTTCAACAAATCTGACTGGAGGTCTTGACAGCCTTCCTGGTCTGGTAACATAACTTCGAGACATGTCTTCACCTGGTTCTACATCTGCTTCCGTCTGGTGCTGATCTAAATTCAGTTGTGTTGCCTCATCCGGAGTTTCTGGACAGTCATCAGATGCTGGGGTAACCAGAGTTGGACCAGGTTCTTTAGTTGAAATGAGATGTCGACGATTTCTTCTCAGTTCTCCACCTGCGTCCGTCTGCACCACGTATGACCTGACCTGGAATCTACTGGCCATGATGACGGATTCTGACGGTTTCACTAGGTTGGAGTTCAGGTAATTTCTGAGCCGATCTGTCATAATATGATTTCTGCTTTTTTTGCAACCTTTGGAGTTGATCTTTGCCATGGATAACTCGGGGGAGCAGTTGAGACTGATATACAGGCAACTTAGTTTGAAGAACTCTGCTCATCAAGAGCTGGGCTGGGCTAAAAGTACTTCCTGTAATTGGAGTGTTGCGATATTGTAAGAGAGCAAGATGAGGATCCCTTCCACCCTCAAAAGCTTTTTTGAAAAGCTTCATTTATAGTTTGAATTGCCCTTTCTGCTAGAATGTTCAACATAGATATATCAAGAACATCGAATGTTCAACATAGATATATCAAGAACATCGAATGTTCAACATAGATATATCAAGAACATCGAATGTTCAACATAGATATATCAAGAACATCAAATGTTCAACATAGATATATCAAGAACATCGAATGTTCAACATAGATATATCAAGAACATCGAATGTTCAACATAGATATATCAAGAACATCGAATGTTCAACATAGATATATCAAGAACATCGAATGTTCAACATAGATATATCAAGAACATCGAATGTTCAACATAGATATATCAAGAACATCGAATGTTCAACATAGATATGTCACACATTTCAACTCTATTTTTTTAACTAAAAGTTGAACTAGTACATCTGTTTAATTTTTTCTTTATTTCATGTCGTTATCGTTTAATAAAAAAAAAATCAGCATAAACGCCGCCGACACCGCCGGTTAAAGTTGGTCAGCGCGCCGCCGCCACCGATCGAAACAGACCGCCGCACACCTCTACATATTAGTGATGGCCAGTGCACGCTCTGAGCTTGCCTGCAGTAATAAGCTTCCGTTGGAGTTTTTTTTTCCCACCGAGTGACTGTCAAGCACTTTCGGCCAGGTCACCGCATCACATTCCACACGTGCATTAAAATAGCAAAGTAGGAAAATTCGTTATTATATGGTACGGAGCGCAGAACGGTATCCATATGAGTGTAAAAGGCCTCTTTTATTGTATCATCGTAAGTCATGGTCGAGGCATATGTTCTAATCAGCGTTGCCCAGTCCCACGCTTCAGCTTCAACCTCATCATCATCATCAGTCGAATTGATGGTCATTGAGGGCTCCGTTCCAGTCGGGGTATCAAAGATGTCCGGATAAAAAAACCATCCCCGGCCTGCTTCGGACCCTGTGGATGACCTACGCAAAAAAATGTGTATCCAGCACTCACCTCCTCAAACTCAGCATCACCGTGCATTCGAGTCTCGCGTAGCGCTGCAGTGACGATTTCATATCGTGCCAGCTCACGCGCGATGATTGCAGTCCGGCGCTCATGTTTGTCCGTTGAGTCCAAGAGTGTACGAACGTTCCACAATGCTAATCGCAGACCTTCTTAACTAACTTCCGTCATCCAATTTTTGGAAAACAAATTATAATTAAGAAAACTAATTATCTATGTTTTACAATGAAAACAAATAAAATACAACTAAATAGATATTTACATATATAAAGTCAAAAAAAGTCATTTTAATCGAAATTTTTTTGCAATTAATGAAAAGTCGGCAATTAAAGAAATATAAGAAATTTATGAAGTGGAAAAACCTTGTTTTTACGGCTTACTTGTTTAAGTCCCTTATATTAACTTCACAGCCGGTCTTGCCTGCTTGCTTGAATGTTTGCAAACATTGAAAATAAAAATTAACTAACTTTCCGTCATCCAATAGAGCTGAAATTTGAAATATAAGATCGTTCCTCATGACAATGCATTTTGTTAAAAGCTGAACAATTAAAAAATTGTAACAAAAAACAATAATTATCCAAGTTTTAAAACAAAAAAATAAATACAATTGCATAGATCTTTACATGTATACCTTTAAAAAATGTTTTGCAATAAATGAGAAGCCGGAAACTCTGAAATATAAGGAATTTTTGAAAAAACCTGCTTTTTATGGCTTACTTGTTATGAAAATATTTTCTATGTAGTAGGGATGTACTACAACATATATAGGCTAATCAACAAAAATAATTTTACATCAAATTTTTTTTGATTTTATCATCAGTTAAACCAGTTTATTAATATATTTGCATGCAGTAAAATTTTTGGGAATTTTTTTTGTGAACTACAATATTCTACTTTGATGGTAAACAAAGAATGGATGAATGAATGTTGGACGATCTTTTTAAAGGTGGCGTAAGTCCGCGTTTTAAAACCATCGATTGTGACTGCGGAGGTGACCTCTGGAGGGAGTTGGTTCCAGATTGTAAGCCCAGCGACCGCAAACGATCTATCTCCGGCACCTGGCCTGGCCGTTACCGAGGAGGAGTATTACGTTTTCAAGCATCAGAAAATTTATCGAGAATAATTTCGAGTGAAGGGTTCAAGCTCCAGAACCTCTCCCCCGTGGGTGCGCCATTGTTTGTTGCTATAAAAAAACATCACAAACAACCATGAACCCTATGAGCATAGCATAGTTGATGTTTACGTTCCGTTTATTTAATAATTCATTCTTTTCCATTTGAATGCTGTCTTTTTTATTGAAAACCACAACTCTATCCACTTGCAGTAAAAATAATTTAAAACCGGTAAATATCAATTTTTTAGAAAAAAATCTTACTTTAGAAAGAGGGGTGCCGAATTTGTGACGATACCTTTAAGATGGTTTGACTTTATGACAGCGTGTGACACATATCTATGGTGTGACAACAAAGAAGAGGGGAGGTAAAATCAGTCAAGATCGTGTGACGTTATTTTTAAAAATATGGCATTGGCCAACTGTGCAGTTCTCCGATTTCATAATGAAAACTAGGGAGTAACCGACTTTCTCGGAAATCGGATATTGCCGATTAGTGCAAAATTCCGATTAATCGGAATTGGCAACATTAGGTTAACCGATTCCGACTTTGTCATGTTTTTATTATACTGTTTTTCATGGTTTACCTTGTGCTTTTTTAATTTGAATATTCTATTGATGGCAATGAAACGTTGCACAGTCAAACGTCGAGAATACTAGAACTACATGCACAGGAGGATGCACTATGCTTAAATTTTGTTTTTTGAAGTTTATTAGTAGTAGGAAGCGTGGTTTATTAAACCAGAAAATCGTTTTTTAGGTTAAGAGCTTAACATCCCGCTAATTAAACGTCGGTTGATGAATACGGCCCCTGCTGTTACTTCAATTGCTATAAAATAAGCAAAACAAACACTTATTTATCCAATTCTGTGATATAAAACTTGTTTTCTTGTCTAAGCACACTACCATAATTGATTTAAATATTATTATTAAATTAATTCTAAATAGTTAATAATGGCGCAAAGAAGCAAAATTTGGGAATTTTTTGAAATCAATGCGATTGACAAATCGAGGGCCAACTGTTTAGTTTGCAATGAAAAACTAAAACGAGGAAGAGCGATGCACCCACTTTCAAGAAACCCAGACAATTTTTCTAAATATTCTGGAATCTGTGAAAATGACAAGAAACGAAAAGCAGAAGACGAATTGAAAGCTGCCAAAATAGCAAAAACCGTCCTGGGTAACAACTAAAATAGTTTTCAGAAGAATCGGCAAACATTTTCGTTGATTGGAAATTAATGGATTAATCGGACCGAAACCGGAATCGTCAAATTTTTGAACCAAAAATCGGAAAACGGCAAAAAATTGAAATCGTTTACTCCCTAATGAAAACCATGGAAACGGATGGGCTGGTGATTATAGCGACTAGTTAAACTGTGTCAGTTCACAATAGGGTAGCGAAACAACTAACGTTTCGTGATTTTTCAGCTAGGAACATGTCACTTTCAGCAAGAATAGTTCGGTGAAACGGTGTCAAAATTTTTTTTTCAGAAAGAAACTAACATCACAAGACCCTGCTTCCACTACTTAAGTAATCACCTAATTTATTCTCGACAAACACAATTTAATTATTTACTTATAAAATGTAATATACTAAAACTGCAAATTAGTATAGTATAAAATTAGTCGCTACCATAACTAATTACTCAAAAAAGTAATGCTGTTAGAAAAACTCGTTACTCCCCAGCCATCTATTTCAACTCAAACATATGAATATTTTTGATCACATTTAAAAACATGAATTTATACACACTAAGCACAGTTTCGTCTTTAATTTCTTTGAGATGAAATATTGGACAAGTAAGTCTTTGTTTGAAAATGGAAGAATATATAAATGCAAAAAATATTACTGCTGCTGGATCTTTGACCAGAAAAAAAAGCAAAAATGAAGTTGAACTGGCAATTACCCAACTTTTGTATGACTGCCAGGGAAGCTACAATTTGTTTTATTATTATTTAACAAAATTCACCCAGTTTATAGTAAATAAATTTTTTTGACAAGCACATTCATAGATAACTGAATCATTTAAGCAGTAAAAAAATAAAATAATTGAAGCTAAAACAAATAAATGCAAAAAAATACAAATTTTTAAAACATTAAAATGATAGTTATAACTATTATAAAGCTAGAAAATTAAAGCCTATGAACAGAAAACTGTGGTAACACACTAACCATAACAGTGTAGAGTGAAACAATTAATGTGAATAGCAAACAGAACACCCCAGTGATTATCCATGCCATGTGCAATGTCCATCCACTGTGGTATAATGGATACTGATCTACATATGTTCCAAGCACAGGCCTTGGAGCAGGTTCTGCAACAATAAAAACAAGTATTTTAAAAGAAACAAGTTCTTGCAAATGTGTGTGTGCGTGTGAGTTTGTGTGTGTGTTTGTGCTTGTGTGTGTGTATGTGTGTGTGTATGTGTGTGTGTGTGTGTAACAATACTTCTTGAATGCTCAGGAAATCCAACTTACCTTTTTTTGGGACATCTTCTCGTCTCAAGATTTTTTTTATAAAACTCCATCGTTCACGAATCAATTTAAGATTTCTTGCATTTTTTTGTGACGATACCATTGTTTCAGAAAATTCCAACACATTATCGTTTACCTGTACCTCATTAATTTCGGCACTATCAGCATATTTAGGTAAATATAGACTTTGATCTGGATTTGCATCTACTAATTCTTTTCTACCTATAAAAGAGCGTAGAGAACTTTTTAAATCAAGTCTAAACTTTTTTTGTTCACGTTGCTTTAGTTGTGGAAGATCATTTTCATCTGAAGCCATGATTTGTTTAGTAGTTTTAAATTTCTTAAAGAAGCCCTTTTCATGATCTGAATCTTGCTGTGTTTTCTCATCATTTGATTTAGAGATATTTTTCGTATTAATACGCGTGGCAAAAGATCTTAGTTTCTGTTGATAAAATTGTAATTAATAAATAATTTTAAATTTGACTATTCTGCAATTTCAGAAAGAAAAACAGCATTTAGAACAGGATAAAAAATACTAGAGGGTTACAGATTGCAAAAAGACTATTTTGCTCCAGATTACGCAAAAACCACAAAACCACAATAAATATATAAATGGTGATAAATATGTTGATAAATAAACATAAAATCAAAACTCAATTTTTTTACTTTAACCTTTACTTAATCATATATTTTCGAGCTTATGTAATTCAATTGATATTTTTATGTAATAATGAAAGCATTGTCAAAATGTGTTCAAAATACGTGACATATTTAAAAAATATATCTACCTTTTACCGATTTTTTTAAGTTTTCTATGAGCCACCACTGAAACACAAAATCCTTGGCCAAACCGCCCTGAGCCTCAGCCACACTGGCATCCGTAGAACCACTTTCGAACCATCCAAATAAAACAGTCGTTTCAATACCTACATCCAAACATTTGTTGCTAATGTTTAAGATGAAAAATTGTCCTTCTCCACTCTACTTAACTAATTTAATACAAATCCCTCCTAAGTCTGGTCTTCCACCTTCTTCTCTTAGTCACTTTCGCATCTTTACTATTAAGCATTCTTCTGCTAAACGCTCTGTTTTCTACTCTGGTCCTTATCTCTGGAGCTTTCTTCCTGCTGCTCTTTCTAACTCTATTTTTCTCACTGTTTTCCGTCGTGGACTTAAAACACATCTATTTAATAAGTTCGTATCCGAGCACTATTGAACGCCACGGAAATAGCGCCATAGAAATTTTCTTGATTGATTGATTGTCAGCAGCAAACCAACAAACCTCTTTTACCTGTACCGCAACATCCTAGACAGCATTACTCACATGGGCGCTAAGATCACCAGACATCACCCAGAGCTCCGATCCATCCCTTCCAAAATTATTTTTCTCTAAGATCAACCCAATCCCTATGTCCTGGAACTGATGACCAATTAATAAATCCGGCCCGCCATGAAAAAATAGTAAAACACTTTGTCCAGACGCCGCATCCCAGGTGTCATCATCACACACATCATTCAAGCTACTGCTACTTTATAAACTACTATAAAAAACACGTTCATCAATCTCTCTGACAGTGAACCTCATTTTTTCAATCTTTGATTATACTTCTATATTTTTTCATGATATGATCGAATTAATAAAAAAATTGAATTAATAGTTTTACATGGTAAATTATGTTCTGTAAAAATGCTGGACTTATCATGTTTGATGATTCTTTAAAATCTGAACTCGTCCGCAAAGGTCTAATTAATAGAAATCAACGATTCGTCTCGCTCATACCAAATCACTTGAAAATGTAAAGTTAAAGTTTGACATAGTTTAACGTGGCGTTAATCGTTAGACTTCTAAGCCACGAATCACTTTATCCAACTCACTCGTAGGCCCATTTACACAGAACGAAGCAGCCACTTATAGGCGCCTACCCACACCCCTTGCAGACGCTGGTGACGCCGGCGGGATTCGAACCGCCGACTCTCAGGTCCACAGGCGAATGCCTTATCGCTATACTGCCGTGCCATGGCAAAAAGAAGCAAGTCCATTTTTGCAAAAAATGAGATAAATAGTTTGTTTAATTTTAGGAAACAAATCATACATTATGGTATTTTCAAACTTATTAAATTGTGTTTAGTTTCGGTGTGATAGCTATGGCAAAAAGAAGCAAGCCCATGCAGTTTTAGTAAAAACTAAGGCAAAAAGAAGCAAGTGCAATTTTTATCTTGTTTTTTTATCATTAAAAAAAGAAAAAAAATGGATTACTGCTAGAAACTACATTTTAAACCGTATAAAACAACACTTTTGTTTATAATTGCAATGAATCAAGAGAGGTTTTAAAAAACATTAGTTTTACGTTTTCTGCAAAATCATGTTTATGTGATTTGTTTCCTTTTGCCAAAGCAGGGCAGTATACCACCAGCGCCCGCCCAATGACCACATTTTGTCTAGATACGTTTAATAAAATACTTTAAAACGCATAGTTAATCATTATTGAAGCTGGGGTCTTACACCCCAGGTTGACAAAATGTGTTGCAATATCAAATTGACGACATAGGACTAAAACACAAAACAATTATTTTTCAAACTTCAGAGATTAATTGAAAAACTGTGCATGTTTTTAGAAATACATGTTAAAAAAACCAAAATCATTTAATACATATTTTATGCTTAGACAAATTTTTTGGGCCTCGCTTATTGCGAGCCAGTCCCAAGCCTGGAGAAAGGAGGAGGGAAAAGTAAAAAGGATCAAATTCTGATCCACGACAGGAAGTACTTAAGTGCTTCCTACATACAGCCATTAGAGTCTTAAAACACCTGGTGTAAAGGACTATAAACTATTATAAAAAAAAAAAAAACTTAGACAAATTTCATTCAAAATTTTTTTGATTATATTTTTGGAATATAATTTGCTAATATGTTTTGCAGCAAATACTTTGAGATTTTTATTAGCCAAGTCTCTCTACGAACGAATTGTGATATACTAATATTCAGAGCAAACAAGTCTCAGTGTTATTTTATTATGAATTACTTATATTATTTGGAGAAACAAGGCAAGATTGTTTCCGATACATCCAAATATAAAACGATCACAAAGGATACAAGGTACGTGCGTTTAAATAGAATACAGTCGCAAGATGGCAGCCTTCTAGCTTTCTTCATAAACATCATGGAATACACAACATTTAAAAGAAAGAGTACTAAGATACGGCACACACGCCGTGCAATTACGTTTTGGATTAATAATCTGACTTCTTCGTCTGATTATTATATCGCTATTTTGGGTTACTTTCACAGCACTGGCAATATTAACATCTTACTAAATACGGCATGCTCGATTGATTCTGTATTTAAACCATCATTAACTTGCAAAAATGTCAGGAGCTATGTAAGAAAAAGAGAGAGAGAAAAAGTGTGTGTGTGTGAAAAATAGCGAGAATGATAGAGCGTGTGTGTGTGAGAGAGCAAAAAAGAGAAAACGTGATGTGTATGAGAGATAAAAAGAGAAACATTGAGGAAAAGATAGAAATAGAATAGAAGAAGTGAAAGAAATAGAAAAAATTGAAAAAAAAAACAGGAACAGAAAAGATGGAAAAAGAAGAAAGAAACAAAAAAACAAGGAAAAGAAAAAAAGAGAGATAAGGGAGATGGAGAATTCGAGAAAAAGAAAAAAGGGAAAAAAGAAAAAGCGAGAGAGAAAAAAGGAAAATAAAAAAAAGGAGAGAGAGAACAAAAATAAGAAGAAAAAAACAATCAAAAGGATGAATAAGGAGAAATAGAGAAAAACAAAAAATAGGGAAAGGGAGAAACAAAAAGAGAAAAGAAGCAGAGAAAGAAAACAAAAAATTAAAAGAAAATGTAGAAATATAGAAGAAAAAAAAAGCAAAAAATAAAGAAACAATAAAAAGGAGAGAAAATAGACATACAAATTGCACTAAGGTAAGACATGAGTTTCATTAGAGAAGAAAAAACACAAATGGAAATAAAAAATGTAGAGAAGGAGACAGATCGAAGCAAAAATATATAATAGAGAGAGAAAGAGAGAAAGAGAGAGAGAGAGAGAGAGAGAGAGAGAGAGAGAGAGAGAGAGAGAGAGAGAGAGAGAGAGAGAGAGAGAGAGAGAGAAAAGAGAGAACAAGAAAAAGAGAGAGAAAGAGAGAGAAAGAGAAAGAAAGAGAGAAAGAAAAAAGATAGAAAGAGTTTACGTTAATAATGGCGATCACAAAATGGCGATCTTTAAAATAGCGATCGTCAAAATGGCGAAAGTTTCAAAAAGGCAATCATCAAAAAAGCGATCACTCTAATTGCAAGCTATTGAAACTAACCTTTTTTATTAAAAATTATAATTATGCATATTCAAATAATGATTAAACATCGAAAAACGGTCATGGTTATGGTGAAATAACTTTGCATTTATAAAGAACTAGCGGGATGCCCGGCATTGCCGGGGTTTTTAGAGGTTTCCTTCCCCGCTTGCTCTCCCGTTCTCTGTCGCTTCTTCGCACCCGGTCGGTTTCTCGCTCCCGGTAGTTTTCCCGCTCCCTTTCTCTTCCCCGCTTGCTTTCCCGTTTTCGGTCGCTTTCCTTTCCCGCTTGCTTTTTTGCTCTCAGTTGCTTTTCCGTTCCCGTTTCCGCTCATTTATGTATATGTATATATATATATACTAGCAGTGCCCGTTGCGGCTTCGCTCGCATGAAATTAGAGAGTTTGAACCGTGCATCCATAGTAGAGATCAATTTTTTAGGTTTCGGCTCGGCCCGTCGACAACTTAGCCCAGCCCGTTTTAAAAACCCAAACTCCTTGCCCGGCACAGCCCGTCTGAATTAGGCCCGGCCCATTCTTACAGGCTTAGAAGTTCTATATACTTGATGAAAAACTTCGTCCCGTCCCACCTTGACTTCAGGTTTGGCCCGGCCCAACTGAACACCCTAAAATCACTAAAATATCTATATACTTGGTGAAAAACCTCGGCCCGTTCCACTTTGATTTAAGGTTTGGCCTGACCCGTGTGAAGACTCTAAAATAACGGCTTGGCCCGGCCGGTGATAAACTGAACTTAGCTACTTTTAACCGGCACAAAACTTCAAAATACTAATTTTTACATTTGTAGCACTTACAGTTTTTGAGTAGCAGTTATTTTGAAATCAAATAACCCTTTTTTCCACCCCACATTTGATGTCCTGGAAACCAAATTTTTAAAAAAATGTTGAAACACTTATATCATAATTTTTTGAGTAAATACTAAATACTAATTTTGACATCTGTAGCATTCACAGTTTTTGAGTAGCAGTTACTTTAAAAACCAAAGAAACTTTTTTCCACCCCACATTTGAGGTCCTGAAAACCAAAATTTCAAAAAATGGTGAAACACATATATCCTTATTTTTAGAGTAGAAACTAAATACTAATTTTTACTTTTGTAGCATTAACAGTTTTTGAGTAGAAGCTACTTTAAAAACCAAATAACCCAATTTTCCAACCCACATTTGAGGTCCGGGAAACCAAATTTGTATAAAATGGTGAAACACGTATATCTTTATTTTTAGAAAAGAAACTAAATAATAATTTTTACATCTGTGGTATTTACTGTTTTTGAGTAGCAGTTACTATAAAAGACAATTAGCCTTATTTTCCACCCCACATTTGAAGTCCTGGAAACCAAATTTTCAAAAAATGCTAAAACACGTATTTCATTATTTTTGGAGTAGAAACTAAATACTAATTTTTACTCCTGTAGCATTAACAGTTTTTGAGTAGAAGCTACTTTAAAAACCAAATAACCCAATTTTCCAACCCACATTTGAGGTCCGGGAAACCGAATTTTCAAAAAATGGTGAAACACGTATCTTTTTATTTTTCAAAAAGAATCTATATACCAAATTTCAGAAAAAAAATTTAGAAAAAATTTTTAGAAAAAAGTTTGTTTTCCAGTTTTTTCCCCTCAGGAGCAAAATTTTCAAAAATCCTTTCTTAGCGGATGTTTACGCTATAAAAGTAATATAAGTTCCAAATTTCACGTTCCTAGGATGAGGCGTTTGAGCTCGGCGTTGATTATGAGTCAGTCATCTGTCAGTCAGGACATGTTCTTTTATATATATAGATATATATATATATTTATATATATATATATATAAATTTATATATATATATATATATATATATATATATATATATATATATATATATATATATATATATATATATATATATATATATATATATATATATATATATATATATATATATATATATATATATATATATATATATATATATAGTTCCCGCTCACTCTCCCGCTATCATTTTCTCGACTACGTTTGGTTTAATCCTACTTTGAATAACATTATTGTTGAATTTGAAATAAAATAATCAACTTTACAGTTATATTTACTTCTAAACACGCAAATAATCATTGCGCGTAATGCTTGTTCTACTAATTATATTAAGCAAAAAGTTATTTACTGACAACGAAACTTTATGCTCTTAAAATTGTAAAAAACTGTTAAAACACATAAAACTGGAAATCCGTTTTGTCTGATCATATCACAATGTCCTTGCTCAACCTATGTCCCAAGCCTGGACAAAGGTAATATACTCGACAACTAAATGACTTGACAACAAGCAGTTTATGAACCGGAGTCCACTTTTTTGTCAAATACCAATATCTATATATATAAAAGAACATGTCCTGACTGATAATCAACGCCGAGCTCAAACGCCTCATCCTAGGAACGTGAAATTTGGAACTTATATTACTTTTATAGCGTAAACATCCGCTAAGAAAGGATTTTTGAAAATTTTGCTCCTGAGGGGAAAAAACTGGAAAACAAACTTTTTTCTAAAAATTTTTTCTAAAATTTTTTTTTGAAATTTGGTATATAGATTCTTTTTGAAAAATAAAAAGATACGTGTTTCACCATTTTTTGAAAATTCGGTTTCCCGGACCTCAAATGTGGGTTGGAAAATTGGGTTATTTGGTTTTTAAAGTAGCTTCTACTCAAAAACTGTTAATGCTACAGGAGTAAAAATTAGTATTTAGTTTCTATTCCAAAAATAATGAAATACGTGTTTTAGCATTTTTTGAAAATTTGGTTTCCAGGACTTCAAATGTGGGGTGGAAAATAGGGCTAATTGTCTTTTATAGTAACTGCTACTCAAAAACAGTAAATACCACAGATGTACAAATTATTATTTAGTTTCTTTTCTAAAAATAAAGATATACGTGTTTCACCATTTTTTACAAATTTGGTTTCCCGGACCTCAAATGTGGGTTGGAAAATTGGGTTATTTGGTTTTTTAAGTAGCTTCTACTCAAAAACTGTTAATGCTACAAAAGTAAAAATTAGTATTTAGTTTCTACTCTAAAAATAAGGATATATGTGTTTCACCATTTTTTGAAATTTTGGTTTTCAGGACCTCAAATGTGGGGTGGAAAAAGGTTTTCTTTGGTTTTTAAAGTAACTGCTACTCAAAAACTGTGAATGCTACAGATGTCAAAATTAGTATTTAGTATTTACTCAAAAAATTATGATATAAGTGTTTCAACATTTTTTTAAAAATTTGGTTTCCAGGACATCAAATGTGGGGTGGAAAAAAGGGTTATTTGATTTCAAAATAACTGCTACTCAAAAACTGTAAGTGCTACAAATGTAAAAATTAGTATTTTGAAGTTTTGTGCCGGTTAAAAGTAGCTAAGTTCAGTTTATCACCGGTCGGGCCAAGCCGTTATTTTAGAGTCTTCACACGGGCCAGGCCAAACCTTAAATCAAAGTGGAACGGGCCGAGGTTTTTCACCAAGTATATAGATATTTTAGTGATTTTAGGGTGTTCAGTTGGGCCGGGCCAAACCTGAAGTCAAGGTGGGACGGGCCGAAGTTTTTCATTAAGTATATAGAACTTCTAAGCCTGTAAGAATGGGCCGGGCCTAATTCAGACGGGCTGTGCCGGGCCAGGAGTTTGGGTTTTTAAAACGGGCTGGGCTAAGTTGTCGACGGGCCGAGCCGAGACCTAAAAAATTGATCTCTACTATGGATGCACGGTTCAAACTCTCTAATTTCATGCGAGCGAAGCCGCTACGGGCACTGCTAGTCTATATATATAAAAGAACATGTCCTGACTGACTGACTGACTGATAATCAACGCCAAGCTAAAACGCCTCATCCTAGGAACGTGAAATTTGGAACTTATATTACTTTTATTGCGTAAGCATCCACTAAGAAAGGACTTTTGAAAATTTTGCTCCTGAGGGGGAGAAACTGGAAAACAAACTTTTTTCTAAAACAATGTATATCTCAAAAAAAAAATGAGGAGATTTTGAAATTTGGTATATGGATTTTTATTGAAAAATAAAAAAATACGTGTTTCACCATTTTTTGAAAATTCGGTTTCCCGGACCTCAAATGTGGGTTGAAAAATTAGGTTATTTGGTTTTTAAAGTAGCTGATACTCAAAAAGTGGGAATGCTACAGAAGTAAAAATTAGTATTTAATTTCTACTCCAAAAATAATGAAATACGTGTTTTAGCATTTTTTTAAAATTTGGTTTCCAGGACTTCAAATGTGGGGTGGAAAATAGGGTTATTTGTTTTTTAAAGAAATTGCTACTCAAAAACTGTAAATACCACAGATGTAAAAATTAGTATTTAGTTTTTATTCTAAAAATAAAGATTTACGTGTTTTACCATTTTTTTAAATTTGGTTTCCAGGACCTTAAATGTGCGGTGGACAATAGGATTATACTTTGTTTTTAAAGTAGCTACTTAAAAACTGTGAATGCTACAAATGTAAAAATTAGTATTTAGTTTCTACTCTAAAAATAATGATATACGTGTTTCACCATTTTTTGAAAATTTGGTTTCCAGGACTTCAAATGTGGGGTGGAAAATAGGGTTATTTGTTTTTTAAAGTAACTGCTACTCAAAAACTGTAAATACCACAGATGTAAAAATTAGTATTTAGTTTTTATTCTAAAAATAAAGATTTACGTGTTTTACCATTTTTTTAAATTTGGTTTCCAGGACCTAAAATGTGCGGTGGACAATAGGATTATACTTGGTTTTTAAAGTAGCTACTTAAAAACTGTGAATGCTACAAATGTAAAAATTAGTATTTAGTTTCTACTCTAAAAATAATGATATACGTGTTTCACCATTTTTTGAAAATTTTGTTTCCAGGACTTCAAATGTTGGGTGGAAAATAGGGTTATTTGGTTTTTAAAGTAACTGCTACTCAACAACTGTAATTGCTACATGATTTAAAAATTAATACTTAGTATCTACTCTAAAAAAAAAAATTCAACAACGGCAGGATCTTCGGTATAATAATAATAATAATAATAATAATAATATATTTATAGAGCGCCAGGAAAGTCTGAGGCGCTTACGAAGGTTCCTTTAGACTAATATTGAAATAATGAGTCTTAAGTTTAGATTTAAAAATTTTGACGTTTGGAGAGTTTCTAATATCTGGAGGAAGAGAGTTCCAAACAGCTGGGGCAGCGTGGCGAAAGCCACGCCTAGAGATTTTGTTGATTGTAGTTTTTTGTAGAAGATGAAGGGAGGATGTAGAGCGAAGTTGTTTAGAAATAGATCTTGCAGTTATGAGTTTGTGTAGGTATATAGGAGATGAAGTGGCAAGGGTTTTGTAGGTTATGAGTGCTATTTTGAAATGGATGCGATAGGGGATAGGTAACCAGTGTAGTTTGGCGAAGAAGTTGATGGCAGGTTGATGGACTGAGCTAGGGATGTTGAGAGCTACTTTGGCAGCACGCTTCATGATTCTTTGGAGACGACATGTTTGGTGAGCTGAGATGTTGTAGAGAATTGAGTTGCAATAGTCAATTCTAGATAGTATGAGACAGCGAATGAGCATACTAGCGAGCTCAGTAGTGAGAAGTGGTCTAATGTGACGTATAGCTCTAAGGTGGTGATTGCATGATTTGATGATAGATGAGATGTGGTTAGAAAATGTAAGTTTGTTATCTAAAAATACGCCTAGAATTTTAAGAGAAGGCGAAACATTAACGGATTCTGAGCCCAAATGTAACGATGAGAGATGTGAAAGTGAGTTGATTTGATGAAATGATCCGAGGAGAGATATCTCGGTTTTAGTGGTATTAAACTGAAGGTTATTTTGCAGAAACCACATTTCAATGGCGTTGATGCAAGAAGTGAGTATTTGGATTGTGGAAGAGTAGTGTTTAGGAGTGAGCGATATGAAGAGCTGCGTGTCGTCAGCGTAATGATGATAACCTAAGTTGTGCGAAGATATTAAATCGCTGACAGGTGATATGTAAGTTGTGAACAGAAGAGGACCTAGAACACTACCCTGGGGTACTCCATGAGTAAGTTTGACAGAAGGTGATGAGAAATTACCAAGTTTGACAAATTGAGAGCGATCAGTGAGGTACGAGGAAAGCCATGATAGAACGGTTCCATCGAGTCCAAAATCATCTTTGAGACGCTTTAGTAAAATACCATGGTCGATGGTATCAAAAGCAGCAGATAAGTCAAGACCAGCAATGAGAGTGGCCTGTTTAGAGTTGCAAGCATTGAAGACATAGTCGAGAATGTGCAAAAGAGAAGTTTCCGTGGAATGGAAACGTCTATAAGCTGATTGAAATGGGGTGAAATTATTGTTTGAAGTGATGTGTGGTTGAAGCCGTTTTAGTGCAAGCCGCTCAATGATTTTAGAGATCGTTGATAGATTGGATATAGGGCGAAAATTTGCCGGGTTATCAACATCCAGGTTTGGTTTTTTGAGTAGCGGAAGAACTTGGGCTATCTTAAAAGAATCTGGACAACTTCCTTCAGCAAAAGAAAGATTGGCTAGAGTTGAGATGGCAGGAGCGAGAAAGTTAGAAGAATGAAGAAGGACCTGATGTGGAAAAGAATCAAGAGGAGAGGTTTTATTGCAAGTAGATCTGATAATAGAGATAACCTCTAATGGGGTTACTTCAGGGAAAGAAGAAAGTATACTATTCGAGTTGTCTCTAAAAACATTAGAATCATGAGAGCTTGTAGACACAGAAAGGCGTTGCTTGATGTTTTGGTGGATGGTGTTGATTTTATCGATGAAATAATTGTTGAAGGAGTCAACAAGTAATTTGCACTCATCGTCAGTGAAATTTTGATGATTATTGTTGTGGAGAAGTGTATTTAAGTTGCGCCACAAAAAGCGTGGATTAGCTGAGGAAGAGCTCAGTTCTGTTCGCAGAGCGTCAACTTTAGAATTGACAATGGCCATTCTAGCTAGTTTTCTAGCATTTTGAAATGCCAGCTTGTTCGCCTGCGAGCAGTCTCTATGAAAGCGTCTTTCCATTTTGCGCATGTACCTTTTCGCGCTTGTGGCGGCGTCTGAAATTTCTCTTGGTGGTTTCTCAACATTCCTTCTGAGTGTGATGTGGCGGATGGGAGCGTGTTTGTTGAGTACGTGTAAGACGGTATTGTTGATATGTTCGGCGAACTTGTTTGCTGAGAGGTTGTCTGAGACTAATAATGTTGAGTTGGCAAGGTCGGTGTTAAAGGAGGACCAGTCGATCGAACGCAGATTGCGAAAACTAGATGATATGGAGATGGGACGAGGTTTCGAAATGGAGACGAGAGCAGTGGCTAGGTAATGATCTGAGTATGACAGAGTCTGTGTGGTGACATTTGAGATGAGATCGGGAGCGTCATGGTGCGTGATGAGCAAGTCAAGAATATTGCCCTTGAAATGTGTTGGGGAGTTGATGTGTTGAATTAAGTTGAACTCATCGATAAGTTCTTGCCGTTGTTGAATATTCAGCTCCGCCCCCAGGCAGAGATTATTTTTTTTAAATATTTAGCTCCGCCTATTTTATTAATAAATTTATATTATCCGCCTAAAAGTTTATTAGGCGCTTATTATATAATGTAATTTGTTTAGTTTTATAATATACATGTATATATTTTTAAATTAAATAAATTGTATTATAAAAATTTAAGATTCTGTCAGCATAGACAAAAGCGCAATTAATATCTCATCGACTACCTTCGTTAATGATATGGTCATATGCTAGGCCGACTGAGGCCGACAGTTTTTCTTGCCAACTAGCAGTTTCTTATCTACTACTCTTATTTTTGTAATGGTCATATACTCAAAAAATAAATGACTTGACATCTAGCAGTTTCTTATCTACTACTCCTTTCGTAATGGTCGTATACTCGAAAAATAAATGGCTTGAAAACAAGCAGCTTATAAAACGAGACCAGACAACTGTAAAATGAGATATATAATAGCTTGACCGACATTTTGTGATTACGAGATGCCAACTATAGTAGTTTATAAATTTTTGACCAACTATAGTAGTTTATAAATTTTTGACCAACTATAGTAGTTTATAAATTTTTGACCAACTATAGTAGTTTATAAATTTTTGACCGCCGAAAATAGCAGAGAGACCATTGAATCTTGTTTCACACATTTGTTTGGTATAACCTGGCCCTGTAAAATAAATTTGTTAATTTGTTTTGTTTCACTTTAATTCTAGGTTAATTTTTTGTTATGATTTTATGTTATGTTTATTTTCTTGTTCTATTAAAATGCTATGTTAATTTTTCTCCCCCTTTCTCTTTTATTTTTCGCCCCTGCTCCGATCAATTTTTGAGCGAAGATGAGGTGATGCAACCGTACGCTACGCTACGAGATTAAAGTTCTAAAATTATGTTTATTTTTCACAATTTCTGGAGTGTGTTGACCCTAAACACGAAAAAACTTGTAGCAAAAATAGAAACATTTATTGGGCAAAAACCGTGTTAGTAATAAGAACATGTGTTAGTAATAAGAACATGTGTTAGTAATAAGAACATGTGTTAGTAATAAGAACATGTGTTAGTAATAAGAACATGTGTTAGTAATAAGAACATGTGTTAGTAATAAGAACATGTGTTAGTAATAAGAACATGTGTTAGTAATAAGAACATGTGTTAGTAATAAGAACATGTGTTAGTAATAATATTTATTTACAAACACCATAATAAGTTCTAAGGTTCTACACCCATCGGCGGTAGCACTCCTTTTCGCCAGTTTCATTTGTGTCTGACACAACTGACAGAATTTTATCCTCGCTATGAGGCTTGCGTCATAGCCCATCCCACAGCGTCATCTTCCACATCTTTATTTAATTTAGTAGATAATATCCCAGTAACGTCAGGGTAATTTTCGGCCATGATAAAACAATTTGAGAAAATGAAAACCATAGAATAACATTATTCGTGTTCACTTTTAAATTTATAGCCAAGGTTTGTTAGTGGAGCTGATTATTATTAGTAGTTGGCGGCCTGTCAATCATGGACATCACGTGCCTGCCAATCATTGCTTGTTTATCTCATTAACTCTGGTAACGGCAGGATCTTCGGTATTGCCCTTTATGTCAACAAAAAAAAACGGCATAGCGAAGGGATCTCCCTCGGGGCCAGCCTTCGCAAGCTTTTAGATGGTAAATTTACAAGAAGCCTTTGATTTGATTTGATTGACATATGTTGCGTTATCAACTGTTTAATAATAATAATAATAATAATAATAATAATAATAATAATAATAATAATAATAATAATAATAATAATAATAATAATAATCTCTAACTTAATGTCGTAACCCATGTTGTATACCAGACTAGAGGGGTTACCCGGCGTTACACGGGGTTTTTAGAAGTCTTTTTAGAATATAATATTAAGTGGTGCTGGTGGTCAGTGCTGGGTAGGATTTAAAATAATTATTTTTCTATTTTTATTTGAAATACTTATAGAACTTATAGAAAATGTATTTAGTATTTTTATTTGGAATACGTTTGAAAAGTATTTTAGGTATTTTGAAAAAAAGATAAAATATAAAATATATTATCGACATTTTTAAATTATGATATTATTTATATTATGATTTTATAGCATAATCTATGTTTTCTTAATTTATATCCTTTTGTTTGAGGTTGGATTTTAGAGTTTGTAGTAAAAGTAGCTCGTTGTCTTCAGTATTAGAAGCAAATTGTCATTTTAAAAGTTGACGCTGGTTATTTTATTGCAATAAAAATTAGCCCTGTTTGAGCTAAAATGTGCTTGTGATGCGTGTTGATGATGTATAAGGATCAAGTGTTACAAAATATTTTAGTATTTTGGCAGCAAAATGCTTAAATGTATTTTGTATTTGAAATGCTTTTATTTAATAGTGCTTAGTGCAGTATTTAAAATATTTTTAGGAAATAATTGTGTTTTGTACTTGAAATACATTTTGAAAGTATTTTCCCAAACACTGCTGGTGGTATAGCGGTAAAATTTCGCCTGTTGGCCTAAAGGTCGGTGGTTCGAATCTCACCGGCGTCATCAGCGCCCGCAGAGGGTGTTGGTAGACAGGCATCATAATCAATTGCTTCAGTCTAATTGATGTAGTGGTTCTTGCACAGGTTTCAGTCCTCTGAACTAGTCTGAACCACTCTAAAACCATGTTAATTAATTGTTTATAAATTTAGAAAAATTTATACTATAAGATTATAAGTTACCATATTACTGAAGACTACTTCTGAAAAATTTTTTAAATGGGGTACCGACAAAAAAGGTATTTCCTTCCCACTAAAGAACCAAAAAATTATAACTAAAGTGACCATATCCAGAATCTCATCTACTTTGACTGCTAGTGACCCCAGCAGGGTCGATATGCAATACAAATAAAATATTCTGACCAACCTCCATTAAACTTTTAGACATTTCTGTTTCTTCTGAAATTTTCCAGTCAGCAATGACTAACTGTGATGGAATTTTTCGTTGAGAATATCTAAAGAGATAACTGATGATAGCTATCAAAGGAGACAACAGAATTCCATTGAAAATAGCTTGTCAAAAATGAAAAATAAAACTCACTCAAGTATTGAAAATATTTATTAGAATACATTATTAGCCATTTTTGAACGACCTCACCTATGGTGATGTTAGTATAAGTTACCCTGATGGTTCCAAATCCAAATATTTCATAATAATAATTAGGTGTGCCAAAGAACATGAGTGTACACATAAGATTTCCCAGCAGTAAACAGAAACTCCTAGAAAGCCTTTGAAACCTTGAAAAATTGTCACCAACAGGTAAAAAAAAGACGGAGAGCCAATTATGCCACTCTTCAAAAGCCCTGAAAATAAGGGTTCCTATGATAAAATTTTATTCAAATAAACTTTAGTTCAGACCAAAGTTGTCAGTGGGTCTACTTTTATATACCTGACCTACTCAAATTTGTAAAAGACTGGCCCAAGTTTATCTAAATAAAATAAATGTGTACATTTTAATATCTAAGTATACAAATATTATCAATTTTAAATTTTATTACTGGAGCATTAAAAAAATTAACATTAACTAATTGAAATGATACATAGTTCATTAAAATTCCACCTTTTAGTTCATCATCATAATAGCTATAAGTTTATTTTCAAAATAGCTATAAGTTTATTTTCAAAATAGCTATAAGTTTATTTTCAAAATAGCTATAAGTTTATTTTCAAAATAGCTATAAGTTTATTTTCAAAATAGCTATAAGTTTATTTCCAAACCAGCCTGACCCATGAGCACTTCTGATCCAAACATACTTTGTCATATCAAGTATAAATAAAACAAATACAATTTGTTATATATAAACAAAACTACAATACAATAAAATAAATGTATTTGTTATAAACCTGCAGACATTGAATGACATTAAAGGCTTAAAAGCATACAGGTCATGATAATTTGCCACTGGAATCGTCTTGTAACTTAGCAGATCAAGCGACAACCAGGACTCGCAAACGAAGTGAAAAACTTTCATCATCTGAAGGTCCACTACCTCCACATATCTAAGATACCTGTAATAATAAACATAAGTACTAATGAGCACCTTTAAATATAGTCGTAGGATGCGAGGAGCAGAGGGAAAATACCCCCCACAATTTCATCGTGTCCCCAATTTTCGGGAGAGCAGAAGCACTTATTAAAGATTTTAAAACTCGCCAAAATTTGCATCTGCTGGTATTTTAAATTCAAAACTTGAGTGAGTTTTGCAACTATATCGAATTCAAATTACATAAATTGCGGATCATTCGCGCAACGAACTTATCGATAAAATGCTGTAAATGTGATGGAGAATCAGCAGAGAATAAGCAATTTCCAGGGGGTGACAAAATTTTACTGCCATTATAAAAATTACCAACAGAGTTACCCAGGCTTTCTTTGCTTAGTTTTTTCTATTTTTTGCCAATTTTTTTTCAAATAAATAACAGATGTTTTCAATTTTGCAAAATTTTCTTATCAATAAAGTCTACCTGCATGCCAAATGTTGTTAAGATTGCTCCTGCGGGTTGGAAGTGATAAGCGAATGCCCACATACACATTACCTTTTATATCTATTTAAATACATAGGTACAAGCAAGGACGGATCCAGAGCTCAATTGAATTATTTTTAGGTATAATACCTGGTTTTTTGAAAATGACCGTCGCTTGAAAAAAATGGAAACATATTTATGACTACCCCTCCGGTCATCAGCTTTTTTGAAGAGAATGTGAAAAATTGCATCCTCTACCAGGAATTGCTGGATCCGCCACAGGGTGAATGATTTAATCATTTTGTAGGGGCAGATACAGAATTAGTAAAACAAAAAAGGGGGATCAAAAATGGGGTGGGTAGAATTTTTTTATTTTTGTGTTAGATTTAAAGGTTTTTACATTTACGTTTGGTTGAGATTTAGTCATTTAATAACAGAGTTTCTGTTAAAAAAACAAATAGCAGAATAGTATAGCTAGTTAAGCTCATTGACATTCATTGGAGTCAATATTGTCTGTAATGTAAACTGTTTCGATAAAGTTATTTATTCAAGTCTAAATTTAAAAACAAATTAATGCAATTAAAGTTCATACAAAAAACTTGAAGTTTTAAAACAAGGATAGCGTTTTTTCCAAAAGCTCAAATCAATTTCTTGCTCTTTCATGATGATAAGAAATTGTAAGTAAAGTAGATCTTCGATTCGTTGGTTTACACAGCTGTTTTTAAGATTATGTTTAAACTCGCTTCACACAGTAAAAAATTTTTTCTGTATCAACTGAAATCACCAGCAATGTCAGAACAAAATCAATCACTCCGAGTTATAAGAAGCTCACTAAAACCGTTTGGGTAACGGCTCACAATTATCTTTAAATATTGTGATTAGTTATAAAAGTTAGACCTATCCCTAAGGATTGTGAAAAAAAGACTTTTGCTGTCCATCAAACAATCTCGGAGGACAGATCAAAACCTGTTCCAATCCATAGTATCTAGCCCGGAGCATGCTCTTTATAAACTTCTGCAGGGACGTAAATCAGGCATTTTCCAAGAAGGGGGGCAAAAATTTTCCACCATTTAATAGGTTACTGGCAGGGTTACCCTGAGTCGTCCAGGGATTTTTTTGCTTAGTTTTTTCTCTTTTTAGCCAAAGAAACATAAGATAAATAACAGATTTTTTTTAATTTCTTAAAATTTTTTTATTAACGAAGACTACCTACATGCTAAATATTGTTTAGATTGCTCCTGCGGTTTGGATGTCACCTAAAAGCAATTTACAAATCAAATTTTGGAAATGATTCAGTTAATTCTGATTTATCTGTCTTAAAACCATTTGATTTACTAAACAAATTTTGAGAATTTAAAGGAGAATGCCTTTTCCAAAATGTATCTGTTGCGATAAGAATTGTTTGTATGATACCTGTGCCGGTTGCAGAAACTGAATGGCGATTCAGCAAATTGAAACAGATAAATAGTGTACAACAATCAGTAATGGGACAGGAAACACTGTGATTTAGCATTATTAGCAATTGAAAGTGATCTAGCTGGTCTATTAACTTTGATGAAATCATTGACAATTTTGCATTAAGGAAATCGAGAAAAATATCACTTTGAAAATATTGGTCATTGTGCAAAAAACTTATACTGTAATTTTTTTACATAATTTCTTTAATAAACGTGTTTTTCCTATATGGCAAACGTCTGGCTTTCAGGGGGCCCGTATACCTCAGCACAGGGGCCCGCAATGGTCTCTCGACGGCCATGATTTCACCCGAAAGACTTTTCACCCGAGGACAAGACATTTCTTTCCAACGGATCGTTTACCTTTTTTTTTATAATAGTTTATAGTCCTTTACACCAAGTGTTTTAAGACTGAAACAGCTGTGTCAGAAGCACCTAAGTACTTCCAGTCGTGGATCATAATTTGATCCTTTTAACTTTTCCCTCCTCTTTTCTCCAGGCTTGGGACTGGCTTGCAAAAGCAAGGCGGAATTGATCGTTTACCTAAACATTAGTTGAATTAATGATTGAAAAGTTGCTTGGGTGGAATGCTGGTTGCTGGGTCAGTCAGGGTGGATACAGAATTCTGAGAACAGGGGCGCCATGCATTTGCACAAAAAAGTATGCGTTGTAAATCTTCACGTTTACAACATTTTTTAGAGGCGTAGCTAGAGGGCAGGGAGAACACGTGTTCCGGGTGCCGTTTGGAAGGGGCACCAAAAGCCTTTTAGAAGGGGAACCTAATTTTTTTTTAAAAAGTACTTACAATTACCCACCAGTTCTCCAGTTATCAGCGCCTGATTGATGTTTTAGAACAGGAGAGCCAGCGCGAACGAGAACGGGTGAGCAAGCGAGAATATAAAATCGACCGGGAGTGGAAGAACAATCGGGAAAGGGAGGAAGCGGGAATGGAAAAACAACCGGGAGCGAGAGAACAAGCGGGAAAGGAAACGGGAGCGGGAAAAACTATAGAAAATCCTCTAAAAACCCCGGGCAACGCCGGATATACGTCTAATTATAAATAAATTTGTTATCTTCGGGGAAAAATTTTATTTTCGGGTGAAATGTCTTATCTTCCGGTGAAACGTTTTTTTGGTGAAACGTCTTTTGGGTTAAAAGTCTTGCCTTTGGGTGAAAAGTCTTTCGAGTGAAATGTCCTGGTACCGTTATTTGCAATTTGTACTTGTAAATAATAAAATTATTGATATAATGTAAATATCGCAGACACTTAAAACAATAACAAGTAAAAAAAAACAAGTTTTTCAACACAAACTTTTATTTCAAATACACTCGATTTAGAAATACGAAAGATGTTCAAAAATTTTTTTTTTTGATTCATGTATTGTCATCCATTATAAAGCTATGCTGAAAGTTTCAGCTTCCTAGTTAGTCAAAAAGCTGGTTAAATTTTACTTGCAAGATTTGCATACAGAGAAAGCCACACACACACACACAGAGATTGTAACCTAAATAAAAGTTTGTAAAAACAGTCATGTCATGATTGAAAATTACTTGTATTTTTTGGACAGAAGTCAGTATTGTCCCCCCCCCCCCCCCGAAGAAACTTCCCCTACGCCTATGCCCTTACAAAAGTAACCAATGCCCAAAAAATCATTTCTTGCCCTAATGCAATATATTTATCTACTAATCAACGTGTATATGGAAAATGTGTAAATTTTAAAAGTCAAAAAATTCTAAGGATGAAATGCAGTATGTTTTTAATGATAATAGTGACACTTATATTTGAATAAACAATCAACAACGAACATTTGGTGACAATTATTTGCACAGGAACCATATTTGTACACATGTTACATATCATGTAGCTTCAATTATCAATATTAATTTAATTACTAACCAGGAATCAACACTTCCACAAAGCCAGATGCGCAAGTTTGTCAGGTCACCGAGGTCAGAGAATGTTCTAACAATGAAAACATTTCTTTGCGCTCTTTTCAGAACTTCAAACTTAGAACAAGAAAAACGATGTGGATCAGATTTTCTTCTTGTCCCTTTAAAAAAAATATGAAAATAAGAAATAAAATTTGTTAATAAGTTAATAATTTAAATTATTTAAAACGAAATCAACACATGAACAATATGTTGCTTCTCAATCAATTGAAACTATCAAATAAAATATAAAAAAATAATAAAGTTAAAAAACAGTATTGATTGGTATTATTTAATAAAATATATATCCTTATTTATTAGATATATCTCATTATTACATTAGTATATAATATATATCAGATACATCTCATTAGTTATCTCATTTAGCTTTAAAGAATCAGCTCTATATTCACCTCAAAAACAAAACTGACCTACAAGTTGAACAAAAACATGGGCTTTAGTACCGGCTGATGGCAGTTTTCCAGTATAAACTACCATGATGTAAACATTTCTGGCATGAGGGAAATTGTCTGAAAGGTCGATTGGCATGGCCTGGTATAAGAAACACGATACTTCATAAATTTTTGAATAAACAAAACACAAGTACTTATGAACCTTGAATATTTCAAATCAAATTTATTTATATAAAATAATTCAAATTAAAAAACATAATTTTGAGAGAATTAATCTGACTTTCCCATCTGTTTTTTTCAGTCTAAGATATTTCTATCGTTACATTTATTTCTACACTAACATTTAAACAAATTGTCTAGCAGTGGCTTCAAAATATTAAATATAATAATAATTTTAAATTTAAGAGTTTTGCATCTGAAATTTTTCTAACATCCTTGCAACTAAAGGGGGATAACATGAATTGTGACTGCCTGGACAAACAGGATTCATAAACCAATCATTAGGAGTATAAAAACTACCTGATAAGTGTCCACTTTATCCTGCTGTGTAGCCCAAATAGCCAATAATGCATAGCTAGCCCACATAACAAGCAATGTAAAAATAGTATGGTTGCTCGATGGATTCGCCAGGAGCTTTTGAAATGATATGGAAAAATTGATTGGAATTGGTTTGTTTCTAACTATACCAGTGAAAACGGAAAGATGTGAGCACTTGCATGTGATAGCAGAGTGTTTTGAAACCTTTTTCTCAGCAACAGCTTGCACCTGGATAAATAAATAATGACGTTTAAATAATACCACACAGAATGGTTCTAGAAAATAAAATTGTCCATCAACTTACCCAGCAGCCAGCCCCATTCCACTCATTTAATGATTCATTCCAAAACACACATGAAAATTCCAACATTCTTACAGAAAGTTCAACTTCAATTTTTTCCATGCTTTTTATAACTATTGAAAAATCTGCTTCATTTTTTTGAACAAAAATTAAAAATGGCAGAGCCACGTCAAAATCAAAATGAAAAGATCTTCCTTGCGTAATAAATAATTGTCTGAAATTAAAATTTAAAATATATCAAACACAGGTTTCCATAAGATGTTTTAGCTCAAAATAATAAACAATGATTTTAGAATGAACCTCTTGAAAATGTCATAACAATATTTTCTATGATCCGTTAATGAAATTGAACAAACAAAAACAACAATATTTATCATGTCCTCCAGTTTGACATCTTTAAATCTCACTGCGAACTTTAATTTATATATATTTGACTGTAGCTTTTGTATCGGTAGAGAAAAACTTGCTGTTAAATTGGTGGGTAATTGTGCTGACCAGTTTTTTCCCAAACCCCAATCAGATGGCAACCAGATGACATACTAGTAATAAATTAAACAATATTTTAAATTGCATCTAAAATATTTTATAACATGCTAATAAAACAACTGTTTTAAACCGCCAATAAATTTGTTATACATAGTTCATAGAGTAAAATCACCTCAATAAAACCTTGGTTATGTTCCTTGGTTCTACTTAGCATTGATGCAGATATTATCGGACCAGAAAAAGTATTATATTGAAAAAGCAATCTAGAATATTTAGAATCCAGAACAATAATCTGATGGTTAGTTTATTTAATTAAGTTTATATATTGTCAAAATTAAGATATTTTCCAACACACTCAAAAATACTTCAATTGAATCTGTCTTCCACATGTTTTCTGCATCAATGCCTAATTTTATGCTTTCAACATATTGATTTTTTCCATGTTCTGTCCCCTCTGTAAAATAAAAGAAAAAAGCTTTACATGTTATACACGAGTAGGTGCAATAGCATGGAACGTGGAAAAACATTTATCAATGAAAGAACACTAAATTTATTAAAGACTGGTGAAATAGTGAACAGATAGTGAATCAATTTTAAAGTAAAATTTTGAGAATTGTTCAAAAGAGTTGCTTGTCCATTTAGCAAAATACTGAAAAAAATACATAGTCAGAAAATTCTTGAAAAAGTAACATAAATTACAAATTGTGTTGAAAAACTGACAACAGCACTGTAAAATTGTAAGCCAGTTTTTTTAATTTTATATATAAAATTAAAAATTGTCTTTCCTCTTTTGACTTAAATAATCACTGTTAGGCACTTTTTACTCAAATTATTTTCTTCTTCCTTTCACAGTTTTTTCGTTACTCACGGTTTTTCATCATGGGCTAAAGACTTCTTTTAAATCAGTTCATGATCGAGCACTATAACACGACTTGTAAATAGAACTATATAAATTCAAGTTTAAAAAAAAATCAATATAGACACTTATTTAATCATTTATTACTCAATCACTATTTTTAAAAATTAAAAAAATGCAAAACTAACTAATGCAAATAATAAACATTTACAACCAGTTAGTAAATACAAAATATTTCAACATTGTAAAAACAAACTTTTCTAGTTTCTAATACAAACCATCATGGTTTGCTTGTTAACATAAGGATTGTTCTAAATAATTAACAGAACTAGTTTTTAATATTAGAAAAATAAAAAAGTATTTTAAATAGTAAAATTAAATACTTACCACTTATACTGTGTACTGACTTGCTTTCTTCACTGGCAAACTTACAAAAGTTTTTATCCTGGTAATCACATAATTGAAATTTTTTGATCAATTTCTAATTATTTATAAAATATTATTATTATTCGAAAACAATGACTGCAACCAATTTACAACTTACCAGTCGCTGAACGGGTTTCATGAGTTCCATGTCTCTCATAGCATTGAAAAGAAAACTAATTGACTTATCGGATATATTCCTACATATCAATTGTATTTTAAAGTTCCAGGCACTTTCACTGCAAATTGCTGCACTTTGGCAGCATATAATAATAATTAGAGGAAACAAGCTCGTTAGCTTTCGCACAAATCTCATATAAAGTAACATAACTCTTCATCAAAAAACAGCCTATTTATGCTTGTTAAACGAAAACATTAAAAAAAATGTTTTTAATTTATTTGTATATAAATAATATTATGTTATTGTTTCATTAGCAGTTTTTCAAAATCTGCCAAGATCAGCACGTAATTTCAAATTGTGAGCAGAAGCTACAGCATAGGTATGTCATGAGCCACAGTCACGAGAGATGTTATGAATTTTTTATCTATTGCAAACCAACTAATTTTTTATTATTTTAAGTATTTTGAAAATAATTAAATTTAAATATCACATTTGTATCAATTTAATAGTCTCTACTTTTAGATGTTGTTTATGATAATGTGACAACTGGTTTTGTCCGATCACAACTGACTTGTGATCATCGTCGTATTTGTTAGAAATCATTTGTAGTTTGGTGTTTTTCTCGGGCGTGCACTTGTGAAACTTTTTACAAGGCTTTTTAATTTTACTTGCTTAAAATGTCTGGAAGAGATAGAATCAGCGTTTTCCCTTCCCGAATGTTTGTAAAAAAAATTCGTATTGTTCTCTCGTCCTTTCACTCTGATTTGATTTGAGTGGAGGGAGACCTTCACTCAGGCTATGTTTTGTTCATTTTTATTATATATTCTGTGATTAAGAAGAGTGGGTAACTAAGGATTTTTTGTATAATTATTTTTAATTTTCAGGGCCATGACCAACATGAAGACAAGACTAAAAGGAGCTCAAAAAGGACACAGCTTGCTAAAGAAAAAATCTGATGCTCTCACTATGAGATTTAGACAGATACTCAAAAAGATTATTGAGGTTAGATCTGAATCATTTTTGCTACCGAGGTACTACCAGTGTACAGACTAGTACAGAGTAATGATCTTACATATAATAATGGCTGATGTTATTTGCATGACGTTTGTGCAAATTCAAGTGCTAGGACGACTATATACACGACGGTCGTGTAAATGTGTGAGTAAATTTATGTGATGGAAAGGTTATATTTGCTATATGTTAAATAGTCGTGCAGAAACGGTGCCTTTTTTGCTATAAACAGGAAGACGATTGTGAGAAACAAGAAAATCTATTATTTTGCTACATGCAAGACATTAGCTTTTTCAGACATAAGTTAGAAATTCACCATTTGTATTTTTAGTTTGCTGGTTCATTAATCTGAGGTGAGATGTTTTCAAGGCATTCAGCAGGGTCCGTCATTATGATTTTCATTCAACCCATCTTTAAACGAAATCCTGGGTGCAGAATGCCCAACATTTAGGGCCAATGTGACAAAGAGGAATACTTAAACTTAATATCATACCACTTGTGTTCATCTGCAATAATCTTGCTTGCATTTCAATGGACTTCTAATCCGTTTTCACATATAACAAGCCTGTGGCTTTTCAAAACTCGCTTACAGCATTATCAAGCTTTACAAATGTATAAAAGTTTCAGTTTTGGCTTTTTTTATAATTGATGCTTCAATGCTAAATAATTTTGTAGAAATTGTACCATTGTCAAATATCAAGAATTATAACATCAATATATTTTCAATATAACTTGAAATCACAACTCCAAAAATCTAAGCTACAGAGACAATAGAGAAAGTTTTGGCAGAGAATATGACCTTCTATAATCTTGCAACTGGCACATCGTTAGCTAAGTTGATATTCATGAGCTCATTATCTTCTGCATTATAGGATGCTGATCTTATATATGATATATAACCCCTCAACCCTGCCTACTGCTCATCGTCAGTGAAATTAATATTCAAGACCTCAGCATGACCTGTTGTGTGTATAGCCGCTGCATCCCATGACTTTACACGGCTATCATGTATATAGCCACTCCTTCAATCAGCAAAGGACATGCAAGAGATCTTGGCATGCTGATTGACAGTGACCTCAAATTCAGGAAACATATTGAAAGTACTGTTCATGCAACATCTGTTCGATCACGGTTGATCAACATAGATTTTACAACTGAGGATCTTGATGTTCTGACAAGAGCATTTCATACATATGTACGACCCTTACTAGAATATTCTTCGACAGCTTGGAATCCCCATCACAGATACTTGATAGATAGACTTGAGAGTGTTCAAAGACGATTTACTAAAATGATTCCTGCTGTCTGTCACTTGTCTTATCCCACTCGTCTCGATATCCTTGGTCTTAAATCATTGCAACATCGAAGATTCCTTATCGATTTCTGTCTCTGCTATAAATTTTTAAACGGCCTTACTGATTCAAACATAACTCTAAAGTTCCAATTATGTAATTACCAGGCCACATGAGGCCACCGCTACAAGTTAAAACCTGGCATATACAAAATTGATGCAACTTAGTTCTATTTCAGCAGCTTTCATAACAGTGTGGAATACACTACCTCACGATGTCGTTAACTCATCCACCTACAGCCGTTTTAAGTGCCTGAACAATCGGACTGACCTTTAGAAGTTTTTAACATACTAGTTAGAATTTGACGAGATAATTAAGTTAAAAAAACTTGCAAAAGAGAAGTTTTTAAAAGTTTGAAAATGTTAAAAGCGGACGTTTCACGATCATTTTGGCTCTTCTTTTTTATTTTTTCATTTTTGTTTTCTCTTTAGTCCGAATACATGATTGCTTTCTTTTTCTTTGTTGCTTTCATCCAAATGGTGTAAGTGGCCTGTTGGCATCTCTGTTTGAGAAGGTTTATAAATAAATAAATAAATATAGTTGTTCCTTCAATCAGATTTACACAACCATCGTGCATATAGCTGTTCCTTCAATATAACAACTCATATAATAATAGTATGGATCAAGATTTATTGTGCCTATTACTCTTGTTTATTGTAATTAGTCACATCTCTGTTTGATATGGTTATTTTTAACTTTTGGGAAGGTTTGTTTGTTTATTGATTTCTTTTCAAATTTAAAGACTAAAGTTTTGATGGGAGATGTTATGAAAGAAGCTGCTTTTTCATTGGCTGAAGCAAAGTTTGCAATGGGAGATTTCAATCACCTTGTTCTTCAAAATGTCAGTAAAGCCAAAGTTACAGTTAGGTCAAGGAAAGATAATGTTGCAGGTTGTAATTTTAAATTGAGTGATGCAAGTTAATTGTTAGACTCATATAATGTCACTTGAGAAGAAAAATGTTTGCATTAATTTTTTTTTATTAACTATACAGATTTTATATCAAGCTTTTGGGCTACAATAAAAAATGAATCTTCTCTTTTTTCTCATGTTTCTTAATTTTTTTAATTTTTTGGCTGTAATTAATTTTTTTAACTTTTCATACTAGGAGTTCAGTTGCCAACATTTGAATGTGATCAAGATGGTCCAGACTGTAAGTTTTTTTTTACGACAACTTTTTTGCTTTAGGTTTTGTTTCGTCAGTTATTAGATGTGTAGGTTTCAAATAAGCTTTGAAGATATAATTTTAAATGTGTAACATATTCAATCTTCTCAGCAAATGTTCTTCTTGGACTGGGCAGAGGTGGTCAGCAAACAGAGAGATTAAAGAAGAATTATTCCAAAGCCATCGAGCTACTTGTTGACCTTGCTTCTCTTCAAACATCTTTTATTGTACTTGATGAAGCAATCAAAGTCACCAATAGAAGAGTTAATGCTATTGAGCATGGTCAGTTAAACCTAATTTTTGTGACAGATGTCATTCTGTCCTTTGATAAATATTTTACTTGTGTGCTGTAGATAGGCGTGTGTTATATGAAAATTTTACACAAAACCTGAAATCTGTGCATTATGCATAAACTGACATTAGATGAGCAAATACAGCATTTGTTTAAAGCTTAATTAACCAGGCACAACATATTTTTGGAAGGTTAATGTCATGGTTTTATATTAGACTTATTGCTTTTGAATTTGAATGTGTGGCTGCTACACCTATTTTCTTTATGTTTCAGTCATTATACCTCGCATAGAACGCACTTTAGACTACATTACAACAGAATTAGATGAAAGAGAACGTGAAGAGTTCTACAGGTATTTCCATTTATTCTGTATATAGTATTTTATTTTGTAGAAGTTTTTAAAAATTTGCCGCTAGTTCTATAAGTTGACTATCATTTTTTAAAAGAAAAATACACTGATACAGTATAATCCCACTATGATGTAACCAGGATATAATGTAATATAGTCTATTGGCCAGTGGCGGCGCTAGGCATGGGCAAGGGTGGGCATTGCCCGCCCTCACAATGGTCTTGCCCAAAGTTTGCCCGTCCTCACAAAAAATTATTGAACTATAATTTTACAACAGTTAATTAAACATTAATGTAAATTTTAGCGTCTTTTAAAACACTGTGTCGTAGTTTCTGTTTTAAAAGTAAAAGCATTAAAAAATGTCACAAAATGCGAGAGTATGTTACATTTAATGTTCTACCTTAACTTTTATATTCATCTTGAGATATGTTTTTGAAGGTGAAATATATAAAGAATTTATTTCTTTTAAGCCTGCCAAATGTTTGAATGCAGAGTCACTCCTAAAAAATATTCTGAATATTTTGGAAATGTCTTCTATTCCCATTGCATCTTGTGTTGTACAGTGCTATGATGGAGCATCTGAGTGGTAGTGTGAGAGGAGTTCGATCACGATTCCGAGAGTTGGTGCCATCTGCCATACATATACACTGTCATGCTCATCGGTTAAACCTCGTAATTATTATTTTTTTCATTGCTGCAAAGATTGTATGTGTTTATGTCTGGATCTATTCATGTTTCAAAGAATTGCAAATATAGCAACATAAATTCAAGATTTTAGAATTAAGAATTGAGCATAGATCGGAATAGTAAGGCAGCTGCGGGGCCTTTTTGTAGTTCACACAACAATCGTCATATCGTTATATGCTAATTAAACTTATGTTTTGATGTCTAAGTTGTGTTTGTTTTGAACTTGCTTTTAGAAATATATTTGTATTCCAAAAAACGTCTATTCTTTGGTTATTGTCACTAGCGAATGCATTGTCATTTTGATTAATCTCAACAAGTTAAATGCATACGTTAGGTTTGCTATGCTCGCCCAACCTGAATTTTGTTTGCCCAAATGTTGCCCACCCTCTTCTGAAATCCTAGCGCCACCACTGCTATAGGCTATAACATACTAAAATATTGGTTCCAATCACAATATTTCCCCCATATATAACAATTACATATGATAAGCTTTTATAGAGCCTTAATAATATTGGTTCAATAAATGTTATAGCTTATAATCTCTGCATGTTGTTGTCATACTCAGTTTTTATAAAACATTTTCTATAAGGATGAAGAAAATACAAAAGAAGAAGGCACAAATAAGAGCGGAAGCTGAGAAACTTGAAGCCATCAGAGGACAGGCACAAGAACAACGACAGCTCAACTCGGTTCCAAATATCCTGCAAGAAGATGATGAGGACTTGCTTTTTGGAAACTGATTCACACAAACCATGAGCTGTGAATTACATAATAGATACTTACTAAATTGTAGTTTAGATTTGGAGTAATGTTTTATCTGTGAAAAAATACTTTCACTTTGGGCAGAATGTCGACAGCATTTAGTTTTTTCAATCGTATTTTGTTTCCTATTCACCTATTCTGTCTTAACCATTATTTTAATTTATTGTGTAATTTGTATTTAAAATTGATACATTTCATGTAATTTGTGTCACAAGTCTCAGTCATTTTGTTGATTTCCTCTGTTAAGCCATAAAATCATTCCAATAAATTTAGCTGAAGTTTTAATTATACTAATATAGATCAAAGGCCTGTAATAAAAGTTATTACACGAGGCATACGAGTTTGATCGGATAGACCGACCGAAGGCACTAAAAGGTTGAAAAATTTTAGCAGGGATAGATATAATTAAAAAAGTATGATAGATACTGCTTTTATCAACTAATCTAAATACTCAATCATGGGTGAGCTAGAAAAGATATTTTCCTATTTGGTGGAAAAATCTTGGGGGACCGTAGCCCCCTCAATCCACCAGAGATGGGCACTTTAACTACTGTAGTGGCAGCTACTGTAGTTATAACTACATTTTTAGTAGTTATACAGTAGTTATAATCAAATCAAAGAATCATTATCGACAAAGTCCATTACGGGAGCGCCATAATAACTACTTGTTATATATGTGTGTGTGTGTGTGTGTGTGTGTGTGTATGCATGCATATATATGTATGTATGTATATATATATATATATATGTGTGTGTATGTATATATATATATATATATATATATATATATATATATATATATATATATATATATATGTGTGTGTGTGTGTGTGTGTGTGTATATAAATTAATATCGATGAACTATTTTCCTAAAAGTAACTTCCCAGTTATTAGCGTTTAAGCTTAATATATTCAAGTTATATTATTATTCTAAAACCAGTTACATTCTGGAAATCGATACCTGATTTCTGGACAAATAAACATCACAACAATTGGCGACGAAGGATAGGAATAAAATCACGCAATGGCAGATATTCAAAAGATATTTGAACTTTTTCAGACGCAGATGGAAAAGAGCGAAGAAAGATTCCTAAAGCTAATGAAAGAAAATGCAGAGAAAGAAAAGGATCTGAGGAAAGAAGATGCAGAGACACAGAGAAAACTGTTAGAATTTATAGAGTCCCAAAAAGAAAAGAAGACAGTCAAAAGAAACACTTTTTGATCGACTACTGAAGAGAGTGGAGAAGTTTTCCTACGAACCAGAAAAAGGACGATTTTTCAGTCTGTGGCTTAGACGTTTTGAAGACACTGTCAAAGGTCACGAAAGACATCTTCCAGAAGAGTCAAAGACTGAACTTCTTCGAACTCTATTAGACAACCACATATATTCAGCTTTTTCTAAAAGAATTTTTTTTTTTTTTTTTTTTTTTTTTTTTTTTTTTTTTTTTTTTTTTTTTTTTTTTTTTGAACATTTATTGAGCACGAAAGAAAACAACAGTGAAGTTATAAATAAGGAAAAAAAATCAAGTGCTCAAAAGGTTCATCCAAAGGGAATTACTTCCCGCTAACTGGACGACCTATAAACGAAAATTTAGATACGAACCGAGACAGAGAAATAAAAGTTAACATAAGTGTATAGGAGTAAACATAAGTATATATAAGTTAACATATCTGTATCGAAGTTAACATAAGTATATAGATATTGAAATTATGAATCTAGCTGTAATATGTAAGATTTCAACGATTTTTTAAATAGCGAAATGCTTTTCAATGAGGATATTGTTATTGGAATACTTGAATACAACCGCGGACCATAACACTTTATGGAGAATGTTTTGAGAGTTGTTCGAGCAAAATCGGACCGAAAGCAATGCAAAGAACGCACATCATGAGAATGTACATGAGACGATTTTGTGAAAAGGTTATCAAATGACGACGGTAACATATGGTTGTCATATTTGTACATGAAAATACTAACAAGAAAAAAATTAATTTGATATACATTCAGTAGGTTGTTCTCGATCATTTTCATTTTACAAGATGATGTAAAGGGCAAGTTAAATAATATTCGGATGATTCTTTTCTGTAAGATGTGGAGAGACTTTAGACGTGTAGGATAATTTGAAGCCCAAACAATATTACAATAGGACAAGTAAGGGTAAACGAGAGCGTAATACAACATCATAGAAATATTTTTATCCACAAATCGACTCACGCGAGATAGAATTCCACAATTTTTTGCAACTTTAGAGGTGACGTAACTAATATGGTCAATCAGTGAGAGGTGCTCATCAAGCAACATTCCAAGAAATTTACACGAGGAAACTCGCGCAATAGGTTTATCGTCAATAAGAAGTTGATAATCAGAACAAATTAATTTATTTCTATGGTGGAATAGAATATAGTTGGTTTTACTTATATTTAAAGAAAGTTTATTCGCACAAAACCATTTATAAACGGAAAGTAGTTCATGATTAGTAACATCATATAAATCTTTTAGGTTTTCACCAGAAGCAAAAAGGTTGGTATCATCGGCGAACAAGACAAATTCGAGACGATGCGAAACAGTGCACAAATCATTAATGTAGACAAGAAATAAGAGAGGGCCTAGCACCGACCCCTGAGGCACGCCACAAGTTACCCGCCGCGTTGATGAAGTAACTTCGTTGTAGTGTACCTGTTGAGTTCTACCGCTCAAATAATCTTCAAACCACATTAATGGAATCCCTCGGCTTCCCAGCGACATTGGTTGGGAAGAAACCATCACAACCCTTGAACAACTATTTGGCCCTAAGAAAAGTCTCTTTCGACGAAGGTTTGACTTTAGTCGAATAACTTGTACATCAGGGAGTGATTTTAACACTTATGGAAATAAGATCATTGCTGCTGCAGAGGCAACAGAACTTCGTGGAATGTCAGACGAAACACATAAGTGTGTTCAATATGTAGCAGGACTTCAGGCACAAGAACATGTCGAGATACGTTCCAGGCTGTTACGCATGTTGGATAGCGAAAGTAGCGAAAAACCTATTACAGTCATTGAATTAATAGCAGAGTCTGAACGACTTAAGACTACACTGGATGATACTAAAACAATCGAAAGACCGGATGTAGAAATTCAGGCCATTAACAGATACAGCTCACCTCACCGAAAGCCATTGTCACCACGACATCAAGCAGAGCCAAAAACACCATGTCCCATTTGTGGCGGACCACATAGGAAACGAGAGTGTCCTAACGTCAGACCGACGAGTTCTCCAGATTTTCGCAAATCACGAAAATTTGTATCACGGGATCATCCAAACTGAAGACAAAGTTGTTTTACACACAGAGAAAAGAGTGCTTCTAGACAAGACCGATTCATTAACCGAGTAGACAACGGAAATGAAATCAAACAGTACATTGAAGTCATCATCAACGATAGACCGATCAACTTCGGTTAGATACAGGAGCCGAAGTGACTCATCTCTCGTCCAACATGGATAGCCATCGGTCACCCCAATCTTACCACAGCGACGGCAAATCTAAGCGCAGCAAATCAGCAAATGATCAACCCGTGAAAACCGAAGGAATGTTTGAGACAAAATTTACCGTTGCAAATAAGTCAGGTCAAAAGTACCATGGTCGGGGTACTGTTTACGTCACAGATTCAAACGACCTCATGGGAATGCCATGGATAAAACAACTTCCTGATTTTAAAGAACTGTTAGAAAACTATTCTGTCATGGAAATACGGAGCTTCAACACAGACGTGGAACGCACAGCCATCACAAACAAATTAAAACACAAATACGCTGATGTGTTCCGACCGGAACTAGGACTGTGCACAAACGTTTCAGCTTCCTTACAGCTTAAACCTGGCGCACAACCCATATTTAGAAAGAAACGCCCTGTTCCTCATGCCGCTTTAGAGCAATTGGATAGCGAAATTAACCAGTTACTAAAACAAGGAATAATCTCTCCCGTGGATCACTCTCAGTGGGCAGCACCCATAGTTGCTGTCCGTAAAGCAAACGGCTCCATCCGACTTTGTGCAGATTTTTCAACGGGCTTAAATGACTCACTGATGCTCCATAGACACCCGTTACCTACCATGGATGACGTTTTCACAAAACTGATGAAGGGACAGTTTTCTCCCAAATAGATTTTGCAGAAGCATACCATCAAGTAGAAGTGACGGAAGAATGTAAAGAGCTCTTAACAATCAACACTCATAAAGGTTTGTTTCGTTATAACCGTCTACCATTTGGTGTGAAATCAGCACCAGGTATTTTTCAACAAATCATAAACACTATGATTACTGGTCTAGATGGCGTTGCCGCCTATTTAGATGATGTCATCGTCACGGGACGTACATTAGAAAAACACGAACTTAGAGGCTTTATTTGACCGAATTTTAAATTATGGCTTCCGGATTAGAATTGAAAAATGTCAATTGTTAATGACGGAAATCACGTATTTGGGAAATGTAATATCAGCTGCAGGCCGTCGTCCCGACCCCAAAAAAATCGATGCAATAATTCATACGCCTCAACCCAAAGATGTTAGACAGGTCCGTACTTTTCTTGGACTGATCAGCTATTACAGCTCATTTGTACCACGCATGAGAAATCTAAGAGCACTACTAGACTCTCTTTTAAAAAAAGACACTGTGTTCCAGTGGTCTGAAAGATGTCAATGATCAACAGACAGATTGGTAGCTCCTGCTCCTCTTGTGGAGGCTTTGACTTCTGGCATCAAAAAGCGCTTTCAGTCTATCTTAACATATGACGAACACTTGATTGCGTCTGTGCTTCTACCACAGGTCAAGTAGAATTTCCTATTGGAAGACGAAAGATTGGATGTCAAACGGAGTGTTGACATATATATATATATATATATATATATATATATATATATATATATATATATATATATATATATATATATATATATATATATATATATATATATATATATATATATATATATATATATATATATATATATATATATATATATTTGAATGTTTGTATGTATATCCTTAATGCATTGCTACACCATTCATCCGATCGTAATGAAATTTTCACACAACCTTGAGAGTCAAGGAGAAAAAAAATTGAAATCAGTCACAAAATGAGCGGAGCGGAGAGGGTGAGCAAGCGGGAACTAAATACATACACACACATATATATATATATATATATATATATATATATATATATATATATATATATATATATATATATATATATATATATATATATATATATATATATATATATATATATATATCATATACATACATAAATGAGCGAAAACGGGAACGGGAAGCCAACTGAGAGCGAAAGATAGAGCGGGAAAGGGAAAGCGACCGAGAACGGGAAAGCAACCGGGAGCAGGAAAGCGGCCGGGAGCTGGAAAACGACCGAGAGCGGGAAAGTGACCGGGAACGCGACGGGAACGGGAAAGCGGAGAAAAAACGGGAGCGTTGTACAAAGCACATATTCAAGCTGTGAATTCAGATGTTAACAATCAAGCAAATTCAGTCACACAAAATAACACTCTACAACTTTATCATGAAAGATTTGTTATCAGGATAAACGTCATGTCCAAGAAGTTATAAAAAGAGAATTAGGTATTGACTCAAAGCTTGAAAAAGGTCATCTTTGTGAAGAATGCATTGATGGTAAAGCAAACAGATTAAAATTTGGAACTAGAGATGCTCCAACCAAGCCAGATGAACTGATCTCGGCTGATGTTTGTTGACCATTTGATAAAAGTTTCCGAGGGTATTGTTAGAGATGTTGTTTTTCAAGAGAAACTGAAAGACTGCAATGATTACACTGAAATTCGCAATTCGCAAACAACATGGTCAAGTCTCTTGACCGTTTGATGCAGTTTATTCCAGTCCTTCTTTAGTTCATCAACAGAGTCTTTCTTTGGCTCATCGTCGCCATATCTGCAGGGTTCATCACAGCCTTTTTTGCATGCCTCGTCCTGAACATCTTTGCACGGTTTATCGGAACTGTCTGCTTTTTCTTCTTCATTCACATCTTTTAGATCTTTTTCAAGAAACTCTTCAAAAGGTTTTTCGAAAACACGTTCCATAAATCGAATAAATCCCTTCATCAAACTGTTATTTGATCTTACAATGACTCTTAGTCTATCTGATCTAGAATCCTCTGTGGATTCATCTGATATAGAACTCTCGGTACCGTTCTCTGTTCTTGGCTCATCTTTTTCAGAGTTTTTGCTTGCTGCATTGCTATTGTTGTTTTGGAGAAGTTCATGGCCGTCATGTTTGTTTTCTTCCAAGCTACAATCGAACGTTTTCTTTTCACATTCCAACTCGGCTCTTCCGTCGGTGTCAACTTTCGTATGGTCCAGCGGATCTTTCTTCAAATTATCGCCATCGTCTCTCAAATCAGTGTTTTCTTTTTTTGTCAAGTTAACTCTGATGTATTTCTCCATTGGAGTTTCGTCCGTTTCTAAATCCTCGGTTGCTTTATCCGAGTCAGATTCGTCACTAAAATCCGTCCCTGAATATTCGGCGCGGTCGTCTGTTATGGAGGCTTCCGTTTCAGAACCGTCGCTGTATGGGTAAAAGCCATAGTTGTTACTGCTATTATTATAATCATCATCGTCACTTTCATCCTCATCATTTTGCATTTCGTTTTCAACACTCCTCTCATCTTCTTTAGTTTTGTTTTCGACGTCCAAACCGACTGTATCACTGTCACCATCTTTGCATGGTTCATCTTGAGCATATTTGCAAGGTTCATTATCATGACCGTCTTTGACAGGCACATCATCTTGACCGTCTTTGACAGGCTCATCATCATGACCATCCTTGCATGGTTCATCTTGAACATCTTTGCATTGTTCATCTTGCACATCTTTGCATGGTTCATATTGAACATCTTTGCGTGGTTCATCTTGCACATCTTTGCCAGGCTCATCACCATGACCATCTTTGCCAGGCACATCACTATGACCATCCTTGCATGGTTCATCTTGTACATTCTTGCATGGTTCATCTTGACCGTCTTTTTTGTTTCCGCAATTGTTTGTGTCACCATTGAGGAGTTCGAGAAATTTCTTCCTTTCTTGCTGTGCTGCTCTGTTTTCCTCCGCCATTTTATTCAGCGCCTTCAACAATTCATTTTCTACTTCGAACTCATACTCTTCCGGATCAAACCCATTGTTCTCCAATGACGTCCGGAGGCGGTCCACGAGCTCAGACTTTCTTCCTTTATCACTGAGCTCTCGTTTTCTAAGTTCCTGCCTCAACTCGAGTATCAAGAGCTCATCCAATGCTTTCAAAACCATTCTTGTATCCCACTTCTGATCACCAATGTTACGATATCACCAAATCGTATACCGGGCTCAATAGAATGGTTTTGCAGTTTATTGGAAAATAATAAATGAAGCTTTGCTAAGGCTATTTATACCTTCAAATCTCTAAAATAATTAATAATTAATGTCCCTAATAAATGTAAGGTTTATCAATAGGAAGTTGACCGTCAAACCAGTGATTTTACATCAATATATATATTCAACAACTTTTACAACTTGCCGTTCAGACTACTGAAATTCGTGGTAACTGCCGACAGGAAACAGCTGCAACTGAATTTAGTGGACATGAAGACGAGGATGATTTTTATAGTTTTAAGAACAAAGAATCCGAGACACATCCCAGTAAACATTGTAACCACTTTGTAACGTTTCTTAACCGTTCATTTTCGGTTACAAGAAACGCGTTTCTTTTCGGTTGTTTTGCTCATCGGCTGTGCGTTAAAGAAACGTTTCCTGAGTAACGTTTTAGAAACGTTTCCCGTGTAACGTTTTAGAAACGTTTCCCGTGTAACGTTTTAGAAACGTTTCCCGTGTAACGTTTTAGAAACGTTTCCCGTGTAACGTTTTAGAAACGTTTCCCGTGTAACGTTTTAGAAACGTTTCCCGTGTAACGTTTTAGAAACGTTTCCCGTGTAACGTTTTAGAAACGTTTCCAGTGTAACGTTTTAGAAACGTTTCCCGTGTAACGTTTTAGAAACGTTTCCCGTGTAACGTTTTAGAAACGTTTCCCGTGTAACGTTTTAGAAACGTTTCCCGTGTAACGTTTTAGAAACGTTTACAATGTAACGCTTTAGAAACCTCCTCTATTATTTGCTCATGCAAATTATTATCACTTCAAATACGTTCATCAATAGACAAAACTGAAACAATATTTGCAAATTTATAAAAAAGTTTATTTAAAGAAAGTCTTTTGAGCTCTATATAAATGTCATTTCTTCTCCTTGCGGTTCAGCCTCTCATGTGCAAACTTTATCCACTTCTTTGTCACAACCTCAATTTCCTTGGCTGACGAATCGTGGAAGCGTCTATTGGTTTGGAGAGTTTCTGAGAAATAGTTTAAAAAAATAGTTGTTAGATATCTAATATTTTTAAAATGACTTTGCTAATAGTTTAGTTAAGCTAACTAATGATAAGTTCTTTGAAAAAGGTGCTTTCCATTTTTCTTTTACCACCACTCCCTTTCCAATTGAACTTTTCAGCCAGCCCATCATCCATGGTGTACCGGAGCAGCCTACGACACGCCTCTGCCATTGTGTCTCCCCCAAGCTTTTGTAAGTCAATCACCTATACAAATGTTTGAATTTATGATAGTGATAACCTAATACAAAAATTTTAGATACCTAAGTACATGCTGTAATTGACTTACCAGAGCATCAAATAATTCTTTAGATTCTAATTTTGAATCCAACTGGTCAAATTGTACCATGGAGTGCATGGGGAAATGAACGTTTTCCGGAACTGCCGTATTAACTGCTGTCGTTGGAGGACTGACAAGAAGAGCCAGATTACTTTTAATTTCTTTCAAAACTTCCCATATATTAGTAAACTGTCCAACCACATATCTGCTAAATTATCGGCTCTAATTTTATCTAACTGCTCTTCATATTGTAACAAAGTTTCGATCAAAAAATCTAACTGATTATTATAACACAACGAATTTAACTGATTATTATAACACAGTGAGAATGAACTAAACTCGTTAGATGTTAGCAAATGCAGACAAAACACGATAGATTTACTGAAACAATAACGGCGTGACCTCACAACAAACAGATTTTTCGCGCACTTTCAGACTATATATAAGTTGTTCATAATTGGCATGGAGGCGGAGCTTACCAACTTGCCAGCCAATGTCAAAGAGCCTCAACTTTGGCTTATTTACATTACCTCATTCTTTTAACAAAAAGATTATGTTTCTTGTCAAGATTTAGCAAGAATGAACATTAGGAACAAGAAACAAACAATATTAGTTCTGTGAAAGGCATTAAACAAGAGCCAGAATTAGCTCCTTGCTTTCTTTCCAAAGTGTTATACCGGCAGAAATTACACCTCCTGGTGAAGGGTTCGAAGTTAAAACTCAAACAGTTTATGAAAAAACTGCTGATGGGGAAGAGTGAAAGGTGTCTATGACTATATACCCACGGGTTGGTAGACACTTGTGACATCAAGCAATTCGCTGGTAAAGCAAGAAGAATGTCTCACCTGAGAATAGGGCCATTTAGATTATGTCAGTGTAAATGAAAGTGAAATGTTTACAAATGAGTATGACCACGTAATGATAAATCATGGTCATATTCTTCGCAAGAGGAAACATGATTTTGTACTCCCTTCAATGCAACATCACTCTGCTAGTTTTGCTTGTAACTTTATTATTAGAATGCTCTTCTATGACTCTTACTAACCTAACTTCTTTCAACTCTATTAGCTGATTCAATAACGTTATTCTATTATTATTGTCTAAAATTAACTATTGCCAGTCATTATAATTAGCGGAATATTGAATGTTCGTTATAGACTAGACAGACTTTCTTTTAATTTCTTGTTTTTTTGCTTATTTTTTTATGATTTCCTGCGTTCTGTCAGGTCTTTTCTTAAAACACGAATAAATAAATAAAATAAAAATTCACAAACAGCGCAGGGGTAGTAGTAGTGTAGCAGGAAGCAGAGGTTTCAAATGGTTTAAAAATCTAATGTTTCAAATTGATTGGTGATTTTTAACCAGTATAGTTTGTTTTGTACCTTCAAATTATTTCTAACACAAGAGCTGTAGAAGCGAGTCGTTAATTAACTTTTGATTAGCATCTTATCTCATCCCAGGCGACTCGTTCGACGCTCTCAGTGAACCGATGAGATAGAACAAAATCTAGGAAAATATAATACGACACAATGCAAATACCATTTATTAAGCGTCTTTATTAAATGCTTTTTAGCAATTGAGTTTTATAAATAAACAAACACTTTACTTTTTCTATAAAATTATATATGCTATAAAAGATTTTTATATTATCCGTAATAATAAAACCATAGATATCTATGAATAAAACAAATCGTTACATTTTGGCTGCATTAGAAACGTTGTTGTAACTTCTTTTTAGTCGCAAATTACATGTTACTTTTACGTTACATTGGAAACGTTGCAGAAACGTTTCTTTTTAGTCGCAAATTACGTTACTTTTCCGTTACATTGGAAACGTTACAGAAACGTTTCTTTTTAGTCGCAAATTATACGTTACTTTTTCGTTACATTGGAAACGTTACAGAAACGTTTCTTTTTAGTCGCAAATTACATGTTACTTTTACGTTACATTGGAAACGTTACAGAAACGTTTCTTTTTAGTCGCAAATTACATGTTACTTTTTCGTTACATTGGAAACGTTGCAGAAACGTTTCTTTTTAGTTGCTTTGGGCCAGGTAACCTTTTCATAACCAGGTAACTGAAAAGTAACGGACAAGAAACGTTACAAAATGGTTACCATGTTTACTGGGATGATTCTATGAGTCTGCCTAGCAAAGAACTGGAAGATTATCTGGGATCTAAAGCATCGAATGTTCAATCACTAAAGGATTATTCATCCATACAGCGCGCGTTCATAAAATCAAATTTTACGTTTCCCAGTAGCGCAGCTGTTGAACGATTATTTAATTATTTAGTATTGCTGGCATGATATTGACACCACGAAGATGCAAAATGACTGACATTTTGTTTGATTGTATGGTATTTTTGAAGAGTCGTTCCAGTTTGAAAATGTATCTAGTTCTTTGTGATTCAAATTTTATGTAGGAATAAAATAACACTTTGTTTTAATTATTAAATATTATTTTATATCCATTAAATGCAAATTTGTTTTGTTTTTATTTTTCATTTGCATGAGTAAATATGTATATAAATTTTTTTATGTGTTTTTAAAAAGTAGTTCACTACTTTAGTAGTAGGTTAACGAAGTAGTTATAACTACCTCTCTTCTAAAGTAGTTAACATGTAGTTTTAACTACTTCTGTCATGAGGTAGTTGGTAGGTAGTTATAACAACAATTGAAGTAGTTAGTGCCCATCACTGCAATCCATGCCTCTGGGCACCTCGTTATTATTAAATTAAAATTATTACAGAAACGTACATTTTTATTTGTTTTTACAGATAAAAGATTACCTATATTATGGAAGAGAAGAAAAATAATAAGATCTAATGTGTTGCACCGATGATGACTCATCTGAGAGACACAATGCTGAAAGAAGTTTAAATATTAAAATCCCCAATAATAAAAGAAGGGGTAGATAGAGAGAAAAGAGATTCAAAAAGGTTGTAGAAGTCCTCCAAAAATTATGGTTTAGAACATTTTGGAAGCCTAGAGATAAATATGAGATTGAACTTAAAAGAGGATAAAAATCAATTAAAACTTTTCGAATAAAAAAATACAAATTTTATGCAGAGAAACGAACTTTGAATTTTAAGTTTATTAAAAAGCAGCATTTAATTTTTAATAAATATTTTGTTTGTTCAATATTATTCGAAATTTTTTTAAATTTTCAATCTTCACCTACTTCTCATATTAAGTAGGTACTAGCAGTGATCGTCGCGGCTTTGCTTGTTTAAAATTAGAAAATTTCAACCGCGCATCTATAGTAGAGTCATATATACAAGGGCCAATTTTTTTTGGCAAAAAATCTCGGCCCGGTCCGTCTGAAGACCCTAAAAACAAGGTCTAGACCAGCCTATGTGCACAGTGTGCAGTACTCTAAACTCTAATCCATAGAGTTTTACGCGGTTTATTGAGACTCGGTCCGGCTCATTTCATTACAAAAAATTCCAGGACTGGCTTGATATTTGTGACGTACCCTAAACTAACTAAACTAAACTAACGTTAAACTTCCGAATAACGTTACAATATTTAAGCAAAAAATTTGAAGTCCGAACAGCCCTAGACCGGTCCGTGCTGAACCGGACTCAGCCAGTTTTAATGGGCACAAAACTTCAAAGCTCGGAAACTAATTTTTCGAAAAATAATGAAACACGTATCTTAGTATTTTTTTAAGAAAAACCCAAATACTGAATTTCAATGTTTTCACATTTACAGTTTTTAAGCAAATAATCTTTTTTTAAATGTTTTTATTTAACTTTACTTTTTCTTTGTTTGTTTGCTTGTCTGTGGTGATCAAATCTTAGAAACAAAAATTCACCCACTTATCGACCACCTAGAGCTCTAAAACTTTCAGGAAAGCTTTATTCTGGATGACAATACATGAATTTAATGTTTCCGACATGAATTAGGCCTTAAATCAATTAGAATTAATCAAATCAAATTAATACCTGCCATCTAGTGACTGTAATAAGTTGTTTATGTATAAGTCGCCAGAGGTCCAAAATAATTAAATGGTACAAATGTTTATTTATACGTCGCCAGAGGTCCAAAATAATTAACAAAATTGAGCGTAATGATTGTTTTAGATTCAAAATTTTCAGTTCGTTGACTCAGATAAAAAGGCAAATAAAAGCATTTAAATTTATCTCTATTTGTTCTACCTTAGAATTGTAGTCTCAGAAGCAAACAAAATTGGTAAACATGTGCAACTTTATTTTCTAAGTTTTATCTAAATACTAATTTTTATATCTGTAGTATTTTCCGTTTTTGGGTAGCAATTATTCTAAAATACAATTAACCCTATTTTCCACCCTACATTTGATGTCCTGGAAACCAAATTTTCAAAAATTATTATAACACGTATTTTTTTATTTTTTAGAGTTTTTAAGCAAATTCTTTTTCCAGCCCACATTTGAGGTCCCGGAAAATTTTTTTTCAAAAACTGGTAAAACACGTATTTTTTTATTTTTCAAGAAAAATCAATCTACCAAATTTCAAAACCTTCTCATTTTTAGTATTGAAATAAGCGTTTTTTTTTAGAAAAAAAGTTTAATTTCCTGTTTATCTCTTCAAAAGCAAAATTAAAAAACCCTTTCTTAGTGGTACCAAATTTCATGTTCCTAGGATGAGGCGTCGGTTTTCGGTCAGTAAGTCGGTCGGTCGTTTGGTCGGTCGGTCAGTCAGCCAGTCATTCAAGACATGTTCTTTTATATATATAGATGAATAAAATTAGCAATTAATTCTTTTCAATATCTTTTTCGTTGTTCTGTTTGAGTCGAGCACTATCGACATTAAAAAAATCTTAATATTTTTTCATTGGCACGGGCTTATTATACAAAGGACGTGAAACCAGTTCACGTAACAGCCATGTTTGTTTTTTAAAACAATTTCTTCTAAGTTGATTTTTTAGAGTCGCGTAGCCAGAGGAAAAGGGACAAGAATATGAATAAATATGCCCCGTTAAAAACCGCAGTTTCTTCCAGGATGAGAAGCGGATCTATGTGGGAGAACACATCAAGTTAAGTAATTTTTTTAATACTTTAACTTCACCAGCTTAATAAATTGTTGCCACGCTACCACTAAAACTCCTAACTTTTTAGCTCAAGTTCTTTCAAACTATACATTAATTTAGCGTTTTTCTGTGATGTCAAGTTCTAATAGACAGCGACGGATCTAGGATTTTCTGGTGGGGCAGGATGATCTAACCAAAACTTGACAAAGAATTTTTTTTACAAGTTACGAAACAAACATTATGCACAAAGGAATAACTCAAAGCAGAAGTCAAAATTTTAGAATAAAAAATTTACAGTGCAAAATCAAGACGCCTATTCTTGCTGGCTGTAAATCTCTCAATGACATCATCTGTTTCAAAAGGCAATGCGTTATGGATGTATAATAATGTTAGGCCAGTTAAACGCTCATCTGTGGTTCTGTTCAGGGGCGCAACCAGGAAAAAATGCTGGAGGTGCTGAAGTTCGAAAAAGGAAGACAACGCGCCGCAGGCGAAAAAATGTTTCGATTATCTTCATGAAGTCTGCAGTCTTTTTTATTATTTTTAATAATTTATTAATGATAGAAAAGGAACAAAAGCCCGCCTAGTTGCGCCCCTGGTTCTGTTGCGCAATGAGCTTTTCAATATCTTCATGGCACTGATGCTCCGTTCAGCTGTATATGTAGTAATGGGATTCCCATGCCGGTGTGCACTCTCGTTTCACAGTAATCTAGCGATGGGTTCATACCCCGCATTCCTACTGGATTCGTCGATGAATCTGGTGGGGCTTAAAAAACATTTTTTAGCATATAAATTTTTTTTTCAGTAATCTGGTGGGGGGATGCCTCCCACCCATCCCCCTGGATCCGTCGCTGCTAATAGGTGCTATAACCACGTGAAAGTTTATTACGATGCTATTCCAAAACTTTTTTGTAGAGCTCGTTATATGATCCATTGTCTGGAGGTAATTTTACAAAGTAGTGGTTTGGTGAGGAGGTGAGCAGCCAATCTGAGGTGAATAATTCCGGATGATCAACTTTTTGAGTGAACAAAAAGTTCGAAAATGTATAATTATTAGAAATGAGACATGACCAACGAATGTCAGCATCGCTGATAGCCACATTTACAATATCCTATTTTTATAACTTGGCACGTCTTTGAATAATTTCATTTTCAAGTGTAAACATTTAGCATAAAATAACAAGTTTATCAAAACCGAAAGTTATTAACTTTTGAAATGAAAATTTAATCTATACTCTTTGACCATTGGATGCTTAAGTTTTGAGTTTTATATGTTTGACTTCTGATGTTTCTATTTCAGACCAGGCTTCCATACTTTTCTGAGTCTGTTATAGAAAGGACTAATCCAACGAGCCATCTCGCCCAAACAATCACTGGAATAAGTAGAAATATTGACAAGGGTAAAATTATCAAAATGGTTACTTATCACAGAAAAAATGCCTTTGGTTTTGAAACCTGGAAAAATCATTTTTAAACAAAGTTAAAAAAATATACTCACAGAAGAATTCATCAAGGTTCCACAAGAGTTTTTCTGCAACTTGAATTCCACCACCTTCTTTCAAAACTTCACTGTATTCAAAGTTTTCATCTTTAATGCACTTTTGTCTGGTATAGTTAAATTTATACCCTAAAGAGCAAGTGCAGTAATAGTCTGACTGTAGGTTGCGGCAGGTAGAGTGAGGTTCACAGAGGTAGTTTCCAAATTTGCACTCGTCATAGTCAACGCATATTTGAAAATGATTATCGTATTTGAATCCTTTTTTATAATAAGTACAAGAACATGTGACATTAAATTTGCTGTTTATAAGGTCAATAAAATTTCTGTTTTTTGTATGTTCAAGTTGGCATCCTCCAGCAGCATAGCCACAAGGATAGTCCGGCAATGTTGTGCATTCTGACTTGTACCTGTACATTTAATTCAACCACTAAATTAAATATTTATTTTTCTTTTGCAATAGTCATAAATCTTAATTGCACTTAATCTGATCGATGATACACATATGTACAATCGGTCACTTTTTTAATAAAATAAGAGTAAATAAATAAACATATTAGACAGTTTTAATCTGAAGAAAAATACCATTAATTTTTTAATATAAAATAAGCCGAAATAATTTTCTCTGTAAACAAACTAATTAAACACAGTTATTAAAACATTCTTAACAATCTTTCTCAAATAAAATTGATAATTGTTGTATGAAAATTTATGTTTTTTAATTAATACAGCCACTGGAATGGAATTAAATTGAAATGAGAAACTCTAGGAAACGTAAATAACAAATAGAAATAACAAACAAAAATTAGATGCTACTGCCATTGATTAAATATTTCAAATGTTGAAAACCAAACATGTAAATGCAAGCTTTATGATGCATACGGATGGGTTAAGTGAACGTTGACCTTGTTAATCCACATGATCACCATTCCAGACTGAGTAAGTGATACATGGAGATTATATAAGTAGATTGCGAAGAAGCTAGGGATTGAAACTAGATTATACACAAAACTTATCAAAACTTGTAACGTCAGAGAAACAAAATGTCAGATGATTCTTCAAATTAAATTTTTTCCCACTGGCTTCTTTTTATTGAAAAATAAACAGCAAAACAAAGACGAAAATGATATTCACCTCGCCGTACCTCTGACATATGATTTGTTTAGATGAGCTCTGTGTGTACGCAATCTGTCTGCCATTCGTACAAGATGTCCACAGCAGGGATCTAAATAAGTGTACTTTTTTTTAGCAATACTGATACTGATATATATATATATACAGTGTTGTTCGGTAACGAAGTAAAAGTAACGCGTTACTTTACTTAAGTACATCCGACGTACTTTTTGCCTGTAACGGAGTACACATTATTTTCCGTACTTTTACTTGTAACGAAGTAATATTTTCGGACTTACTTTTACTTCGTTACTTTTCCAGGACAAAGCGTTACAAGTAAAAAATTAATAAAACGACATAAAGTTTAAATCAAATCGATGTATTATTAATTACCTATGATTACTAAGATTTTCGCGGTCATACTTGTTTTGGTTTACGATAGATTGTTCGACATTACCAGTGATGGGCACTTTAACTACTGTAGTTGTAACTACTGTAGTTATAACTACATTTATAGTAGTTACATGGTAGTTATAACTACTTTTGTTTTTGAGTAGTTGCCATGTAGTTATAACTACTTTTATGATCTAGTTTGGTAGTTATAACTAGTCTAACTACTTTGACTTTGCGCTGTAACAAAATTATTAAAAAGCCAGATAATTTAAAAATATAATCTAAAGCATCGAATGTTCAATCACTGAAGGATTATCCATTTGGAGAATGAGCTTTCATAAAAGCCAATTCTACTCTTCCAAGCATGGCTGGTATGATTTTGACACCTCGAAGGTGCAAAATGAGTGACACTTTATTTGACCGTATGGTTTTTCTGAAAAGCCGTTCCAGTTTTAACAAATTTTGAACTTTGTCATTCAACCTTTATGTATCAATAAACACTTTGTTTTTCTAAAATTTGCTTAAAAATACTTTGTTTTTATTATATTTGTTTAAAAATACTTTGTTTTTATTATATTTGCTTAAAAATACTTTGTTTTTATTATATTTAGTTAACAATCATTATTATTCTTTAAAAAAAATTTATTAAATGCAAATTTATTTTTTTTTGTTGTGTTTTTATATCTTACAGTACATGTTTTATAAATATACGAGTAGTTAAAAAGTAGTTGGAAAGTAGTTAACTACTTTAGTAGTAGTTAACAAACTAGTTATAACTACCTCTCTTCTAAAGTAGTTAACATGTAGTTATAACTACTTCTGTCATGAGGTAGTTGGCATGTAGTTGTAACTACAATTGAAGTAGTTGGTGCCCATCACTGGACATTACTATGGAATCTTCCAAAGGAGCGAACGTGGACAGTGGCGGCGAAGATAGGCGGAACAACAATGAACTTAATAAAGAACACCCATGGCCATATTTAGTAAAAATGTTCAGATTTGAATCGATGGAAGCTAAAACGTTGAGGTTCACATGCTTGCTGTGCAAACCTAAAGGTCCTAAGACCTAAACCACCTAAAGCAAGTACTTGTTCAACATTCCACAATTCTCCGTCGAACTTGAAGAAACACGTGAGTCTGGATTATCTCATTCTTCAGTAGTCGATGGTGAGGAAGAAGACAGTTTCTTCGATCGCAGAAAGTCAACTGTGTCTGACAATGAAGTTCTTATGCAGTATCTCCAGAACCGATCAGATGACATGAACATCATTGCTAGAAATGAGAGCTTAAAGAAAATTTTTATCCAGTTGAGTAATTAGGGCAGTAGCGTTTGAAAGACAATGGAATTACGATAAAATAAAGTTAGATGATTGACGAATGATCATTACAAAAGCGGCTTCAATACTTTTACTTTTTACTTTAAAAGTAACTTTAAAGTGCTGTTACTTTTTACTTTTACTTAAGTACATTTTTTAGCAAATACTTTTACTTTTACTTAAGTAACTTTCTGAGGCGTTACTTGTACTTTTACTTAAGTACTGAAACTCAGTACTTTTTCCAACACTATATATATATATATATACCGTAAAACGGGGTGACTTTGCCCGTGCGGGTGACTTTGGCCCAAAATAAATCAACCTATATTTTAAAGTACAAATTATATTTCTATGAACAATTATGCTAAAAAGGTGTGCATAGTAGTGATGTATGGCGTGACCTAGCGAAAGTTTAAAAAAAAAATTTTTTTAATATATTTTTATGCGTTTAAAAGTTGGGCCAAAGTCACCCGCACGGGCAAAGTCACCCCGTTTTACGGTATATATATATATATATATATATATATATATATATATATATATATATATATATATATATATATATATATATATATATATATATATATATATATATATATATATATATATAAATTACTTAATTTTCTTGCTTTCTCTATGTTTTACTCAAATCTTCGTACCTAATTTTTGCGATGAGCGTTGCTTAACTGCAAAAGTGCCGTTATACATTGGCAGTCGTATGCATTACATTTCCAAAACGAAATATCTCACGTCCAAGATTTTCACAATTAACAAGAATTACAACCTTGAACGTTTAATACCCAGGCACATGACTTTGCCTCGTCTTCATTAAAATAAAATGAAAAAAGAATAAGTCCTTGTAAAGAAGTTACCAGGACAAAAACTGTGGTGAGCACAATCAAACAGTTGTACATCAAACCCTCTGTAGTCTTCGGAGAGTTCATTCAAACTATCGTGTTTAACCTGACATGACCTGTAAAACTTTTGAAGTAGTGGCTCTGACATCATTGTATACCAGCACATGTAATATGACGCGGCTGTCTGTAAAACAAGTAATGAAAAAACGAGTTTTTCAACACAAACTTTGATTTCAAATACACTCGATTTAGAAATACGAAAAATGTTCAAATTAACTTTTTTAATTGAATCATGTATTGTTATCCAATATAAAGCTATGCTCAAAGTTTCAGCTTCCTAGCTAGTCAAAAAGCTGGTTAAATTTTACTTGCAAGATTTGCGTTCAGAGAAAGACACACAACATACACAAACACACACACAAACAGAGTTTGTAACCTAAACAAAAGTTTTTGAAAAGTGGTTTTACATAATTTCCAGTTAAGTAAAACCACATTTTATTTTGTCAAAAGTAATACATAAGTCTGGTGCTTATTTTTAAGTGGACAGTTTATTTTCAAATAAGGTAGAACTATTGCAGTGCCTTATAATTCAAAATTTGAATAATGTCATGTCACACACCTTAAAAAGTTGAGGAAAGTTTGTAAATTTATATTCGATTAGCAGTTTTTATTTTGCAACTCTACTAAGGTAACTGGGTTAATAACTCAATGTCATGGTTACCAAACCACAAATTTCCAAGTCGGGGTTTCGAGATGCAAAAAGTTTGCCCCAGTCTTTTCGCCCCCGTTTTTTTGCCCCCGGGGAAGTTACGCCCCCGGAAGATTAGTCTCCGGTTTTTCACCCCTGGAAAAGTTTGCCCCGCGCCTTTCGCCACCGGGAAAGTTCGCCGCGGTTTTGTTCTTAGTTTTTTCACTTCTGGTAAAATTTTCTCCCAGTTTTTCCCCGGTTTTTTACCCTTGGTTTTTCGCACCTGGTTTTTTGCCCCCAGTTTTTTACTTCTGGTTTTAAACCTCAGTGGTTTGCTCTTGAGAAAATTTGCTCCCGGTTTTTCGCCTCTGTAAAAGTTAGTCCCCAGGTTTTGCTTCTGATTTTTTACCGAAAATTCAATTCGGAGAATGTTAGCTTTTATTCTTGGGAAAATCTGCTACTTCGACTTTTGCCCCAGACTTTTGCACCAACGTTTGTTAATGGAAAAACTTTCTTTCGCTTTTGCACCTTCAGTTTTTTTCCTTAATTTCTTTTTCCAGTATTTACCCAAGAAAATTCCACTTGGCTTTTCATCACTCTAAAAATTTAGAGCGTCCTTGGAAAAACTCACTATTTGATGTGACTATTTGCATTTGTAAAAATTAGTTCACAGCTTCATGCTTTATGGAAGGCTTGACTCTCTATCCGTTTTTGAGTAAAAAAGTAAAAATGATTAAGGAACTTGTGCAAAATGCATCTACAACTGCCCCTTTCCGGTCATCAGCTATTTTAAAAAAGAAGTCTCTATAAGAATGTAGAGAAGTATCTACAACTACCCCCACTTAACCAGTCATCTGCTATTATGGGAGAAAAATGTCTAGGAAATGTTTTAATGTGTGGGTTTTAAAATATTTGCCTTCTCAGCTTTATGCTGAAATGATGCTCCTGTCCTCTACTAATTTTTAAATTTCTTCTCAAAGCAAATGGTCTGGATGAAACACTGCTGGCAATATATTTTCAAGGGTTATTATTACTTTCCCAAGGATAAAAGGTTGTAGGAGGGCAAAAGTCGAAAACCCCAGGAACTAACGTCTCATGAGAAGAACTTGCAAAGAATTATAAAATAGTGAAAAAAATTTCCACGTCAAAAATCAGGTATGAAAACCGGGGCAAAAAACCGGGGGCAAAAACAGGAAAAAATTTTTCCGATAAGCAAAAAAACTGACAGCCAAAAACTGGGAGCAAAAAATTGGGGGCGAAAAACCGGGGGCGAATTTTCCCAAGGGTGAAAAGCGTGGAGGCGAACTTTCCCATGGGCGAAAAACTGGAGGCGAAACTTCCCAGGGGCGAACTTTCCTGGGGGTAAAAAAACGGAAGCGAAAAGACGGGGGCGAACTTTCCGTAAACCCAAGTTTCAAAGGGTCCCCAAAATATGAAGAGTAATTAAGATTGGTTAACTACGTAAAAAATGTCACAAAACACAGCCTAGAATAAAACTCCAAATTGTGAAATAGCGTTGGCTGACGTTAAGGCAACAGGTATATGGCTTCTGAATCCAAGACGAAGTAATGATAGCGCTTATAACACATCAACACCCCTCTAGAACGTTCGGAGACAATTTTAGTAATGTGTTTTGTTCACCAGTGGAACATTGTGAGCGTTTACATTCAGCAATTGTTGGGCTTTATTCTGCTTTACTATATAAAACTTTATTGTTTCAAATCGTAGATTCCAGTTTGTGATCAATCAAGTGATACTTCCATGTCAAGTTTTTTTAAATCATTGACAATCTGTTGATGTCTTAAATACATCTCTAAGTGCAGCTATTACTTCCAATCTCAATCAATCTCTTAAATTTTTATAGCGCTATTTCTTCGGCGTTCAATAGCGCTCGGACACGAACTTATTAAACAGATAAGTTTTAAGCCCCCGACGGAAAACAGTGAGAAAAGTAGATTTAGTAAAAGAAGTAGAATTGGACCAGAGTAGGAAAAAGAGCGTTTAGCAAAAGAATGCTTAACAGAAGATACGAAAGTGGCTAAGATAGGAATATCGAAGACCAGACTTCCTCACCAATTCAATTCAGAATTCTGATCTATTGATAAGACCAGTATTTAGCTACTATCCAATAACTAACAAGTAAATTAAAAACGAATTTTTAAAACCAAAGCTCTTATATGTAATTAAAACACAAATTTTGCAATCAATTTTTTCTTATATTACTCTTTTATTTTATATTAAATTCGAAATATCTTAATTATATCGAAATATCGAAATTAATTAAAATTAACTAAATTAATTGACTTATTGTAAAACTAATAATTGAATATTGCATTGTCTTCTATTTTGAGCATGTATGCAAAATTTGAAAAAAATCTATCATCAGGAAGTGACTCAAAAATTGATTGCAAGATTTGAAACAGACAGAGAAACAGACAGACAGAGAAACAGAGACGACGAGTTAATAAAAGCATTGGTAAAAATTGGTGGAATTTGCCTAATAATTTACTAAATTTTACAATAGCGGCTGTTTCTAAAATACTTACCTATTAGGTAGGTATTTTACTATTTTAGACATCAGCGGCCAAGTAGCAAAAATATCCTGTGCTAGTGTATATGTGATGTAGAAAAAATAATGAGTACAGTGATGCGCTTTGAGCTTAGTCAAAAAACGTTTGGTTGGCGGTAATACTTCATTTTACCCTACCCATAATGGAGTTTTTGGCATTTTCAAAAGTTAATTACTATCAAGTGTCAACAAACCCTAAATTCAAAAAGTGTATTTCTATTCATTCTTTTCATTCTCATTTGGTCAACCTTATGAACGCATGAAACGAAGCCTCTTCTGCATTCAGATATGATCCCAGAAGGTATTCTGTAAAGTGGTGGGTCCGGAAATCTTGTCATGAAATACTGTATAAAAGGTTAACGTTATTTTATTTATTAGAATTAAACGAACAATAAGATGTACACCCGAAGCTCTGGAGAAGTTAAACAAAGTTGGGCATAGAGGTAATCGTCATTGACGAAAGGTTTTAAACAACTTAAAAACATACACATACATTTTTTTATGATAGTTTATAGTCCTTTACACCAAGTGTTTTAAGACTGAATTGGCTGTATGTAGGAAGCACATAAGTACTTCCTGTCGTGGATCAAAGTTTGATCCTTTTAACTGTCCCTCCTCCTTTATCCAGGCTTGGGACTGGCTCGCAATTAGCGAGGCGGAGTGTACACATACATACATACACACACATACATACATACATGCATACATACATACATACATACATACATACATACATACATACATACATACATACATACATACATACATACATACATAAATAAATACATACATACATACATACATACATACATACATACATACATACATACATACATACATACATACATACATACATACATACATTTGTGTGACGTGTTGGTCTGGTGGTATAGACACCGGCTTTGAGAGTCGGAGGACCTGGGTTCGATTCCCGATCAGGGCACGTAATTTCTTTGAGCAAGAAACTCACTTACTAACTGACTAACTGAAATGTGCTCACGTCAACTCAGCGTTTCATCCTTAGGTGGTCGATAAACGAGTACCAACTTCGGTTAGGGGCTAAAGTCCTTTGTGCACTTGTGGAGCTATCGAGTATAGGCGGGGCTGCCAGCGGTGCCGTAAAACACCGCTTACGCCGTTAGCTTTATCTGCAAGTTGCCAACATTCTAAAACGCCCTTAAAGCGGCTTCTACTGCTTACGGCGCTATATAAATTGACGTAAAAAAATATATATATACTAGCTGACCCAGCAAACGTAGTTTTGCCTTTTAAATTATTTTGGGTTTTTTTTATTAAAAGCTTAATGTACAAAATTAGGACAATTTAAAAAAATCAATCTCGAAAAGCAATCGAGTGTACAATGCCCGGGGTTTTTGAAAGTTTTTACATCGTTCTTCTTTCTTGCTCCCATCTCCTTTCCCGCTTGCTCTCCCGTTCCTATTTGCCCTTTCGTTCCTGCATGCTCTCCTGTTCCCGGTTACTCTCCCGTTTTACATGTTTTCCCGTTCCGTTTGCTCTCCGTTCCCGCTTGTTCTCCGTTACCGCTTGCACTCCCGTTTCCGTTTGCTTTCCCGTTTCTGTTTGCTCTCCCGTTTTCGCTTGCTTTCCCGTCCCCTTTTGCCCATCCGCTCCCGCTTGTTCTTTCGCTCCCGCTTGCTCTACGTTCCCGCTCTTGCTCTCCCGTTTCCGTTTGCTCTCACGTTCCCGCTTGCTCTCCCGTTACGCGTATTCTCCCGTTTTCGTTTGCTCTCATGTTTGTTTGGTTTCCCGTTTTTGCTTGCTTTCACGTTTCCGCTTGCTCTCCCGTTACCACTTGTTCTCCCGTTCCCGTTTGCTTTCCCGCGCCCGGGGTTTTTAGAGGTTTTTCTATCGTTTTTTTCCCTGCTTGCTCTCTTGCTACCGGTCGCTTTCCCGCTCCCGGTCGCTTTCCCACTCTCGGTCGCTTTTCCGTTCTCGGTTGTTTCCCCGCTCCCGGTCGCTTTCTCGCTCACGGTCACTTTCCCGCTCACGGTTGTTTTCCTGCTCCCGGTTGCTCTCCCGCTATATACCGGTCGCTTTACCGTTCCCGGGTTTTTAGAGGTTTTTCTATCGTTTTCTTTTGATGCAATCTGTTGTTCTGTTGCAGAAAAGCCTTCGCAGGAAGAAAACAGTTTAGCTGTGCGGTTACAAACAGAGTTTCTAAATGTTTTCAAAGAAGAATTGGTCCATTGCAGTAAAAAGAAGGCAAGATTGCTCTTTAAGTCAGATTCTCGGCCAAAATTTTGCAGACCACGAAAAATACCTTTTGCTTACGAAGAAATAACCATTAGGAAACTTGAAAGACTAGTCAGTGAAGGAGTTCTTAAAAAAGTTAAATACAGTCACTGGGCGGCACCGATTGTGGTTGTTCCAAAAAAAGCGGAACGGTGCGCATCTATGCTGATTTTAAAACAGGCCTTAACAACGCGCTTGAGATGCACCAACATCCACTTCCAACACCGGATAAAATTTTTTCAAAATTAAACCAAGGAGCTTGGTTTACTCAAGTCGATTTTGCTGATGCATATCTACAGTTGGAAATGGACAAATCGTCAAAAGAGCTCGTTACGATCAACGCTCCTAAAGGTCTATATCAGTACCAGAGACTTCCCTTTGGAGTAAAAAGTGCACCAGGTATTTTCCAGGAAACAATAGATAATTTAACTTCAAGGTTAAAAGGTTGTACGGCTTACCTGGACGATGTAATTGTGACCGGCACAACATTGGAAGAACACAATATGAATGTTTTTGAACTATTAAAACGGATTTCAGATTTTGGATTTATAGTCAAGATGGACAAGTGCTCTTTTGCCAAGAAAGAGATTAAATTTCTAGGTCATATTATCAGCAAAAAAAGCCGAAAACCAGACCCAGGAAAAATAACAGCAATTGTAGAAATACCCCCACCAAAAGACAGAAAACAGTTAAAATCGTTTTTGGGTATGGTTAGTTACCATTCTGTTTTCGTACCAAAGATGAGACAAATGAGAGGCCCTGTCACGGTTGTCTCCATCGTCGATTATAATTTTGTAGTGAATAACTTTATTGCGCGGACTAGGCGGAGAGCGTCGGTTCGCTTATTAATGAAACTTGCTCAATTTCGGTGTGCTTCGAATTCTAGCGTCTTTCCTATTGAGTTTTCAATAATAATTTTTAGTACGTTGTATAGATATTGTGTAGTCCTTTATTTATACCTAATATTAGCGATTTCGGATGAGTATTAAATAAGTTGTAGCGTGAAATGTAACTTATTTTAAGCACACTTTCTTGTAAATTTGTTGAGCGCTGACGTAAGCGCTTTTGTTCTGCGATGTGATTGGCTCTTAATAAAATTTTAAACCTTGTTAGTCTCGAGTCAGTTGTTTCGTCGTCAGGCATCAATACCCGAGCAGAATCCCGTCACAGGCCCCACTAGATGACTTGGAAAAAAATGAGAAGTTTGAATGGTTAAGAGTACAGCAGGAATTTTTCACAAGTCTTAAGAAGGTGTTTGTCACGCCCGCGTAAACGCAGTATGCGTGCCTGGCCCTATATGTTTGGAATTTCCGGCGTAGGTGGTGCAAGGTGTATTGCACAACGTTGCGTGTTTTGAATTATATGTATCATTACGCGACTGTTTGAATATTTTGGCCTGTAGCCTGCAAATTTGGGCAGTTGCGGCTGGCCTGGAGGGCTTGTATATATAAGGCTGTTTTCGATCTACTTCGTTGTTGTTTGCCATGTTTGATAGAACTTGAACCTGTTATTCTCTGTCGCGTGGTTTAATTGATATCTTTCGATAATTTTGAACTGTATTCGTTAATAAAACAATTAATACTCAATCAGTGAGTCATTCATTTTGTTTCGATAGATAATCGTCTTGAATTTCTCCAGCAGTATCGACTGTCGCAAAGGCGGAGTCGTGACAGTGTTACAATCAAATTTATTGCTGAAGCATTATGATCCCAAAAAAGACATCGTAATAGCTGCTGATGCATGTGAATTCCAAAAAAACTGCAACAGCGTATATTGAGGATGCTACATCTAGGGTCATCCAGGAATTACGAGAATGAAAATGCTGGCCAGACAGTCGGTGTATTGGCATGGAATCGATAGAGATATTGAAAGTATGGTGAAAACCTGTGATGCATGTCAAAAAGCAGCTAAAATGCCTATAAAAAACACGTTGTCACCATGGCCTGGACCATCACAGGCCTGGGAGAGAATTCACATTGATTTTGCCGGACTAATGGAAAATTCAATGTTTCTGGTTGTTGTGGACGCATATTCCAAATCGCCAGAAATAAGACAAATGAGTACGGCTACCTCAACAACGACAATTCGCGAGCTGAACAGAATGTTTGCTCGGTATGGATTTCCCAAGACATTGGTATCAGATAACGGAACACAATTTATTTCTATGGAATTTGAAAGATTTTGTCAGTCAAAATTTATCAGTCATATCCGAATACCACCCTTTCATCCACAAAATAATGGTCCAACAGAGAAATTTGTTGATACTTTCAAAAGAACCATACAAAAGCTAAGAGGTGAAGGAATTACCGAGGAATTGGTGCAAACGTTTTTATTGTGTTATAGATCTACACCATGCCCATCGAGTCCACATAAAAAATCTCACGCAGAAAATTTTTTGGGGGAGACAAATTAGAACACCACTATCAGACTTACAACTAAGTACTAAAAAAGACGAAAAGTAAGTATTCAGAAAAAAATCTTGCATGAAGAGACAGTTTGACAAAAGGAATGGGGCAAGATCGAGAGTTTTTAAAATACAAGATGCGGTGTACGCTGGAGATTATTAAAATCCAAACCATCCCAGATGGATACCAGGGAAGATTTTAAAAAGAATTGGAAAAACGGTTTACAAAGTTAAGATTGACAGAAGGATGACAAAAAGGCATACAAATCAATTAAAACCAAGGAATTTAGATTGGGCACTTAAAGAAATGTTTAAGACATTCGACATGCCAGTACCTCTGCATGATAAAAGTGATGGAGAGAAAGCCCCAGTAAGAATTGTGTTCCCAGGAGAGGAAGAGATGTTGAAACCAGACATAAACGCAACCCCTCGGGTTACGGAGAATGAGGATGGAGAGAATAGACAAGGAGACCATGTTCCGAGCCATATGGATAATGAAGTCGATCCGGAGGAGTTGACACATTCCAACAGGAATAGAACCAGAGGCAAGACCTAAACGTTATTGCAACCCTCCAAAAGGGATAGTACTGGACCCCAGTAGAAAATCATATAATTTTCTATAAAGAGAGGGAGGTGCTGGAAGTATGGATTTATAGCCATATTTGTTGAATGGCTATAAATATATATATGGCTATATGTATATGTATGTATGTATGTATATATACACAAAATTATATATATATATGTATATATATATATATATATATATATATATATATATATATATATATATATATATATATATATATATATATATATATATATATATATATATATATATATATATATATATATATCTTCAAGTTTTGTTCTATTTTCTATTTATTTAATTCATAAAACAAAACAAATATAATTTCATTAATAATTGACTAAAGATCTAATAAGTGTTTAGCAACCACAATAGTTAGATTATAATTATTATCACTTTATTAGAAAAATAAAGATATAACAGTGGAAGACTATATCAGACTCCGAAATGATATAGATGAGGCAGTTCAGTGGTTACATAAATGGTTGATGCCATTCAACATTGACAAATGCAAAGTTATGCATGTTGGACAAGCCAATCATAAATCAAAATTTATTTATTCTATGCTAGACCCAGATAGAAATAGGAAAAGTTTAGAAGTAACGACAGTCGAACGAGATCTTGGTGTTCTGGTATCGGATGATTTCAAAGCAAAGTCTCAAGTGAATGCAGCGGCTGCCTTAGCTAATAGACCTCTTGGTAGACTTAAAAAAATTATTTCGAATTCATAGTCTCCATCTTTGGAAAACATTATACCAGGCCTACATTAGACCACTCCTCGAATATGCAGTTTAAGTTTGGTCTCCTCATTTAAGCCTGGACATTGATACTCTCGAAAAGGTCCAGCACAGAGTTACAAAAATAATTACAACAATCAAACATTTACCATACTTAGAAAGACTACAGAAGCTTGGAATTACCACGTTTGAAGAACGTAGGGTTAGAGGCGATTTGATCCAACAATACAAAATACTGGCTCATATTTATGAAGTGGATTTTTTTGTATTGCAAAAACATCCCACATGGCAAACTAACAGATCCTATTGTTTGAGAGGTCACAACTGCCTTCTTTTACCACAAAGAATTAAAGGATGTGAAGAGCGAAAACACTTTTTCACAAATCAGGTAGCTCTCAGCTGAAACTCTTTGACGCAAGAAGCAGTGGACGCGTGTTCGGCCTTCAAAGATCAACTCGCTCTACTTTGATTGCAGTATGACTCGTCAGCACAGAGGGGCCTGATGCAGCACCTCTTCATCAATCATACATGCTATTATAATGACTATTTATTTCTTATTGTTTTTTTATTCTGTCTTTTTCGTGATTTTGAATGTATGTATTGATAACTGAATAAACAAACTCAAACTCATATATATATATATATATATATATATATATATATATATATATATATATATATATATATATATATATATATATATATATATATATATATATATATCTATATATATAAAAATGAATGTTTGTATATATGTATTTATGTATGTTAATGTCCTTTATGCATTGCTACACCATTCATCCGATCGTAATGAAATTTTCACACAACCTTGAGAGTCAATGAAAATCAAAAAGAAAAAAAATTTTTTTGAAATCCGTCACAAAATGAGCGGAGCGGAGCGGGTGAGCGAGCGGGAACTATATATATATGTATGTGCGTATGTATGTGTGTATGTATGTATGTGTATGTGCATGTATGTGTGTCTGTGTGTGTGTGTTTATGTATGTACTAGCGGAGATACCCGGCGTTGCCCAGGTTTTTTAGAGGTTTTTCTAATGTTTGTCTCTTTCTCTCCCGTTTCCTTTCCCACCTGCTTTCCCACTCCTGTTAGCTTTTCCGTTTTCGGTCGTTTTCCCACTGCCGGTCGCTTTCCCGCTCCCGGTCGCTTTCCCGCTCCCGGTCGTTTTCCCGTCCCGGTCGCTGCCCCGTTCCCGCTCACGTTTGCTCTCCCATTCCCGCTCACGCTTGCTTTTCTGTTCCCGCTCGCTGTCCGTTCCGGGTGCTTTCCCGTTTCTATAATAGACAAACTAACCCACAAACATTCATATATATATATATATATATATATAGTCTTAGCAAATCTATTTTGCGTTTTATAGGCTAACAGAAGTTATGAAAGAATGTAAAAGAGAAAATGAGCGGGAACGGAAACGGGAACGGGAGAGCTACCGTGACCGGGAATGGGAGAGCAAGCATGACCGGGAACGGGAGAGCAAGCGTGAGCGGGAACGGGAAAGCGACCGGAAACGGGAAAGCGACCGGGAACGGGAAAGCGACCGGGAACGGGAAAGCGACCGGGAACGGGAAAGCGACCGGGAACGGGAAAGCGACCGGGAACGGGAAAGCGACCGGGAACGGGAAAGCGACCGGGAACGCGGAAAGCGACCGGGAACGCGGAAAGCGACTGGAATCGGGAGAGCAAGCTTGGAAGGAAACGCGAGCAAGAGAGAAAATCGATAACAGAACTTCTGAGCGGGAAAGCGACCGGGAGCTGGAAAACGACCGAGAGCGGAAAAGCTACCGGGAACGCTACGAAAACGGGAAAGTGGAGAAGGGAACGGGAGCGAGAGAGACAAACATTAGAAAAACCTCTAAAAAACCCGGGCAACGCCGGGTAACCCCGCTAGTATATATATACTAGCAGTGCCCGTTGCGGCTTCGCTCGCATGAAATTAGAGAGTTTGAACCGTGCATCCATAGTAGAGATCAATTTTTTAGGTCTCGGCTCGGCCCGTCGACAACTTAGCCCAGCTTGTTTTAAAAACCCAAACTCCTTGCCCGGCACAGCCCGTCTGAATTAGGCCCGGCCCATTCTTACAGGCTTAGAAGTTCTATATACTTGATGAAAAACTTCGTCCCGTCCCACCTTGACTTCAGGTTTGGCCCGGCCCAACTGAAGACCCTAAAATCACTAAAATATCTATATACTTGGTGAAAAACCTCGGCCCGTTCCACTTTGATTTAAGGTTTGGCCTGACCCGTGTGAAGACTCTAAAATAACGGCTTGGCCCGGCCGGTGATAAACTGAACTTAGCTACTTTTAACCGGCACAAAACTTCAAAATACTAATTTTTACATTTGTAGCACTTACAGTTTTTGAGTAGCAGTTATTTTGAAATCAAATAACCCTTTTTTCCACCCCACATTTGATGTCCTGGAAACCAAATTTTTAAAAAAATGTTGAAACACTTATATCATAATTTTTTGAGTAAATACTAAATACTAATTTTGACATCTGTAGCATTCACAGTTTTTGAGTAGCAGTTACTTTAAAAACCAAAGAAACTTTTTTCCACCCCACATTTGAGGTCCTGAAAACCAAAATTTCAAAAAATGGTGAAACACATATATCCTTATTTTTAGAGTAGAAACTAAATACTAATTTTTACTTTTGTAGCATTAACAGTTTTTGAGTAGAAGCTACTTTAAAAACCAAATAACCCAATTTTCCAACCCACATTTGAGGTCCGGGAAACCAAATTTGTATAAAATGGTGAAACACGTATATCATAATTTTTAGAAAAGAAACTAAATAATAATTTTTACATCTGTGGTATTTACTGTTTTTGAGTAGCAGTTACTATAAAAGACAATTAGCCTTATTTTCCACCCCACATTTGAAGTCCTGGAAACCAAATTTTCAAAAAATGCTAAAACACGTATTTCATTATTTTTGGAGTAGAAACTAAATACTAATTTTTACTCCTGTAGCATTAACAGTTTTTGAGTAGAAGCTACTTTAAAAACCAAATAACCCAATTTTCCAACCCACATTTGAGGTCCGGGAAACCGAATTTTCAAAAAATGGTGAAACACGTATCTTTTTATTTTTCAAAAAGAATCTATATACCAAATTTCAGAAAAAAATTTTAGAAAAAATTTTTAGAAAAAAGTTTGTTTTCCAGTTTTTTCCCCTCAGGAGCAAAATTTTCAAAAATCCTTTCTTAGCGGATGTTTACGCTATAAAAGTAATATAAGTTCCAAATTTCACGTTCCTAGGATGAGGCGTTTGAGCTCGGCGTTGATTATGAGTCAGTCATCTGTCAGTCAGGACATGTTCTTTTATATATATAGATATATTAGATGGGATATATTATATATATTAGAGATGGGAATCGAACCCAAAATTAGAAGTTTGAGTTCGGTTGATCATTTTTGGGTTCGGTCACCTTTGGGTTCGAGTTCGGTTCGGGTTCGGTCACCCTTGGGTTTGAGTTCGGTTGCTGAGGAGTTCAAGTTTGGTTCGACTTTTATTCGAGTTCAAATGTAATCAACCAGTTAAAGTTTGGTCGAGTTTGGCTCGAAATGTGATGACTAAAGATTGAGTTCAGTTCAATTTTTCAATACACAAATAACAGGTACATTTATTTTAACATTATTTAAAATAAGAACAAATCAAAAATCATAATTTTATTTTAAAAATATAAGTTGCTTTAGAGTTTCTGGGTTCAATCTAGAACGACGTTCTTCGAAAGTTTTTCCACAAAGAGAAAAAGCTTTTTCACTTGGAGTGCGTGTTGCAGGGATGGCAATGAGCTCTTTGGCAATTTTTGTCATTATGGGTAACGACTGGACCCCAAAATGCCAGAGTATCTGACTGAACTTTTTGTCTCTCAAGTTCTCCATCATTAGCTGTTTCTATTGAAACAGGTACTTTTTTGAACTTACCAAGTAGGTCATTGATTTTAATTTTTTTAGTTGGCGGTTCATTTCTATCAACAATTTTTGGTAGTGATATTAAATCAAATAAGTGATATTAAAACGCTTGGCTCAATACTGTCATTTAATTTCTAGGTTGGCTTTTTTAATTTTGTTTAGATAATGTTTTAACTGGGTTCGAGTTCGACCGTTAATTGGTTCGAGTTCGACCGTGATTGCGTTCGAGTTCGGTGCATACAAATTTGGGTTCGTTCGTCAATTTTAAACCTTTCTTCCAAAAATTTTAAACATTTATATATATACTAGCGGGGTTACCCGGCGTTGCCCGGGGTTTTTAGAGGTTTTTCTAATGTTTGTCTCTCTCGCTCCCGTTCCCTTCTCCACTTTCCCGTTTTCGTAGCGTTCCCGGTCGCATTTCCGCTCTCGGTCGTTTTCCAGCTCCCGGTCGCTTTCCCGCTCAGAAGTTCTGTTATCGATTTTCTCTCTTGCTCGCGTTTCCTTCCAAGCTTGCTCTCCCGATTCCAGTCGCTTTCCGCGTTCCCGGTCGCTTTCCGCGTTCCCGGTCGCTTTCCGCGTTCCCGGTCGCTTTCCCGTTCCCGGTCGCTTTCCCGTTCCCGGTCGCTTTCCCGTTCTCGGTCGCTTTCCCGTTCCCGGTCGCTTTCCCGTTCCCGGTCGCTTTCCCGTTTCCGGTCGCTTTCCCGTTCCCGCTCACGCTTGCTCTCCCGTTCCCGGTCATGCTTGCTCTCCCATTCCCGGTCACGGTAGCTCTCCCGTTCCCGTTTCCGTTCCCGCTCATTTTCTCTTTTACATTCTTTCATAACTTCTGTTAGCCTATAAAACGCAAAATAGATTTGCTAAGACTATATATATATATATATGAATGTTTGTGGGTTAGTTTGTCTATTATAGAAACGGGAAAGCACCCGGAACGGACAGCGAGCGGGAACAGAAAAGCAAGCGTGAGCGGGAATGGGAGAGCAAACGTGAGCGGGAACGGGGCAGCGACCGGGACGGGAAAACGACCGGGAGCGGGAAAGCGACCGGGAGCGGGAAAGCGACCGGCAGTGGGAAAACGACCGAAAACGGAAAAGCTAACAGGAGTGGGAAAGCAGGTGGGAAAGGAAACGGGAGAGAAAGAGACAAACATTAGAAAAACCTCAAAAAACCTGGGCAACGCCGGGTATCTCCGCTAGTACATACATAAACACACACACAGACACACATACATGCACATACACATACATACATACACACATACATACGCACATACATATATATATATAGTTCCCGCTCGCTCACCCGCTCCGCTCCGCTCATTTTGTGACGGATTTCAAAAATTTTTTTTTTAGTTTTGATTTTCATTGACTCTCAAGGTTGTGTGAAAATTTCATTACGATCGGATGAATGGTGTAGCAATGCATAAAGGACATTAACATAAATACAAACATTCATTTTTATATATATAGATATATATAAATGAATGTTTGTATGTATATATGTATGTATGTATATGTGTATGTTATTTGTGTGTTGCTACACCATTCATCCGATCGTAATGAAATTTTCACACAACCTTGAGAGTCAAGGGGAATCAAATATAGAGAAAAAAAATTAAAATCTGTCACAAAATGAGCGGAGCGGGTGAGCGAGCGGGAACTATATATATATATATATATATCTATATCTATATATATATATATATATATATATATATATATATATATATAAATGAATGTTTGTATGTATGTATCTATGTATGTTCTTTATGCATTGCTACACCATTTATCCGATCGTAATGAAATTTTCATACAACCTTGAGAGTCAAGGGAAATCAAATATAGAGAAAAAAAATTTTGAAGTCCGTCACAAAATGAGCGGAGCGGGAACTATATATATACATACATATATATATATTCTTTTAAGCACACTCCGTTAAAAACTATGGCCCACTTGGCGTTTATCAATTTTTTATGGTGCCCTCGATTTTGCGGTAATTGAAAGACGTGAGACTTGTTTCAGATGTTTTATTTGGCTTACTGCAGTTTCGGAAATCCTTTTCCATCTTCAGAGCCCATATTATATATATATATATATATATATATATATATATATATATATATATATATATATATATATATATATATATATATATATATATATATATATATATATACATATGAAAATATGTATGTAAGTATAGATGTCCTTTATGCATTGCTACACCATTCATTTAATCGTAGTTCAATTTTTACACAAGCTTGAGAGGTTTTTGTGAAAAAAATTGAAATCGAACACAAAATGAGCGGAGCGGGAGAGCGATCTTGATGAAATTGGCAAGAAGGTAGTTTTCATACAAGGGGTGAATGTTTGGACTCCCAACTCCGGGCTCAGGTAGGCTAAAATACTTTTCAGACCGAAAGTGCCTATGTACGACCATGAAAGGTAATTTGTGTAATAAAATTCAAATTTAGTTTACGTAACAACGTTTGAAAGCTTCAAACAACTTTTAGCAAATCTATTTTACGTTTTATGGGCTAAAAGAAGTTAGGAAAGAGTGGAAAGGAGAAAATAAGCGTGAGCGTGAATTGGATTATGTATGTATGTATGTATGTATGTATGTGCATGCATGTATGTGTGTCTGTTTATGTATGTATGTATTTTTTACAATATTTCAGTCTATTTCGGCACTAAATTTTCATTCAAAGTATGTATGTGTATATGTATTTATTATGCATGTAGAATCGGATCTAGGGGAAGAGAAAGAATGAGCGGGAAAGCGACAGGGAACGGATAACGACCGGGAGCGGGAGTGTGTATGTATCTATGTATGTATGTGTGTATGTATCTATCTATCTATGTATGTATGTATGTATGTATGTATGTATGTATGTATGTATGTATGTATGTATGTATGTATGTATGTATGTATGTATGTATGTGTGTATGTATGTATGTGTGTATGTATGTATGTATGTATGTATGTATGTATGTATGTATGTATGTATGTATGTATGTATGTATGTATGTATGTATGTATGTATGTAGAATTGGATCTAGGGGGGGGGGCAACTGAGAGCGAAAAAATGAGCGGGAAAGCGACAGGGAACGGATAACGACTGGAGCAAAAAAGAAACGCATTAGGTAAACCTCAAAAACCCCGGGCAGCGCCGGGTACCCCCGCTAGTAAATATATATATATATATATATATATATATATATATATATATATATATATATATATATATATATATATATATATATATATATATTTGTTTAAAATGTTTTGTTTTAAATTTTTTTAAAAAATTTTGGAAGAAAAATTTTAAATTAACAAATGAACCCAAATTTATAATTTTATTTATTTATTTATTTGTTTAACCAAAAAAGGGTCACAAATGACCACTAACACAAATTGATAAACGAAAACTATAAAGTGATCAGCATTAGTTAAGAATTGCAAAATGATTTAACCAATATGCATAGATGAAATATATATAATTAAATTATCAGAAACTTCTTCAAATCGGCATCAGAAACGCAGGACTTAAAACGATTATGAGTTGTGGAGTTAATATGTGGAGCTAAGGAGTTCCAAGGTTTCACGACCCGGCTGATGAAGAAATGGAGCCTGTGAGTGGTGGAGCATTTTTCTTGGCGTAGACGAAGGGTGTGACCACGAGTGTGAGACAGCAGGAAATTAGGGAATTCAGGGATGATGCAATGGGTGAAACTATATAGTATTTTGTGACAAAAACATAAATCGTGGATAAGTCGTCGATGTTCCAGTGTCTTTAAACCAAGTTTTTGAAGTCTTATCATATAAGGTAGAGTTCGTAATCCTGGTATGGCCCTTGTGAAAAATCTTTGAACTCGATCAATTTTTTTTATAAACTGCTTGTTATGTGGGCTCCAGACCGGAGAACAATATTCAAGAATTGGACGAACATATGTGCAATACGCTTTGGTCAATATTCGCTTGTCCCTTGAACGAAAGCATTTGAGAATTAGGCGTTGTCACGACTTCGCCTTTGCGATAGTCGATATGCCGGAGAAAATTTAAGTCGAAATAAAGTTAAAGACGCTCTTTCACGAATATCAATCAAGATTATCAGAGCTATCAGCACTAACACGACAGATAAAAAAACAGTTTCAACTTCGATCAAGCAATGGCGAACAATGGCGAACAAGAACCAGAAGGGAAGAAGTAGATCGCGACAGCCTTATATATACAAGCCCTCCAGGCTACAGGCTACAGGCTAAAACGTTCAAATATTCGCGCAACAATCCAAACACGCAACGTTGTGCAATACCCCTCGCACCACCTGCGCCGGAAATCCCAAAGTTATAGATCCAGGCACGCACCTGCGTTTACGCGGGCGTGACAGGCGTGTTCTAACAAAGGCCTTGTAAATGATTTAGTTGATATGGGATTTGAAGTTGAGTTCACTGTCGACGATGACACCTAGGTTGTGTACATTGTCTGTGGAGGATATGGGTCGTGAGCAGATTGAATATTTGTTGGGCATAATGCTGCTCCTCGTTGTTTTGATGGAAGCTTGAAGGCATTTGTCTGGGGCCAATTATAATTGCCATTTTTGCTCCATAACACTAACTTGTCAATAGCAGTTTGAAGGGAAGAGCTGTGAGGGGATGATGATGATGAGTAAAACTTGATATCGTCTGCGAATAGTTTGTATTTTACAGAGTTGTCTGTAAATGCGTCTACAACATCGTTTATGTAAACTGCAAAAATAATTGTTGAAAATGTTATCAATCTCAGTTGGATCAGAGATGAATGTTCCATCCTGACATTTAATCTCCTGTATTGGATTATGTGTCGATAACTTTTTGTTGACAAATCGATAGAAACGACCAGTATCCCCAGCTGAGACAAGTAAACTTTCCTGTGATTTATGGTAGTCTTTTATACTCCTCCTGAGGTCTCTTGAAAATGGCCTGTAGATATTTTTGCTTTCGATCCTCCCATTTGAACGCCATTCGCGGAAGGCCTGCAGCTTAAGTTTCTGAGCCTGAACGATGAATGTAGGGTATGACTTTTTTACTTTTGTGGTTTTGATAGGTCGGTCTTGTCCTGGAGCAACACTCTGAATAGCATTAGTAACAATGTTGAGAAAATGTTTCCAGCAGTCATCAACCGAGAAGCAGTATTGAAACACGTCATCCCATCTGATTTCACAAAAATAGTTATTTAGGTTTTTATAGGAGGATTTGGTTAGGTGTTGATAATTTTAGCCGTGGAGCATAGCTGGATGTCTGGGAAGGTTGGGTTTGAACACTAGAATGTTGTGGTCGCTTTGAGCAATTGGGGGCATCATTTGAATTTGTGATATAAATCAAGCATCGTTCGAGAGAAGCAGATCAAGTATATTTGATTGAAGAGTTGGAGATTCAACATATTGATGTCCCATTTCATCTATAAAACTAGTAAATAAGTCATAAACCTTGTTATTGGGATGAGAATAGTTTTTCCAGTTCATTTCAGGAAGATTGAAGTCACCCATAATGCATACTAACTTTGTATCATTGCATAAGTGAGTGAGACATTGGATGCTCAGGGAACGGGAACTGGAGAATGAGCAGGAACGGAAAAGCAGCCAAAAGCGGAAAAGCAAGCGGGAAAGGAAAAGCAACCGGGAACGGAAACGCAAACAAACTCAGAATTAAATCTTCGGGAATCCCGACGTATCCTCCGCATCAAGAACCGACTCGGGATCTCCGAGAAAACATATCGAGCCCATTGATGAAAAAGTTGGTCATTTATTGAATAATATAAATATAACGGGAAAAAAAGAAATTGTTTGTAATTTCCATTTTTAACTAGCGGGATCCTCGGCGTTGCCCGGAGTTCTCTATCGTTTTTCTTTCTCGCTTCCGTTTCCTTCCCGCTCCCGATCGCTTTCCGGAACCCGCTTGCTCTCCCGTTCTTGGTCTTTTTCCTGTTTTCGGTAACTTTTCCCTTCCGGTCGCTTTCCCGCTCCCGGCCGTTTTTCATCTCCCGGTCGCTTCCCCTTTTTGTTTGCGTTTCCGTTCCCGGTTGCTTTTCCTTTCCCGCTTGCTTTTCCGCTTTTGGCTGCTTTTCCGTTCCTGCTCATTCTCCAGTTCTCCTGTCGCTCTCCCGCTCCGCTCATTTTGTGACAGATTTCAATTTTTATATATTTTTATTAATTATCAACAACTAAGTTCGGGTTCGGTTCGGTAAAAAGTAGGGTTCGAGTTCGGTGTGTTCGGTTCAATTCCCATCTTTAGTCTAAAGTACATGTATTGCATTATGATGTCAATAAACAAAACGTTTGATTTAAAGTGATTACAACATTGTACTAGTCTTAACTACTTGACACAGTATTATGCTCTGAGCACAAGTTGTCAAACCATTAGCGCTTCTGGTCTAGCAGCATCAGTCACTAAGCAAGCACATGTGGGCTAACCATTAATTTGATCAATAATTCACTTAATGTGATAAAAATTTTTTAAAATAGAATGTTATCTGGGTGTGGCAGGTTAGTATTAAATAAATGTCCATTTCGAAATTTTCGTGAAACAGTGATATTGATAAAAATACAAAATATTGATTATCTCAGAACTTTAGAAAATGTGGTTAGCCCGTTTGTCCTCAAAGCCATCCAAATATACAAATATAAAATACTAATCTAAAATTACATTTAAAATACTAAATATAAAACATCAAAGAGATTATTTGATGTTGCGTCAATTTGAGCACAAAGCAGCTTTTTGGGCGTAACATGTACTTTACATGAAAAATTTTTTTATTACATTTTATGTTTAGTTAAAGCAAAATACATCCCATCTAAAATGCTCGGCAAGTTGCGGAACGACAAACCACCTTCTTTGGTTTATTATCTTGTTTTATTGTCAAAAAAGAAACAAAACGGGCAACTCCGGTAACCCTGTTACCTATATTATATAATTATGTTGCAAAGTATTTTTAAAAAGTAATTTAAGATAATACCGTATATATTTGGGTATAGGTCGAGAAATTTATACCTCTTGTAAGATGCCAAAAAACGACTTCGATTTATACACGAGACATTCAATATAGCAAAAATTTTTGGAGTTGGCAATTTAAATAAAATGGCCTTAAAACTTAAACTCTATGTTTAGTTGAACGTTTTTGTTGTTTTTACTTTACATTGTTTTGTAAAGAAAACGCATATCCTCACGCCTGGAATTCGATACCTGTTCAGATGGTGAAGAAATCTTTCTTAAAATGTGGTATAGCCAATAATGCTATGGACGAACTAAAGATGATTTACTATTCCAAGATGACAACGAATCAGTAACTGTAAGTGACAGTGAAGATTATGACAAATACACAGCAGATATGAAATTACACAAGAACAATACAACGAACTGTATGGTGATTCTAATGACGAGGCCAGTGGTGTAGTCGTAAAAAAAGCTGTGCCCATACGCTAAAATTGAGACGTTTTAATAAAAAGGTCGAGTCAAATTTTATAAACTGGCAAACCAAATTTTATCTCAAAATGTTGGACAACTTTTACAAAATGACCCTTTTGGTTAAATATTGCACTGACCCTTCCTATTTTGGGATTACAATAGTGAATGGAAAACAATCCAATTCTCTATTAAATGCTCTTTTTAATTCCTCATCCTGTGCACGCTGGATTATGAATATATTGAGAAATAAATGAGTGACTAAATGTAAACTGTTTACAACAGTTTCTATGAGAATTCTCTTCCGTTCGCCTCGTATTTGCTATTTGAGTCAACAGGTTTGGTTTGAGTGTAAGTAGCAGAGCAGTGCTTCAGCAGCCAGGGTTCAACGTAAGGCATCGGATTCCAGAGGCTGAGCGGTGGTTCATTTGAATGAAGTGTCATTAGACTAGAGACAGGGCGAATTAGAAGGGAAGATCAAGTGTCAGTTATGATATTGTTCATGAGACTGAAACTGCGTTTGCACTCAGCAGTGCTGTAGGGTAAAGTGTTGAACAAGTTTGAAGTTGCACAAGATCATTCGGAATCTCTGTGGAATCCTGAAAATAGTCGCGCATCCCATTTATGTATTGCGACTTTTCCAAACCAAAGCGTTTCGAGAGTATGCGAATCTCCATTTCGCCATATCGAATTGAGACATTTCATGGCTAGTTGTCGGCATTGAGGATTGCAATGGCTGCAATAACTTCCTCTGCTCCAACGTTAGTGGAACTGCAAATTCGCTGGCGCATGTTGTCTACACAGGATTGAATAAATTGCTTTGGGTTGATGAATCTCAATCGATCGTTGAATGCCAACGTTTCTAAACACTTTCTGTTTTGATTCTTGTGTTGCCATTGTTTGCATTTTACCATGTTCCTTTTTGAAATATTCCAACACGCGAATCTTTTTTTGAGGATATAATGTGCTCGAAGGAATGGTGACACTAAATGACTGCAATTCCAGCGACTGCTTTGACAGCTCCTTTAATGAGTCATAGAGCAAGCCCATGTCCAAGCGAAAGTTGGTGGTCTCCAGACGTATTTTGTATTTTCTGCGAGTACAATTGTTTGCATCAACATCAAAAGCTTTAGTGGCGATGCAAAGCCTCATAAGAATCCCAAATGGCTATGACTGCTTGTATTATACTGGTCACCCACCGCATAACCAAAATTTGGCCAATTTTTAACACGCGAGAGTCGAGTTTGGCTGCCACTTCTCCTAATTTTCTGGCCATGAGCAAAAACAAACAAGTGGTGAACCGGTTTGCCTACGGATCAGGTAGCCTGGGTTTATTGTGTTTAATACACAAGACGCCCCTCCGAGATATAAAAGAGTGTCAAATTCTACCCATACGAAAAATAAATTAGAAAAATCTGTGCCTATACGGAAAAACTTATAAAAAGCTGTGCCTATACGGAAGAGTGGACAAAAAAGCTATGCCTATACGGAACAATGGACAAAAAAGCTGTGCCTATACGGCCTATGGGACCGTATAGGCTCCACTACACCACTGGACGAAGTTTCAGATTTGTTTGTATTTTGTTTTTTTTTAGTATTTTTTTGGCTTCGACTTATACTTGGATCGACTTATACCCGAGTATATACGGGTAGTTTGAATTATACTTCTCACAATTGTTTCAATTTTCTGTTTAAAATAAGTTAAAAAAACTAACAGGCTCTTGTTGATAAATTTCTGAAGTGCTAAGCCTTTGATCTCTTTCAAAAAACTTGTGTTGAATTAGAAATTCTCCAACGCGTTGAATTGCTTTTTTAACGTCTAACACAATCGCATCGCCAAAATCTTCTGGAATATATAAATTCACAGTTGAAACACTCATAAACACACAATTTAACTATATATGAAAACTATTTTACAGCAATCCCTTTAAGCATAAATATTTGACAAAGAAAAGATCAAACTTCTTATAAACAATCTATGTATATATATATATATATATATATATATATATATATACTAGCAGTGCCCGTAGCGGCTTCGCTCGCATGAAATTAGAGAATTTGAACCGTGCATACATAGTAGAATACTGCACGGATCAATTTTTTAGGTCTCGGCTCGGCCCGTCGACAACTTGGCCCAGCCCGTTTCAAAAACCGAATATCCTGGCCCGGCACGGCTCGTCTAATATGGGCCCGGCCCGTTTTCACAGGCCTAGAAATTCTATATACTTCATGAAAAACTTCGGCCCGTCCCACCTTGACTTCAGGTTTAGCCCGGCCCGTCTGAACACCCTAAAATCACTAAAATGTTTATATACTTGGTTAAAAATCTCGGCCCGTCCTACCTTGATTTAAGGTTTAGGCAGGGCCTTATGAAGACCCTAAAATAACGGCTTGGCCCGTCCGTCCGGTGATAAACTGAACTCATCTACTTTTAACCGGCACAAAACCTCAAAATACCAATTTTCACATCTGTAGCACTTACAGTTTTTGAGTAGCAGTTATTTTAAAATCAAATAACCCTTTTTCCACTTCATATTTGAGGTCCTGGAAACCAAATATCATTATTTTTAGAGTAGAAACTAAATAAACTATTTTTACTTTTGTAGCATTTATAGTTTTTGAGTAGCAGTTACTTTAAAAACCAAGTAATCCTATTTTCCACCGCAAATTTGAACTCCTGGAAACCAAATTTTCAAAAAATGGTAAAACACGTATATCATTATTTCTGGAGTAGAAACCAAATACTCTATTTTACTCTTGCAGCATCTACATTTTTCGAGTAGCAGTTACATTAAAAACCAAATAACATTATTTTCCATCCCACATTTGAGATCCTGGAAACCAAATTTTAAAAAAATGGTAAAACACGTATATCTTTATTTTTAGAATAGAAACTAAATACTAATTTTTACATCTGTGGTATTTACCGTTTTTGAGTAGCAGTTAGTTTGAAAAACAAATAACCCTATTTTTCACCCCACATTTGAAGTCCTGGAAACCAAATTTTTAGAAAATGCTAAAACATTTATTTCATTATTTTGGGAGTAGAAACTAAATACTAATTTTTACTCCTGTAACATTCACAGTTTTTGAGTAGCAGCTACTTTAAAAACCAAATAACCCAATTTTTCAACCAACATTTGAGGTCCGGGAAACCGAATTTTCAAAAAATGGTGAAACACGTATCTTTTTATTTTTCAAGAAGAATCCTTATACCAAATTTCAAAATTTCCTCATTTTTGGTTTTCGAGATATACATTGTTTTAGAAAAAAGTTTGTTTTCCAGTTTCTTCCCTTCAGGAGCAAAATTTTCAAAAATCCTCTCTTAGCGGATGTTTACGCTATAAAAGTAATATAAGTTCTAAATTTCACGTTCCTAGGATGAGGCGTTTGAGCTCGGCGTTGATTATCAGTCAGTCAGTCAGTCAGTCAGTCAGGACATGTTCTTTTATATATATAGACTAGCAGTGCCCGTAGCGGCTTCGCTCGCATGAAATTAGAGAGTTTGAACCGTGCATCCATAGTAGAGATCAATTTTTTAGGTCTCGGCTCGGCGCGTCGACAACTTAGCCCAGCCCGTTTTAAAAACCCAAACTCCTGGCCCGGCACAGCCCGTCTGAATTAGGCCCGGCCCATTCTTACAGGCCTAGAAGTTCTATATACATGATGAAAATTTCGGCCCGTCCCACCTTGACTTCAGGTTTGGCCCGGCCCAACTGAAGGACCTAAAATCACTAAAATATCTATATACTTGGTGAAAAACCTCGGCCCGTCCCACATTGATTTAAGGTCTGGCCTGGCCCGTTTTTGAGTAGCAGTTACTTTAAAAACCAAATAACCCTATTTTCCACCCCACATTTGAAGTCCTGGAAACCAAATTTTCAGAAACTTGTGAAACCCGTATATCATTATTTTTAGAGTAGAAACTAAATACTAATTTTTACTTTTGTAGCATTAACAGTTTTTGAGTAGAAGCTACATTAAAAACCAAATAACACAATTTTCCAACCCACATTTGAGGTCCGGGAAACCAAATTTGTAAAAAAATGGTGAAACACGTATATCTTTATTTTTAGAAAAGAAACTAAATAATAATTTTTACATCTGTGGTATTTACTGTTTTTGAGTAGCAGTTACTATAAAAGACAATTAGCCCTATTTTCCATCCCACATTTGAAGTCCTGGAAACCAAATTTTCAAAAAATGCTAAAACACGTATTTCATTATTTTTGGAGTAGAAACTAAATACTAATTTTTACTCCTGTAGCATTAACAGTTTTTGAGTAGAAGCTACATTAAAAACCAAATAACCCAATTTTCCACCCCACATTTAAGGTCCTGGAAACCAAATTTGTAAAAAATGGTGAAACACGTATCTTTTTATTTTTCAAGAAGAATCCATATACCAAATTTCAAAATCTCCTCATTTTTGGTTTTCGAGATATACATTGTTTTAGAAAAAAGTTTGTTTTCCAGTTTCTTCCCCTCAGGAGCAAAATTTTTAAAAATCCTTTCTTAGTGGATGCTTACGCAATAAAAGTAATATAAGTTCCAAATTTCCCGTTCCTAGGATGAGGCGCTTGAGCTCGGCGTTGATTATCAGTCAGTCAGTCAGGACATGTTCTTTTATATATATATATATATATATATATATATATATATATATATATATATATATATATATATATATATATATATATATATATATATATATATATATATATATATAGATATATCTATATATATAAAAGAGCATGTCCTGACTGACTGACTGACTGACTGACTGACTGACTGACTGACTGACTGATAATCAACGCCGAGCTCAAACGCCTCATCCTGGGAACGTGAAATTTGAAACTTATATTACCTTTATAGCGTAAACATTCGCTAAGAAAGGATTTTTGAAAATTTTGCTCCTGAGGGGGAAAAACTGGAAAACAAACTTTTTTCTAAAACAATGTATATCTCGAAAACCAAAAATGAGGAGATTTTGAAATTTGGTATATAGATTCTTTTTGAAAAATAAAAAGATACGTGTTTCACCATTTTTTGAAAATTCGGTTTACCGGACCTCAAATGTGGGTTGGAAAATTGGGTTATTTGGTTTTTAAAGTAGCTTCTACTCAAAAACTGTTAATGCTACAGGAGTAAAAATTAGTATTTAGTTTCTACTCCAAAAATAATGAAATACGTGTTTTAGCATTTTTTGAAAATTTGGTTTCCAGGACTTCAAATGTGGGGTGGAAAATAGGGCTAATTGTCTTTTATAGTAACTGCTACTCAAAAACAGTAAATACCACAGATGTAAAAATTATTACTTAGTTTCTTTTCTAAAAATAAAGATATACGTGTTTCACCATTTTTTACAAATTTGGTTTCCCGGACCTCAAATGTGGGTTGGAAAATTGGGTTATTTGGTTTTTAAAGAAGCTTCTACTCAAAAACTGTTAATGCTACAAAAGTAAAAATTAGTATTTAGTTTCTACTCTAAAAATAATGATATACGTGTTTCACAATTTTTTGAAAATTTGGTTTCCAGGACTTCAAATGTGGGGTGGAAAATAGGGTTATTTGATTTTTAAAGTAACTGCTACTCAACAACTGTAATTGCCACAGATGTAAAAATTAATACTTAGTATCTACTCAAAAAAAAAAAGATATACGTGTTTCATCATTTTGTGGGTTATTTGGTTTTTAAAGTAGCTGCTACTCAAAAACTGTTAATGCTACAGAAGTAAAAATTAGTATTTAGTTTCTACTCCAAAAATAATGAAATACGTGTTTTAGAATTTTTTGAAAATTTGGTTTCCAGGACCTCAAATGTGGGGTGGAAATAAGGGTTATTTGATTTCAAAATAACTGCTACTCACAAACTGTAAGTGCTACAAATGTAAAAATTAGTATTTTGAAGTTTTGTGCCGGTTAAAAGTAGCTAAGTCCAGTTTATCATCGGCCGGGCCAAGCCGTTATTTTAGAGTCTTCACACGGGCCAGGCCAAACCTTAAATCAAAGTGGGACGGGCCGAGGCTTTTCACTAAGTATATAGATATTTTAGTGATTTTAGGGTCTTCAGTTTGGCCGGGCAAAACCTGAGGTCAAGGTGGGACGGGCCGAAGTTTTTCATCAAGTATATAGAACTTCTAGGCCTGTAAAAATGAGCCGGGCCTAATTCAGACCGGCTGTGGCCGGCCAGGAGTTTGGGTTTTTAAAACGGGCTGGGCTAATTTGTCGACGGGCCGAGCCGAGACCTAAAAAAACGATCTCTACTATGGATGCACGGTTCAAACTCTCTAATTTCATGCGAGCGAAGCCGCAACGGGCACTGCTAGTATATATATATACCACTTACAGTTTTTGAGTAGCAGTAATTTTTAAAATCAAATAACTCTATTTTCTACCTTACATTTGAGGTCCTGGAAACCAAATTTTCAAAAAATGCTAAATCACGTATTTCATTATTTTTGGAGTAGAAACTAAATACTAATTTTTACTCCTGTAGCATTAACAGTTTTTGAGTTGAAGCTACTTTAAAAACCAAATAACCCAATTTTCCACCCCACATTTAAGGTCCTGGAAACCAAATTTGTAAAAAATGGTGAAACACGTATCTTTTTATTTTTCAAGAAGAATCCATATACCAAATTTCAAAATCTCCTCATTTTTGGTTTTAGAGATATACATTGTATTAGAAAAAAGTTTGTTTTCCAGTTTTTTCCCCTCAGGAGCAAAATTTTCAAAAATCCTTTCTTAGCGGTTGTTTACGCTATAAAAGTAATATAAGTTCCAAATTTCACGTTCCTAGGATGAGGCGTTTGAGCTCGGCGTTGATTATCAGTCAGTCAGTCAGTCAGTCAGTCAGTCAGTCAGTCAGGACATGTTCTTTTATATATATAGATATATATATATATATATGTATATATATATATATTCATTTAGCTCGTGTCATAGTGTTTGTCTCTAAACTCTTCCGAAACGGCTGAACCGATTTTTATGAAAGTTTTTGTGTACAATTGGGAGGACTGAGAATAGTGAGTAAAAAAATATTCAAAATAGAATATTTTTTTAAATATTTTAAAAAGTTATTTTGGAAAAACAAAGGACAAACAAACAGACAGACTGACACACACACATACATATATATATATATATATATACATATATATATATACATATATATATACATATATATATATATATATATACATACATACATATATATATATATATATATATATATATATATATATATAATATATATATATATATATATATATATATATATATATATATATATATATATATATATATATATATATATATATATATTCCATACATAATTGGGGACAATATTTTCCCGCAAGCAAGTTTCATTGAACTTTGTCGCCCATTTTGCATTCAACAGTTTCTTGTATAAACCTTGCAAAACAACAATATCTTTCCTTTCTGAAACTACACCAAGCAACGTTTTAAAATCTTTATTTTTTCCAGCTGACTGGCCAGTTTCGGTTAATTTAACCATCTTCAGAGCTTCATTTATAATAATAAAACGGCATATATTAAAATCGAAAAAACACTTTCTCAAATTATAATAATAAAGTTAATTAAACAGCAGTTAGTTTGTTTTCAATACATGCAGAATTAGACGTAAAATCAATAAAAGTAGCCGAGTATTAATAAACACGCTTTCAGTGAGTAAACAAGTGTCGACGCGTTCAGCCAAAGTCTCACTAAAATACAAATTAAGTACACATCCAGCAAGCCACACAGCTGATTTCACGCTCACTTTTCCCGTAGTTTTTGTTTTCTACTTTCTTCTTTTTATATTAATGTTTGGATTGCAAAGTAAATGTTCAAACACCGCAGGTGTCTCAGCCTCACCAGCACTATTAATCAAAACATTCTCAATTTCTCCGATTAGTGTAGTTCCACAATTTTTAGCCGCATCGCCATCAACCTCGACTTCACTACCTTCACAGTTACAGAAAACATCTTCATCGTCGACATTATTACTACTTTTATATTTTTCTTCCAAGTCATTTTATTTTCCTTCAATCATTTCATCTGTGTGGAAACTATCAAGAGAGAGTGATTCTGGCTCCGTATTTTTAGAGCCACAGCTTTTAAAACAAACAGGCGTTTCTCTAGTTAGATCTCCCTCAGCATCCACAGACCTTTCATAATTCTTGACAGGTGTAGCTTCTTTCTGGTTAGTGAGATTTTCCATGACGGTATCCTCTATGTCTTTGATGTTGAGTATATCTTCATCGGTCACCATATCAATTTCTTTCTCGCAGCAATCACTTTGTTTTCTTCTTTCGGACAAATCATTTTCAAATTTCACGCTCGTTTTATTCTTGTTGAGATTATCGTATTGAAGTTGTTTGATGGCCCAATTGTTCCAAAATTTGGAATTGCATCAAACGTCAATAAAGGAATGAATATTAATAGATTGATGGAAGGAGATAAACATAAAACAGAGATGACGAACAGGGATCCAAAAACGAAACTTCTTGAAACAAAGGTAAATAACTGTCAGCATTCATCTGACGTTTCAGTTGGAGAGGCTAGTAATAATTGTGACTCTAAAATTCTGGAGCCCAAACCACTCCTCTACGATAATCTCAACAAGAATAAAACGAGCGTGAAATTTGAAAATGATTTGTCCGAAAGAAGAGAACAAAGTGATTGCTGCGAGAAAGAAATATAAAAGTAGTAATAATGTCGACGATGAAGATGTTTTCTGTAACTGTGAAGGTAGTGAAGTCGAGGTTGATGGCGATGCGGCTAAAAATTGTGGAACTACACTAATCGGAGAAATTGAGAATGTTTTGATTAATAGTGCTGGTGAGGCTGAGACACCTGCGGTGTTTGAACATTTACTTTGCAATCCAAACATTAATATAAAAAGAAGAAAGTAGAAAACAAAAACTACGGGAAAAGTGAGCGTGAAATCAGCTGTGTGGCTTGCTGGTTGTGTACTTAATTTGTATTTTAGTGAGACTTTGGCTGAACGCGTCGACACTTGTTTACTCACTGAAAGCGTGTTTATTAATACTCGGCTACTTTTATTGATTTTACGTCTAATTCTGCATGTATTAAAAACAAAATAACTGCTGTTTAATTAACTTTATTATTATAATTTGAGAAAGTGTTTTTTCGATTTTAATATATGCCGTTTTATTATTATAAATGAAGCTCTGAAGATGGTAAAATTAACCGAAACTGGCCAGTCAGCTGGAAAAAATAAAGATTTTAAAACGTTGCTTGGTGTAGTTTCAGAAAGGAAAGATATTGTTGTTTTGCAAGGTTTATACAAGAAACTGTTGAATACAAAATGGGCGACAAAGTTCAATGAAACTTGCTTGCGGGAATATATATATATATATATATATATATATATATATATATATATATATATATATATATATATATATATATATATATATATATATATATATATATATGTATATATATATATATATATATATATATATATATATGTATATATATATATATATATATATATATATATATATATATATATATCTATATATATAAAAATGAATGTTTGTATATATGTATATATGTATGTTAATGTCCTTTATGCATTGCTACACCATTCATCCGATCGTAATGAAATTTTCACACAACCTTGAGAGTCAAGGGGAGTCAAATAAAAAAAAAATTTGAAATCCGTCACAAAATGAGCGGAGCGGGTGAGCGAGCGGGAACTATATATATATGTATGTGCGTATGTATGTGTGTATGTATGTATGTGTATGTGCATGTATGTGTGTCTGTGTGTGTGTTTATGTATGTACTAGCGGAGATACCCGGCGTTGCCCGGGTTTTTTAGAGGTTTTTCTAATGTTTGTCTCTTTCTCTCCCGTTTCCTTTCCCACCTGCTTTCCCACTCCCGTTCGCTTTCCCGTTTTCGGTCGTTTTCCCGCTCCCGGTCGCTTTCCCGCTCCCGGTCGCTTTCCCGCTCCCGGTCGCTTTCCCGCTCCCGGTCGCTTTACCACTCCCGGTCGCTTTCCCGCTCACGTTTGCTCTCCCATTCCCGCTCACGCTTGCTTTTCCGTTCCCGCTCGCTGTCCGTTCCGGGTCGCTTTCCCGTTTCTATAATAGACAAACTAACCCACAAACATTCATATATATATATATATATAGTCTTAGCAAATCTATTTTACGTTTTATAGGCTAACAGAAGTTATGAAAGAATGGAAAAGAAAAAATGAGCGTGAACGGGAGAGCAACCGTGACCGGGAATGGGAGAGCAAGCATGACCGGGAACGGGAGAGCAAGCGTGAGCGGGAACGGGAAAGCGACCGGGAACGGGAAAGCGACCGGGAACGGGAAAGCGACCGGGAACGGGAAAGCGACCGGGAACGGAAAAGCAACCGGGAACGGGAAAGCGACCGGGAACGGGAAAGCGACCGGGAACGGGAAAGCGACCGGGAACGCGGAAAGCGACCGGGAACGCGGAAAGCGACCGGGAACGCGGAAAGCGACTGGAATCGGGAGAGCAAGCTTGGAAGGAAACGCGAGCAAGAGAGAAAATCGATAAAAAAACTTCTGAGCGGGAAAGCGAACGGGAGCTGGAAAACGACCGAGAGCGGAAAAGCGACCGGGAACGCGACGAAAACGGGAAAGTGGAGAAGGAAACGGGAGCGAGAAAGACAAACATTAGAAAAACCTCTAAAAAACCCCGGGCAACGCCGGGTAACCCCGCTAGTATATATATATATATATATATATATATATATATATATATATATATATATATATATATATATATATATATATATATATATATATATATATATATATATATATATATATATATATATATATATATATATTTCACATAGCGAGGAATTAAATTTTCTTCTAAACATGCTCTATTAAATACAACTCTACATTTTTGGTTGACGAATTTTTTGCAAAACACTTCTAGGCTGCGTTTTTTAACTACAAAAAGACTACGACTATTAATGTTCATCTTTTATTTAAATCACCAACTGGCCAGTTTCGACATTTTGTCATCATTAGGGCGATTATAAACAAACTAAAATGAATAGTGATGTGTAAAAACAAAAAGACTCAATTTTAGTAATTTAAAAAATGAGATACAATTTATACAGGATATTGAAATGGTTGAAAAAGAGAAGTAATAAATATATAAAACTACGTACATATTAAATTAATAGGTTAATTTATTTTAAAGGTAAAGGAAAGAGAGATAAAACTTGATAAACATATAAAAAGACAAAGTTGTACAAAAGTTAAAAAGTAAATTAGAAGTTCAAAATAAAAAGTAGAAAGTATAATGTATAAAATATTCAAACATAATTATATTAATGAAGCTTAAAAAGTAAGATATATTTTCCAAGATAAAAATAAAGTTATTATAGCTAGTATGTGGTGTTATCTACGTCTAACAGTAACATTTAATGCGAGGTGAGAAAATGAAATCATATCGACGGTTACGGGGACATCATCGCAATCGTTCAAACTTTCATTGTTTACGTTCGTACCATATTCTTCTTTATCCACTCCTGTACCCAAGAAGCCGGCAGCCCGCATATGGTCGGGAGGGCTGCATGAAACATACGAGTCTACCGAGTCAGACCCGCATACTGATAGGTTATTGGTGTCTTGAACAAAACTATCGTTGAGTTGAACAAGAGGAGGTTCAAGATGTTGAACATGTGGAAGAACGTTGGGTGGATCGAGAGTCCGGTCATTAGACCGATCAAGAGTTTGATCACTTGTTTGGCAGATCCGATGGTCAACGGGTATTTATTTCTCTCTGCGCATCCAACAACAGACGATCGGGTTGACATGCACATACATGATCAATCGTGTGTTCGATCAGTCCACTAACAGAAATCTGGTTATCGGGCAGAAATGCACATGATGACGGATGAACTATAGGCTCTTCAGTTCTATAGCCAGGCAAAACAAGAGGTTCATCGTCAACATTTTCGTGCACACCATTTTCAAAATTTCTGTCCTCTTTGTTCTCTCTGTTAGCCATGTCGTTAAGCATGTCATCAACACGCCTGTGTACGCCTTCAACACTTCCATCTTCTCCATTTCTGCCACTGGCAACATCCTTGAGTGTGACGTCAACATTTGTGTGTGGAGCGTCAAATGTAATTTTATTTGAAGATACGACGTTGTCATCTGGAGCAATGGTGGCTTTAAAAATCTTGTCGTTGCCTGCTGTTTTTTTTTTGGTTTAATTTGTTTATTGGGATGATGATAAGCAAAAAAAACAGATCACAAGAAAAAGTACAACAAAATAAACATCACCCAAAAGGAATCTCCCAAGGGAATTACTTCCTATCTAGGGGATATCCTAATAGTAAATAATAAAAATGAGAATAAACCACAAACAAACAGAAAACACAAAATCAATCTCATTGAAAGAAAAAAATAAAATACAAGTCTTCAGATTTCATTTCAAGAGTAATATAGATTTAGATTAAGGCTATTCGAGTTGAAAGACAAGCAGAGAAATCAAATCATCAATGAACCAAGAGTTGAGAAATAGGTATATAATAATAAGAAAAGTTAAGAATATAGAATTAAGGTAAGAAACAAACAAGCTGAGAAAAAGACATGTGATCAATTTGAAAGTAAAATGAAAGATTTCAAACATTTTTTAAACAGTGTTATTGATTTAATTGACTTTAAATGAACTGGAAGGGAGTTATACAACCGAGGTCCCCGACAGCAAATAGAAAAACTTTTGAAAGTAGTACCACAAAAATCAGATCTATAGTTGATTGATGATCGCAAAGCAAATGTATGGATCTCCGAAGTTTTCTTGAACATATTAATGAACACATTAGGTAATTCTCCACTATTATATTTGAACATAAAAAGGCAAATTTGAAATTTATTTAATTGATGTATCATTCACAAGAAATGTCGGCCCAGTTGGAGCTCGATATGGCAAATGAAAAATGATGCGAACTGCTTTCTTTTGAAGAATGTGTAGTCCTCTTAATCTTGTTGGATAGTTAGCTGCCCAAACTATATTGCAGTATGTAAAATAGGGGTAAATCAATGAATAATACAGTAATTTTAATATTTTTTTGTCAACAAATCCACTAATTTTGTAAATGACACCTATGTTTTTGGAAATTTTCGATTCAATAAAAGAGATATGCTTGGACCAGTCCAAATGTTCATCTATTATAACACCCAAGAATTTAATGGAAGATACACATCTGATAGGATAACCGTTTATATTAAGAATGTTATCCCAATAAGAAGCTTTATGCCTAGTTCGAAAAAGAATATAATTAGTTTTATCCATGTTTAATGATAGTTTATTAGTTCGGAACCATTCATCAATACTCACGAGTTCATTATTCATAATTGAGATTAAGTCATTCAAGCAATTACCTGAAGCAAAAATACTCGTGTCATCAGCAAATAATAAAAATTCAACCAATGAAGAAGCCTTCAGTAGATCATTAATGTAAATGATGAAAAGCAAGGGTCCCAAAATTGAACCTTGAGGTACACCACATAAAATATTACGAGAAAATGATCTTGAACCATTAAATTCAACTAACTGTTTTCTGTTTAGTAAATAATCCTTAAGCGAGTCTAACACACAACTTTGAAAACCATAAAAAGACAACTTATCAATTAACAGATTTTGATCAACAGTGTCGAAAGCTTTGGTTAAATCAAGAAATATACTAATAGTATATTCACCATGTTCAACTGCTTCTGCAATTCTCGAGTATAACAAAATCAATGGCATAAAAGTTGAGTGACCCTTTCGAAAACCAAACTGTCTGTTATTAAGTAAAGAAACTTTCATCAGAAAGTTGTATATTCTAGAGAACATAGCTTTCTCAAACAATTTAAAGAAGTATGGCAGTATAGAGATTGGTCTGTAGTTGGTGACTTTGTCAACATCTCCTGATTTATGTAAAGGAATAATTTTTGCCACCTTCAGTTCTTTAGGGAATATGCCGGTTGCAAATGAGCAATTTATGATAGAGGCCAGAGGAGGGATCAATTTCATCAAGTCTACTACTGTGGGACGTGTTTAACCCTTTTGATATGCTCAAAATTTCCTCCGGTGTATCAGGATGAGTTTCCATAGACTGAACAGTTGGATCACCACAGTAGTCTCTGAATGATTTTTCGGTGGGTCTTATGCTGTTGGCAAGACTAGGTCCAATCTCTGAAAAGTATCTGTTAAATTCCTCGGCTATTTCAAGTGGCAAAACTAATGTCCTACCGTCAGGTGCGACATATTTATTAGTAGTGTTATTAGTTGCATGTCTGTTCATAATAGATTTAATAATCACCCATATTTTCTTTAGATTCATCTGATGTAACTGCAATTTATTAGAGTAATATTGTCGAATAGTTGCCAGTTTTATTGACCTAAATCGATTCCTGTAATCCACAATTTTTTTTCTTATTTGTAGGAGTAGGATTCTTCAAATATTTTTTTATAAAGTTTATGTTTGGTATGGCAAGATTTGAGAAGTGCTGGGGTCATCCATTCACACCCATTTTTTCCCTCTTTACATATGTGATTAGAAGTTATCAGAGGAAACAATCTGAGTAGATCTTTTTGTATCTTTCAGCAAAGATGGAGTAAGCCAATTGTGCATTTCCATCTTCGCAAGCATGAAACACTTCCAGCCATTCAGCCCTTTTCAAAAAATCACAAAATTTATTTTTCGCTTCATCATTATGTACTCTACGTGTATATGAACTAATCATTGTATAACTAGATGTAGTTGGAGTGAGTTTTAGATTTAAGAAGATGGGGTAGTGATCAGATAAATCATCTATTACAATTTTTGAGATACAAGTATCCAATGGAAAGTTAGTAAAAATATTGTCAATAGCAGTAGAGCTTTTTGAGCCTTGTCTTGTGGGACCCAGAAAAACAGGAAGAAGGAAGTGTGTTGACAGTTCATTATTGAAAGTTGAAGTAGATTGATTACATCCGGCTTCAAGGAGGTTTATATTGAAATTACCCATTAGAAACACAGTTCTATTTCTATCTTGCAGAATAAGTCGATTCAACAGATTGTGAATTTCTTCATTGAAAACATTTAAATTAGAATTTGGTGGGCGATAGATGACTCCCAAGATAATATTCTTAAATTTTTCGACTATAATAGATATGAAGTAAAACTCAAAAGATATAATATTTAAGGCATGAAATTGATCATCTATGATTGTAAGTTGTATCCTGGAGTCGACAAAAAAACCAACACCACCCTTTTTACCAATACGAGGCTTAGATAAGAACTTGAAACCAGGCATTGAGACACTATCCAGTTTTTTCTCGTCCAGCCAAGTTTCAGTTACTGCCAGGATCTTCGCTTTACTATTGTGTTGCAAAATAGTCAGATCATTAATTTTATTCAGAAGGCTTCTACAATTGAAGTGAAGAAGAGAAAGATCGTCACTTCGAAAACTGCGAGTTAGATTGTTTAGTTCCTGAGGCGTCACATATTTATCTGAGTCTATATAAGATGAGACAAACAAATTTACATCAGGATCGAGGTGAGCATCAAACAAAAAAGAATTTCTATCGTCCAAAGAACCAAAATTAATATCTTCTATATTGGTAGCCATCTTACTGATATTTCTGTAAGTCCTCCTTCGAAGATATCCTCGATGGTCTGTCAGATTCAATCCTCTTGATATAGACATTACCATTCAGGGTCCAGACAGAGGCTATCTTTTCCTCTCTGAGCAAGGCTCTTCCTTTTGCAAAAAAGACCTGAGCTTCCCTTTGTCAGGTGTTCATTGATGTAGATCCTTGGGCCACCATCCTGTTTGCGTAGTAATTTTCTTGAAATGTAAACCTTGTCTCTAATGGACTTCGAAGTAAAGGTAACAACAATTGGACGGGGCGCATTTTTGATGCCTGGTATTCTAAATCCGGCGGAGATATCATTTTCAGAGACGGCGACACCGAGCTTTGAGTTGCAGCATTTCAAGATACATTGAATTGTATCTCTTCGTGACGGAGCCTTTTGAGTATTATCCGCCTCAGCATTTGTTGAGGGCTCTGCATAGGTTGACTCCGGCAAACCATGAATTACAAGGTTATTTGCTCTTGACTGGGCTTCCAACTGCTTAACTCTGAGGCTCAAAAACTTGTTCTCTTCATTAACTCTATTCAATTCTTTGACGTATGGTTTGAGTTCAGTTTTAACTGCCTCAGTTACATTCCTCATTATCGCCTCGTTAATGAATTCCCTGAGTTCTACTATAAGAGTTGGCAACAATTTTTCCTTCAACTTTTCAGCCAAAAACTCCAAGTTTTGTTCTTCCAACACAATATTTTCTGATTTTAATGTCTTGCGAGACATCGCGAAGCAAAATAGTTCGTACTCGCGTGTTTATTTACCTGTTCGTTCGGTTGTTTACGTACACGACCATCACAAATCCGCCCAACAAGTAATTTTGACACATTGACATCTACAGCAGCCCCGTAGAGGTGAAGGGTGTGATCGAATCTTTTATCTTGAATGTTCATTGGAGGTTTGCATTGGATGATAAGTAGTGCCTTTTTGATTTTAAGTCTTTATGAATCCGACTCAAAACTAAGGATTTCGGTGTTATCTTGCAACAGTTGACGAGAAGGTTTAATTTTATGATGTTCCAAGAAATGTGAGTATATGCTACCCCCTTGTGCGTGCATAGTTAATCGTCTAGCAGGTGTTGTGGGCAGTGATATTTCAGTTACAACTTTTCAGTTACAGTTACAGTTAAGGTTACAACATTTTTCAGTTGCAGTTAAAGTTATTTTTCCACAAACATTTTTCAGTTACTATTACACTTATTTATTTTTAAGTTAAAGTTACAGTTAACTGTAGATTCTATACAAAGCCAAAATTATTTTTATTTATTTATTTATTTATTTACAAAATGGTAAAACTTTGAGTTCATTTTCAAAAAACACGAGTTTCTAGATTCTTGGAGAGCCTGTTTCTTTTTCCTGCAGTCATATCACTGCAAACCGAGAAGATGCGCTCCACATAGGCTTCTGAAGCAGGTGCAGAGATAAGGTCTTTAGCGAAGGCCGCTATTAGAGGATACACTGTCTCTGAGGCTGTCCAGAAACTTAATCCAGTTTGATTAGCAGCTAATCTTTTTGAAGCCCCAAGATAACCATTAAGTTCTTCCTCAACAAAACTCCCGTGCCTAGATTGCTTGCTCGGAGAACTGGAAGCTTCAATTTCTTGGACAAGCCTCTTTATTCTTTTTAAAGGAGGTTGGCACAATTCATCAGAAGATGGTTAACTGATTGCTCATAATCAAAATATTTCCATACACTACTTTCTTGTTTTCTGCCACTATTGTTCTTGAACATTTTTCACGGAACGATTGCAACAGCACTATCAACTATCAATAATAACAAAAGACCGCGAATGTTGTTGTTGTTTATTTAAGTCCTTGTCACATTTTCAGCGTTTAGGACCGCTATATATATATATATATATATATATATATATATATATATATATATATATATATATATATATATATATATATATATATATATATATATATATATATATATTTTTTTTTTATTTTTTATAATAGTTTATAGTCCTTTACACCATGTGTTTTAAGACTCTAATGGCTGTATGTAGGAAGCACTTAAGTACTTCCTGTCGTGGATCAGAATTTGATCCTTTTTACTTTTCCCTCCTCCTTTCTCCAGGCTTGGGACTGGCTCGCAATAAGCGAGGCGGAGTTCTATATATATATATATATATATATATATATATATATATATATATATATATATATATATATATATATATATATATATATATATATATATATATATGTGTAGTTCCCGCTCGCTCACCCGCTCCGCTCCGCTCATTTTGTGACGGATTTCAAATATTTATAAATATATATATATATATAAAAGAACATGTCCTGACTGACTAACTGACTGACTGATAATCAACGCCGAGCTCAAACGCCTCATCCTAGGAACGTGAAATTTGGAACTTATATTACTGGAAAACATTTTTTTTCTAAAACAATGTATATCTCGAAAACCAAAAATGAGGAGATTTTGAAATTTGGTATATGGATTCTTCTTGAAAAATAAAAAGATACTTGTTTCACCATTTTTTTGAAAATTCGGTTTCCCGGACTCAAATGTGGGTTGGAAAATTGGGTTATTTGGTTTTTAAAGTAGCTGCTACTCAAAAACTGTGAATGCTAGAGGAGTAAAATGAGTATTTAGTTTCTACTCCAAAAATAATGAAATACGTGTTTTAGCATTTTTTGAAAAATTTGGTTTCCAGGACTTCAAATGTGGGGTGGAAAATAGGATTACTTGGTTTTTAAAGTAGCTGCTACTCAAAAACTGTTAATGCTACAAAAGTAAAAATTAGTATTTAGTTTCTACTCTAAAAATAATGATATAGGTGTTTTATTATTTTTTGAAAATTTGGATTCCAGGACTTCAAATGTGGGGTGGAAAATAGGGTTATTTGGTTTTTAAAGTAACTGCTACTCAACAACTGTAAATGCTACAGAAATAAAAGTTTGCATTTAGTTTCTACTCTAAAAATAACGATATACGTGTTTCACCATTTCTTGAAATTTTGGTTTCCAGGACCTCAAATGTGGAAATAGGGTTATTTGTTTTTTTTAATTGTTAATCAAAAACTGTCAATGCTACAGATATAAAATAAATATTTAGTTTCTACTCACAAATTAATAATATACGTGTTTCAACATTTTTTGAAAATTTGGTTTCCAGGACCTCAAACGTGAGGTGGAAAGTTTTTTTAAATTAATTGCTACTGAAAAAGTGTAAGTGATACAGATGTAAAATTTATTATTCAGTATCTACTCGAGAAATAAATATATATATATGTGTTTTACCAATTTTTGAAAATTTGGTTTTCAGGACCTCAAATGTGGCGTAGAAAAAAATATTAAAATAAAAACTTCAAAAATTAAAAATGTGAAAATTTTGCAATTTAGTACGAAGATTATTCTTACAAAATAACAAAATTAGTATTTTGAGGTTTTGTGCCCGTTCTAAAATAACTTTTTTAAATAATTTTTAAAAATATTTTAAATAACTTAGGACATATCCTCAGACATACCAAATGTACATGTACACAACAAATTTCTAAAAAATCGGTTTAGCCGTTTCGGAAAAGTTCAATTTCAAACACTATGACACGAAATTTATATATATATAGATTTTGTTTAATTTAATTAAAAAGTTCTTATATTTTTTATGCGACTGCCTAGACAAGGCACGCGTCAGGGCAATAAGCGAAGAAATTGCTATTGACATGGCGGAGCGTATAATTAACTAGTGATTGCCCGTTAAAATCACGGATTTTTTCAAATTTTGTTATATATTATAATAAGAAATAGCCCGTCAAAAATGACGGATTTTTTTACATCTCATTATATAATATTTTTCGATTGCAGCGCCACTTCTTTTGATCTCTAGGACTGAAAGTGTATATAGGTACAATTGCCTGCGCGCAATAAATTCTTACGTGCACATCGATATCGTCTATACAAGGATATCTTGATATAACATATATCAAGACATCCTTGGTCTATACGACTAATTACGTAAGCGTGACAGAATCAGTGAGTGAGTGAGTGAGTTACGTGGGCTACTATAATATAGATATTATTATTATCAGGCGCGATCCCGCCAAACACCAACTAGGGATGCTGGGATGCATCCCCCACCAGCATCAGAGCTCAATTTTTTCAATGAATAAAGTTAAACGTACACCAAACAACTCCCCGCCAAACACCAACTAGGTATCTCTCTAAACTGGATAGTTATAAAATAGGAAGAAATATGTGGACATCAGCAATGCGCTATTAATATCTCATCACTATACCTAAGTAAGATATACTTGACCAACCGAAGGCGATTATGTCCTGCCAACTAGCATCTTATAAATAAGGATATCCAGCTAACGCGATTCTTATTCGGGTTTTAGTTGTTTTTGGGTTTTCTATTCTTCGTTGTTTCCTGGCGTTAATCGTTTAGAAAAAATTGTAAAGAAAAGTTGACTTCGTTGTGAGTTTAGAACATAAGCTTTTCCATATACCTATATTAATCGATAAGGGAAAATACCAACTGTTTTCTGTGAAGTCTAAAGGTAGTAAAATATTTAATTTGCTTTCATAAATCGATATTTGTTTTACTAATTCAACTGTACAAACTCTAATTATTGTGTTGAAGATCTCAAGCAAAACTCTTGAACTTCCAGCAAAAAAATACGCTGCAGCAACTTCATTAAAATTACGTCATTTTTTAAATCGACACCCACTGAGCATTGAGATTGCAAAAGTTCTAGCCAAACTTCACACCCTGAAATTTATCTATTTGTTCTATCGAATTCTTGACGAACGAAAATACATTTGAGTCGAACTTGACCAACAAAACTGTCAAATTTTCGTTTCAAACCTCACACTATTTGAATATTGCATTTGGTGTTATTGACGGAGAGTGCATGTTCGTCGTCCTATAGACATTAAACAAGTTAAAATTAAGCTAAAAACATAAGTTTTTTTGATTAGGAGATGTTGATGAACTGCGCGCCTTTGCAAAAGAATTGGGTTTTTTTATAAGGACAAGATATACATTTATTTTGTATTGTAGTCGTATGGAGATTGAATAGGAACATACATGTTTCTCATGCTCCAAAACGCAATTTTCTTACAACACACCCATTACTTGATGATCACTTTAAAATCTATTAAAAAAAACATATATATAATATAAGATTCCTAATCAAAAATAAATTTTTTCATCCCCCACCAGAAAATCCTGGGACCGCGACTGATTATTATTAGCGTATTAGTATTAACCCTAACCCTCCGCCGTGTCAATAGCAACTTCCCCGCTTTTTGCCACGGCGCTTGTCTTCACAATAGAATTAACGGACAACGAGCAACTTTTTGATTATGTAGAACTTACTAACAAAGTCCGTAGCAAAGCAATTTTGAAAGATAAAAAATGAAATAAATAAATAATTGATCATTTTCTACTCGTTAATTTTGGAAAACTTGAAAGCAACACAAATTTAAATTTAAAATGTATGTAGGTCACAGAGCACATCCAAAAATGCTGAATAATACTGAAGAGCGGTTACTTTTTTGTCTGAGGTTACATAACTTGAATATTAGCACGAACAAATTGAATTTTCCAAGCAGTTCTATAGAATTTTAGAAATGGAAATTGTCATATATATATATATATATATATATATATATATATATATATATATATATATATATATATATATAAACGTTGTTTTGCCATATAAATTATTTCGGTTTTTTTATTAAAAGTTTAATGTGCAAAATTATGACAATTTAAGAAAATCAATATCAATCTCAAAGAGCAATCGAGTGTACAATGCCAAGGATTTTTGAAAGTTTTTCTATCGTTCTTTTCTTTGGCTCCCGTTTCCTTCCCCGCTCGCTCTCTCGTTCCCGTTTTATCTCTGGTTCCGGATAACCCAGCAAACGTTGTTTTGCCTTATAAATTATTTTGGTTTTTTTTATAAAAAGTTTAATGTACAAATTATGTCAATTTAAAAAAATCAAGCTCGAAGAGCAATTAAGGGTACAGTGTTTTTAAATGTTTTTACTTAACTTCATTTTCTCTCTGTTTGTCTGTGGTGATCAACTCTTAGAAACAAAATTTCACCCACTTTTCGGCTACCTAAAGCTCTAAAACTTGTAGGAAAACTTTATTTTGGATGACAATTACATAAATTTAATGTTTTCAACATGAATTAGGCCTTAAATCAATTAAAATTAATCAAATCAAATTAATTCCTGCCATCTAGCGACTTATGAAATTTTTTGACAACCGGCCACAAAGCTCTGGCGATCGACATTTCACATCTAAGTCCGAGTTTGCAATAGCGTCTACTGATCTAAACATGTAATTTGCTTAGAAGCAAATAAAAGCATTTTTTTACCAATGCTTTTATTAACTCGTCGTCTCTGTTGCTCTGTCTGTCTGTTTCTCTGTCTGTTTCAAATCTTGCAATCAATTTTTGAATCACTTCCTGATGATAGATTTTTTTCAAATTTTGCATACATGCTCAAAATAGAAGACAATGCAATATTCAATTATTAGTTTTACAATAAGTCAATTAATTTAGTTAATTTTAATTAATTTCGATATTTCGATATAATTAAGATATTTCGACTTTAATATAAAATAAAAAAGTAATATAAAAAAAAATTGATTGCAATATTTGTGTTTTAATTACATATAAGAGCATTGGTTTTAAAAATTCGTTTTTAATTTACTTGTTTAAATTTGTTTTTGTGTTGCACATTGCATCTGGGTTATTTTAAACATTCAGTGGCAGTTTAAGTGCTGAATGAGCTATCTATATATATATATATATATATATATATATATATATATATATATATATATATATATATATATATATATATATATATATATATATAAAAGAACATGTCCTGACTGACTGACTGACTGACTGACTGACTGATGACTGACTGATAATCAACGCCGAGCTCAAACGCCTCATCCTAGGAACGTGAAATTTGGAACTTGTATTACTTTTATAGCGTAAACATCCGCTAAGAAAGGATTTTTAAAAATTTTGCTCCTGAGGGGAAAAAAATGAAAAACAAACTTTTTTCTGAAACAATCTATATCTCGAAAACCAAAAATGAGGAGATTTTGAAATTTGGTATATAGATTCTTTTTGAAAAATAAAAAGATACGTGTTTCACCATTTTTTAAAAATTCGGTTTCCCGGACCTCAAATGTGGGTTGGAAAATTGGGTTATTTGGTTTTCAAAGTAGCTTCTACTCAAAAACTGTTAATGCTACAGGAGTAAAAATTAGTATTTAGTTTCTACTCCAAAAATAATGAAATACGTGTTTTAGCATTTTTTTTAAATTTGGTTTCCAGGACTTCAAATGTGGGGTGGAAAATAGGGCTAATTGTCTTTTATAGTAACTGCTACTCAAAAACAGTAAATACCACAGATGTAAAAATTATTATTTAGTTTCTTTTCTAAAAATAAAAAGATACGTGTTTCACCATTTTTTACAAATTTGGTTTCCCGGACCTCAAATGTGGGTTGGAAAATTGGGTTATTTGGTTTTTAAAGTAGATTCTACTCAAAAACTGTTAATGCTACAAAAGTAAAAATTAGTATTTAGTTTCTACTCTAAAAATAATGATATACGGGTTTCACAATTTTTTGAAAATTTGGTTTCCAGGACTTCAAATGTGGGGTGGAAAATAGGGTTGTTTGGTTTTTAAAGTAACTGCTACTCAACAACTGTAATTGCCTCAGATGTAAAAATTAATACTTAGTATCTACTCAAAAAAAAAAAGATTTACGTGTTTCATCATTTTTTGGGTTATTTGGTTTTTAAAGTAGCTGCTACTCAAAAACTGTTAATGCTACAGAAGTAAAAATTAGTATTTAGTTTCTACTCCAAAAATAATAAAACACGTGTTTTAGCATTTTTTGAAAAATTTGGTTTCCAGGACCTCAAATGTAAGGTGCAAAATAGAGTTATTTGATTTTAAAAATTACTGCTACTCAAAAACTGTAAGTGAAAATATATATCTATATATATATATATATCTATATATATAAAAATGAATGTTTGTATATATGTATATATGTATGTTAATGTCCTTTATGCATTGCTACACCATTCATCCGATCGTAATGAAATTTTCACACAACCTTGAGAGTCAAGGGGAGTCAAATAAAAAAAAAATTTGAAATCCGTCACAAAATGAGCGGAGCGGGTGAGCGAGCGGGAACTATATATATATGTATGTGCGTATGAATGTGTGTATGTATGTATGTGTATGTGCATGTATGTGTGTCTGTGTGTGTGTTTATGTATGTACTAGCGGAGATACCCGGCGTTGCCCGGGTTTTTAGAGGTTTTTCTAATGTTTGTCTCTTTCTCTCCCGTTTCCTTTCCCACCTGCTTTCCCACTCCCGTTCGCTTTCCCGTTTTCGGTCGTTTTCCCGCTCCCGGTCGCTTTCCCGCTCCCGGTCGCTTTACCACTCCCGGTCGCTTTCCCGCTCACGTTTGCTCTCCCATTCCCGCTCACGCTTGCTTTTCCGTTCCCGCTCGCTGTCCGTTCCGGGTCGCTTTCCCGTTTCTATAATAGACAAACTAACCCACAAACATTCATATATATATATATATATATATATAGTCTTAGCAAATCTATTTTACGTTTTATAGGCTAACAGAAGTTATGAAAGAATGGAAAAGAAAAAATGAGCGTGAACGGGAGAGCAACCGTGACCGGGAATGGGAGAGCAAGCATGACCGGGAACGGGAGAGCAAGCGTGAGCGGGAACGGGAAAGCGACCGGGAACGGGAAAGCGACCGGGAACGGGAAAGCGACCGGGAACGGAAAAGCCACCGGGAACGGGAAAGCGACCGGGAACGGGAAAGCGACCGGGAACGGGAAAGCGACCGGGAACGCGGAAAGCGACCGGGAACGCGGAAAGCGACTGGAATCGGGAGAGCAAGCTTGGAAGGAAACGCGAGCAAAAGAGAAAATCGATAACAAAACTTCTGAGCGGGAAAGCGAACGGGAGCTGGAAAACGACCGAGAGCGGAAAAGCGACCGGGAACGCGACGAAAACGGGAAAGTGGAGAAGGAAACGGGAGCGAGAGAGACAAACATTAGAAAAACCTCTAAAAAACCCCGGGCAACGCCGGGTAACCCCGCTAGTATATATATAAAACCATGTCCTGACTGACTGACTGACTGACTGACTGACTTATAATCAACGCCGAGCTCAAACGCCTCATCATAGGAACGTGAAATTTGAAACTTATATTACTTTTATTGCGTAAGCATCCACTAAGAAAGGATTTTTTACAATTTTGCTACTGAGGGGAAAAACTGGAAAACAAACTTTTTTCTAAAACAATGTATATCTCGAAAACCAAAAACGAGGAAATTTTGAAATTTGGTATATGGATTCTTCTTGAAATATAAAAAGATACGTGTTTCACCATTTTTTGAAACTTCGGTTTCCCGGACCTCAAATGTGGGTTGGAAAATTGGGTTATTTGGTTTTTAAAGTAGCTGCTACTCAAAAACTGTGAATGCTGCAGGAGTAAAAATTAGTATTTAGTTTCTACTCCAAAAATAATGATATACGTGTTTTACCATTTTTTGAAAATTTGGTTTCCAGGACTTCAAATATGGGGTGGAAAATAGGGCTACTTGGTTTTTAAAGTAACTGCTACTCAAAAACTGTAAATGCTACAAAAGTAAAATTAGTATTTAGTTTCTACTCTAAAAATTATGATATACGTGTTTCACCATTTTTTGAAAATTTTGTTCCCAGGACCTCAAATGTGAAGTGGAAAAAGAGTTATTTGATTTTAAAATAACTGCTACTCAAAAACTGTAAGTGCTACAGATGTGAAAATTAGTATTTTGAGGTTTTGTTCCGGTTAAAAGTAGATGAGTTCAGTTTATCACCGGACGGACGGGCCAAGCCGTTATTTTAGGGTCTTCACACGGCCCTGCCCAAACCTTAAATCAAGGTGGGACGGGCCGAGATTTTTAACTAAGTATATAGACATTTGAGTGATTTTAGGGTTTTCAGACGGACCGGGCTAAACTTGAAGTCAAGGTGGGACGGGCCGAAGTTTTTCATCAAGTATATAGAACTTCTAGGCCTGTAAAAACGGGCCGGGCCCATATTAGACGGGCAGTGCCGGGCCAGGAATTTCGGTTTTTGAAGCAGGCTGGGCCAAGTTGTCGACGGGCCGAGCCGAGACCTAAAAAATTGATCCGTGCAGTACTCTACTATGTATGCACGGTTGAAATTCTCTAATTTCATGCGAGCGAAGCCGCTACGGCATTGCTAGTATATATATATATATATATATATATATATATATATATATATATATATATATATATATATATATATATATATATATATATATATATATACATATTTATATTAAAGATTGCTGCTTAATCGGTCCGAAACCGGAATCGGCAAATTTTTGACCCAAAATTCGGAAAATCGGAAATCGGCAAAAAATTAAAATCGGTTACTCCCTAATATAAACAAACAGTTTTTTCATATCAGACTCAAACTGCATTTATAATATATCATTGCTAAAATTTTGTTGGAAAGTGAGCTTAGCAAAATTAATCTCGAAAACAACACATATATATTGTTTTGATTTATACGAATTATTTGTATATCATAACACGTTTAAAAAATGAATGATCATCTACAACATCTTTTATTGCTGAAAATGGTATGCACAGATATTGTTTTATTTAATTTTAAGGAAACTTTTCTCGAACCATCTACTGAGATAAAATGTTTTCCTTCTAAAGTTAAAAATTGTGTAACACTGTCATCCCATGTTTTTGGAGAAATAATTTCAAAAAGTATAAAAGCAGGAATGGAACTAAAACTAGAGTTTATCATTCCATTTGTTTTGAAATCTGATTCCTCTTATCAATTATTACTTAGAGATTTTAAAATCAATCACTTTTTCCAGCCCTTAAAAACCATTTTAAGCAGAAAAAATCTTACTAGTTTTTTTTTTAACTGGAGTATCTACCTATGCGGATATTAAACAAAAAAATATAAGCAAATGGTAAAATTTTATATGTTGCAAAATTGAAAACTTTATCTATATCTGGCTGCGGGTATGCAAAAAAAACAAGCAAGTTTTATAGTTTGGCCGGGGACTTGGGTGGGTTCGACCCCCTAAACACATAGCCGACCCCTCCTAAGAAAATCAAAACATTACACTGGGGGTCGGGTTATGACCCCGCCTGACCCCTCAGCTTATCCTCATGCTTGTATTTTTAGATAATACAAATGAAACCACACTAAACGGCAGAGAAAAATCAAAATATTCTGGATTACATCGAAAAATCAAAAATTGATTGGTCAATGCAGAACTTGCATTGATGGTAGATTTTCTTCAGGTACTTTCTTGATTCAGTCTGCATTTACAGCATCGAGATACAACAATCTTGACTGTTGGTGATTGCTTAGAAGCCACTGTTTTCACTTTACTTTCAATGAAAGACAAATGTGGCCCAAAGCTAAAAAGCATAATTGAATCAGTCAGAGATGGTAACATAGATATTGCCAAGAAAGTGTTATTAATTTCAGAATACAACAACACACCGATATCTTTTCAAACACCTTCAAAAAAAATAAAAGCACTTTTCACAATTTCCGAAAGCAATTTCTACAAAGTCTTTTTGACAACATTTTGTCCCGTTACCCTGATCAAATTCTAAAAAGTGTAAGTGTCTTAGATGTAAAAGTATGGCCAAAAAATGAATCTGACAGGACAATGTTTGGTGATCAAAAAATAATAAATTTAGTTAAATTGGTTAAATTGGATATTAACTCTCAGGCTGAGCTCTTAATGCAATTCAGAATTTACAAACTGAAGATTAGGCCAAGATCATGTCTTTTTCTGGTACAAAACTTAAAAATGATTTCTGCATATTTCCTATTAGTTCAGCCGAGTGTGAACGTGGTTTTTCAGCAATGAATCGACAGCAATCTGACGATAGAAATAGGCTTCAGCAGGACACTCTTAGATTTTTTCTCTTCATTGAAATTAATGGGTCAGAAATAAGAAATGTTCAACTACAAAAATATGTTATCTCATGGCTTCAAAGTAACAGACTGCCTGCGAATCAAATGTTCAGGAGCACAGAAAAAGAACCTATATATATATATATATATATATATATATATATATATATATATATATATATATATATATATATATATATATATATATATATATATATATATATATATATATATATATATATATATATATATATATATATATATATATATATATATATATATATATATATATATATATATATATATATATATATATATTCCATACATAATTGGGGACAATATTTTCCCGCAAGCAAGTTTCATTGAACTTTGTCGCCCATTTTGCATTCAACAGTTTCTTGTATAAACCTTGCAAAACAACAATATCCTTCTTTTCTGAAACTACACCAAGCAAGGTTTTAAAATCTTTATTTTTTCCAGCTGACTGGCCAGTTTCGGTTAATTTAACCATCTTCAGAGCTTCATCTATAATAATAAAACGGTATATATTAAAATCGAAAAAACACTTTCTCAAACTTATAATAATAAAGTTAATTAAACAGCAGTTAGTTTGTTTTCAATACATGCAGAATTAGACGTAAAATCAATAAAAGTAGCCGAGTATTAATAAACACGCTTTCAGTGAGTAAACAAGTGTCGACGCGTTCAGCCAAAGTCTCACTAAAATACAAATTAAGTACACAACCAGTCAGCCACACAGCTGATTTCACGCTCACTTTTCCCGTAGTTTTTGTTTTCTACTTTCTTCTTTTTATATTAATGTTTGGATTGCAAAGTAAATGTTCAAACACCGCAGGTGTCTCAGCCTCACCTGCCCTATTAATCAAAACATTCTCAATTTCTCCGATTAGTGTAGTTCCACAATTTTTAGCCGCATCGCCATCAACCTCGACTTCACTACCTTCACAGTTACAGAAAACATCTTCATCGTCGACATTATTACTACTACTACTTTTATGTTTTTCTTCCAAGTCATTTTCTTTTCCTTCAATCATTTCATCTGTGTGGAAACTATCAAGAGAGAGTGATTCTGACTCCGTATTTTTAGAGCCACAGCTTTTAAAACAAACAGGCGTTTCTCTATTTAGATCTCCCTCAGTATCCACAAACCTTTCATAATTCTTGACAGGTGTAGTTTCCTTCTGGTTAGTGAGATTTTCCATGACGGCATCCTCTATGTCTTTGACGTTGAGTATATCTTCATCGGTCACCATATCAATTTCTTTCTCGCAGCAATCACTTTGTTCTCTTCTTTCGGACAAATCATTTTCAAATTTCACGCTCGTTTTATTCTTGTTGAGATTATCGTAGAGGAGTGGTTTGGGCTGTAGAACTAACTGCTGTTTAATTAACTTTATTATTATAAGTTTTAGAAAGTGTTTTTTCGATTTTAATTTATACCGTTTTATTATTATAAATGAAGCTCTGAAGATGGTTAAATTAACCGAAACTGGCCAGTCAGCTGGAAAAAATAAAGATTTTAAAACCTTGCTTGGTGTAGTTTCAGAAAGGAAAGATATTGTTGTTTTGCAAGGTTTATACAAGAAACTGTTGAATGCAAAATGGGCGACAAAGTTCAATGAAACTTGCTTGTGGGAATATATATATATATATATATATATATATATATATATATATATATATATATATATATATATATATATATATATATATATATATATATATATATATATATATATATATATATATATATATATATATATATATATATATATATATACACCAGGGCATTCACTTCATTCTACAACCTCCGACTTCGACCCCCCCCTGGAGAAATTGTTCAATTTTTACACTGCGTGAGAGGTCCTGGAGAAGACCCTGGCCAGACCAGGGATTATTCTAGGCGGAAACCTCAACGCTCATTCCAGTCTCTTCTTCAGCCACAAATCAACAAGTCGTCGTGGACGTTTGATGGAGGACTTGATGAATGCACACAATTTAGTGACTCTACTCTAAACGATGGAACTGGCTCACATCAAACATCAGGAGAAGACAGAACGCTGATCGACATTACGATCGCGACTCCGAAGCTCTGCGTAAAGTCGACTTGAACGGTCCTTGAAAATACGCTAGAGAGCGACCACCACCCAATCCTCATCACTGTAGAAAACAAGTTTGAGTGACGTTCAAAGGCTTATCAAATCTTCAATACGACAATGGCAGATTGGCAGCAGTACAACGCTAGAATCGCAGAAACGATGGAAAACTCAAGCAAAGATGATGACTTGGAAGAACTCTTCTATTACTTCCAAATAACGCTGACGGAGTCAATCGCAAAGTCTAATCCAGCATCAGATTTATCAAAAAGACGAGAACTTCCTATTGTGCCTTTTTGGAATTCCGAGTGCAAATTTGCCATTGAGTCCAGAAACAGAGCGAAAAACCTCTGCAGGAAAAATCCGACGCCGATCAACGTGACAAAATATAAAGGACTAAAAATGGAAGCTCAACGAGTTATCAGAGAAGTCAAAGCCAAACACTGGCGGCGATTCTGTTCGAAGCTTGACTGTCATACAAACCTAGACATTTTGTGAAGAACTGTCAGGACCATAGCCGGACAGAAAACAAAACACAAAGAAATTTTCGTTCGAAACCCGTCAGATGAGAAAATTATAAACTCTATTATAGCCGCCAATTCTCTGACGAATACCTTCAACCAAATTTCCAAATGGACATGGCGAAGAAAGAAGAATCATTTGTTACTAAACTCGATCGGCATAGACCACCATCTACAGAAGCAAACCAACTCATTGGGCACCTCACGATGATGGAACTCTGCAAAGTGCTCGGCGGAAAAACAAAAAAAAACTGTCCCTAGTCCAGACGGTCTGACCTACGAAATGTTGGCAAAATTGAACAAACTAAATTGGAAGCATCTTCTCGACATTTTCAACACGTCATGGAATCAAAGCAAACTTCTGATTTGGCTGGAAGGACTCCATAGTTGTTCCAATCCTCAAGCCGAACAAGCCAAAGGAGGAGACCAGCTTTTACAGACCAATCTCCCTCAATTCCACGGTCTGTAAGATTGTCGAAAGAATTTTGAAACAAAAACTGATGCACTTTGTTTCTCAAGGAAATCGAATCAGGAAAAAACAGTTTGGTTTCCTAAAAGGCAGATCACCGCAACTCCACAAGGCAGATCGATGTCGTTCCGAAACCGCCAAAAGGAATCGAGTTATCTTTTTACGCCGACGACTGCGCTATCTGGACAAGCGGAAAGAATGTCGATGTACTTTACTTCAAGATGCTGAAATACCTCAACAAAGTTGACAAAGTCCTCACCGCGTGGGACTTCAAGATCTCTGCAGCAAAATCTATCTCAGTCCTTTTCACCAAAGCCAACGAAATTCGAAAAGCATCTACAGGACACAAACTCCAGATCGGCGGTACAATTCTCCAAAAAACAAACAGCGTCTGATTTCTTGGCGTCATTCTAGATCAGGAACTAACGTGGAAAGCCCAAATATTGGACACAGTTAAAAGATAAGACTCAAAATCTCAAAAGCAGTGGCAGGTCTCAACTGGGGCCTTCGAAAAAAAAACCTACTGATGTTATACAGAGCCACCATCAGGTCAATCTTTGACTACCATTGTGAGGCTTACAACCAGTTGGCCAAAACCAGTAAAAAGCCACTCGACCGGATCTAACACCGAGCTCTCCTGATAGTGACCGAGGCACTCAAAGACACCAGCCATACCTCTCTTCAAGTCGACAGTGGCAAAATGCCACTGAACGCGAGAAGAGAGCACCAGGGATGTTAGGTGGAAAATAGGGATATATTTTCTTAGAATAATTGTCACTCTGAAACTGAAAATACTACATATTTACAAATTAGTATTTAGATACTACTTAGAAAATTAAGTTACACTTGTTTTACAAATTTTTTAATGTTTTGGCTTCCAGGACTACAAATGTAGGGTGGAGAATAGGATTATTTGCTTAAAAACTCAATAACTGAAAATGTAAAAACATTAAAATTCAAATTTAGATTTTTTCAAATAATAAGATACGTGCTTCATTATTTTTCGAAAAATTAGTTTTCAAATTTTGATGTTTGGTGCCCGTTAAGACTGGCTGAGTTCAGTTCATAACGGACCTTTTGTGCCTATGAAACGGGCCAGTTTAAGCCTAAATAAACAAGCGAAGCATGGCGTTTTCTGCCGATAAAATAAGCTGATCAAGTCTTAAACAAACCGTGTATGGCTCTGTGGATTAGAGTACTCAAGGGCTGGTCCAGGCCGTGTTGTTAGGTTTTTCAGATGGGCTGGGCCAAACCTGAAGTGACGGTGGGACGGGACGAGATTTTTTGTCAATATAGAGACGTTTTAGGCCTGTAAAAACGAGCCGAGCCCAAATTAAACGGGCCGGGCCCAAAATAAATGGGCCGGGCCTTATATTTTGGCTTATGCAACGGGCCGGGCCAAATTTTCGACGGGCTCGGCTGAGCCAAGCCGTAAAAAATCGGCCCGTGCAGTACTCTACTATGGATGCATGGTTCAAATTCTTTAATTTCAAGCGAGCGGGCACTGCTAGTGTTTACATAAAAACCAACTAAATAAAATTAGCCACTTTTGTATTTATTATGACCCTTATTTTAAAAATTACAACGATTTAAAGAAGATTTTGGGACGCTAGGCACAAATAATAAAAATTTTAATGGTTGCATCAGAAGAGCTCAAGAATCGATGTTTTGGCCCGGACTAACAATGCACATTACTGATTACGTTAGTCAATGTGCAGTTTGCGCAAAGTTGTGGGCAGAAACACAAAGGGAACAGTTATTACCACATCCGACACCATCACTACCACGCCAAAAAGTAGCTGGTTTTTTTATTTGTCTATATATATATAAAAATAAATGTACCCGGCGTTCCTCGGGGGTTTTTAGAGTTTTTTTTATCATTTTTTAGCTCCCGGTTAATTCCCCGTTTTCTCTCCCGCTCCCGGTCGCTTTCCCGTTCCCGCTTGCTCTCCCACTCCCGGTCACTTTCCCGATTCCGGTCGCTTTCCCGCCCCATCTATCTCTTAATAATTTGTAATAAGGCGCAATCGGTCACATTATGCAAGACTGGGAAGCAAGTCATGGACTTCTTAATATGAGTTTGAGTTTGTTTTTGTTTATTCAGTTATCAATACATACATTCAAAATCACAAAAAAGACAGAACAAAAAAAACAATAAGAATTAAATAGTCATTATAATAGCATGTATGATTGATGAAGAGGTGCTGCATCAGGCCCCTCTGTGCTGACGAGTCATACTGCAATCAAAGCAGAGCGAGTTGATCTTTGAAGGTATTCACCGAACATGCGTCCACTGCTTCCTGCGTCAAGGAGTTCCAGCTGAATGCTACTCGATTTGTGAAAAAGTGTTTTCGCTCTTCACATCCTTTAATTCTTTGTGGTAAAAGAAAGCAATTGAGAACTCTCAAACAATAGGATCTGTTAGTTTGCCATGTGGGATGTTTTTGCAATACAAAAAAATCCACTTAATCAATATGAGCCAGTATTTTGTATTGTTGGATCAAATCGCCTCTAACCCTACGTTCTTCAAACGTGGTAATTCCATGCTTCTGTAGTCTTTCTAAGTATGGTAAATGTTTGATTGTTGTAATTATTTTTGTAACTCTGTGCTGGACCTTTTCGAGAGTATCAATGTCCAGGCTTAAATGAGGAGACCAAACTTAAACTGCATATTCGAGGTGTGGTCGATTGTAGGCCTGGTATAATGTTTTCCAAAGATGGAGACTACGACTTCGGAATAATTTTTTAAGTCTACCAAGAGTTCTATTGGCCAAGGCAGCCGCTGCATTCACTTGAAACCTTGCTTTGAGATCTTCCGACACTAGAACACCAAGATCTCGTTCGATTGTCGTTACTTCTAAATTTTTTCTATTTCCATCTGGGTCTAACAAAGAATAAATAAATTTTAATTTCTGATTGGTTCGTCCAACGTGCATAACTTTGCATTTGTCAATGTTGAATGGCATCAACCATTTGTGTGACCACTGGACTGCCTCATCTATATCGTTTTGGAGTCTGATACAGTCTTCCACAGATTTGATAATCCCAATGATTTTACTATCATCTGCAAAAAGCTTGATGTGTTGAGATAATTTGTCAGGGAGGTAATTTATATAGAGCAAAAATAATAGAGGCCCAAGTTCTGAGCCTTGCGGTACCCCACTCGTAACCTTTTTCCATCCTGAAGTACAACTGTCGATCTGAACTCTCTGCTGACGATTGGTTAACCAAGATTCAATCCATTTGTAACCCTGTATACCGTACTCTCTCAGTTTGTGCAATAAACACCGATGTGGGACTTTGTCAAAAGCTTTCGCAAAATCTGTGTAGACAACATCCACAGAAACACCAAGATGAACACTTTCTGTCAGAATGTCGCGGGCTTCCAGTATCCTTTTTTTCTTACAAATCCGTGTTGACTTTTAGTTATTAGGTTATTCATAGTGCAGAAAGACATGATTTGCTCGTGAATCAACTTTTCGCATACTTCGCATATTAAGAAGTCCATTAGCAAGTAATGCCTGTTACGCAATTGTAAAGTTCTTCGAAAACTTATGCAATGATCATGTATAGGCATTTTTGGCCCGGAAGGTTTTTTGGGCCCCTGAGCCGGAGGATCGGAGATGGAGTCCAAAAACCTTCTTAACTTTTTCCCCTTCTTAAATATCCAGGCCAAAAGTTCCTATCAAGGATATCTTGATATAACAATTGGATCCACAACCTACTCTCAAATCTTCCATCAAAGTACTCCAAAAAATTCAAAATACCCTCGCACGTGTCATTCTACAAGCGGACAGGTCGGTTCACTCTATTTCCTTACTGAATCAACTCCACTGGTTACCAGTAGATAAAAGAATCAAATTTAAAATTGATACAATAGCATTCAAGGCTGCTTCAACCTCCATTCCCAGATATCTCTACCTTGCTACAACCATACATTCCCTCCCGTCAGCTCCGCTCTTCAACTCAATTTCTTCTACAACCCCAATTTTCACACACTAAGTTTGGTGCACGAGCTTTCCGTGCTGCAGCTCATCTGGTTTGGAACTCACTTCCTTCTATCAAATCTGCTTCATCTCTTTCCCTCTTTAAACGTACTTTAAAAACTCATCTTTTCTAGTTAAATTAGTCAGCTCATCTCACGTTCACCCGCCTCAGATTCGTTTACGACATTGGCGTTAAATAAAATTGATTTGATTTGATTTGATTGATGTTGTCAAACTTCAAAGACTTAATACAATAGTTTTAACATGTGGGATCTTACGGTTTTACCTTACAATTTTAGGTCAATCAGTTTTATTTATTTAATTTACAGTTAAGTTTTAAGTAAACTGTGTCGTATTTTAAAGGTTTTTTGGGGGTAGGTAGATTCTAATTGACTGACTGGCATACAATGCATTTATTACTCTCATATTTTTTGATTTAATAACTCTTGTAAAAAATGCATTGCTGACGTCAATTTATTTTGAACTCCCCATGTTAACAATTGTCAAACTTCTTCATACCCCCTCCCCCATATTTTGTTGACATAATAAATGGATGTCCCCTCAGTCGCAAATGTACCACCTCCGTCAGAAAGTGACAACTCAGCTTTCTGCCTTTTTGTGTTTTTTTTTAATTTTTTTGAAAGTTTTTGAGCTCTTTTTCAAAGCTTAAATTTGCGGAGACTCGGCCTATTTTTAAAAAGTCTAAAAAAACATAAAATATATCCTTATTAAAAAGAATTATGACTCTGAGACATGTTAGACACGTTTATATTGTTAGCATTGCAATAACACCAATATTAAAAAAATGTACCTTAGTTAGTATAATTAAAAGATATCATTTAGACAAATTGTTGCACCTGTAGAAAACGACATTTATAAATACGGTTTTTGTTTGTTTACCAAAGTCATTTTTTGGCGACCAGTTATGTCTACCGATTGTATAGTATACTAGTATAATACATAGTTAACAGATTATTTATAGTAAATAGATGAGTAGTATACCAAGTGTCCTGTAAAGTACTATAAGTATAAAGTATATAATAGGTAATTAGTCCTTAATATATATATAGTATATACTGTATATAATATAATATATCTTGATTATTTATTTTAAATAGGTCAGTGCAATTGACAGTGCGCGTAGAAAACGTTTAAAAATTTTTCTGTCGCCGAAATGTTTCATCCACTAATTAATTGATTGACTTTCCTGAAGTTAGCTCAGTGAGCAAACTCGCCGTGTGTGGTGTATATTCAACATGGAAAATTATAAGTTCGTTCATTTTTGTCAAATAGTCATAAAATTATAAATTTTAATACAAAATCAATGCTATAACTTATTTGAAAATGCACAAAGAATTGACTGAGTTATTAGCAAAAATTGAAATAACTAAGTTATGGCTGCACGTGTTACTATTTACTATTAACTCGAGAGTGCCAGGAATGAGTTGCTGTTTTTACATTTTAACTATCTCACTTCTTCATACATTTTAAAATAAGTTATACCATTGAATTTTCAAAAAAATTGAGAATCTAATGATATTTGATAGATAAAAATGCACAAACTTTCAATTTTCCATGCTCACTGAGCTAACTTCTTTTAGCCCATGAAACGTAAAATAGATTTTCTAAAACTGACTAAAAGCTGCTTTAAGCCTTCAAACGTTGTTATGTAAACTAAATTTGAATTTTATTATGCAATTACCTTTGATGGTTGAACATAGGCACTTTTGGCCTGGAAAGGTTTTTTTGGCCCCCTGAACCGGGGGTATGGGAGTAGGGAGTTCAAACCTTCTTAACTTTCTACCCCTGTATGAGAACTACCTCCTTGCCAAATTTCATCAAGATCACTACAGCGGTTTAGATTTATATAAGAGACAAACTCAAAAACATTCATTTATATATATATCTATATTATATTTAGTAAAAATTTGAAATTTTTTGATTAATAAAATATTAGGTTGAATAACATGGCTTCACCGACAGAAATTGAAAAATCAGCAACTTCAAACAGTGACGATGATGATGATGATGATGTAAGTTGCATGGTTTCTTGCATATAATATAATATAAATTAATAAAGTTTTAATGTTACTTTTCTTGATGATTTTATATTCTTTTCAATTTGAGCTTATATTCATATGGATGGCAGAGTTAAAAGTATAGACTATTATGGTAAACACTGATGAATTTGTATATGTTTGTGTGTAAGTAACCTTCACTTTTATATATTACTGTTTGATTTCTTTTCCATTTTCTGTTGGAGCAAAATATTCTGTTTTCTGTTATTTCATAATAAATGTTCCTAGTTTATAAATTTAAATAATTATAATTTTGAAAACATCGCTGCAGATGCGATCATATTTAAAAAAAAATCTTTTATATTAACTTCACTTTTCTGGCAAATCTGATAGAAATAAATATACAAATATAATGGAAAATCTGGAAACCATTAATTAACCACCTAGTTTTGTTCTTTTTATAGAACTGAAACTTGGTACATAGACTTATTTCTGGTGACAATACATTCTATCAAAACTTTGGGACCGATCTCACTTTCTAAAGCAAGCTCTTTATTACTCCATATACTGAAAAAACGTCATTTCTTAACCCATTAGTGCTTGAGATCTTGGAATTTTTTAATATTTTGATATTATGTGCTCCAAATAAGATATCTCAATTTAAAAATTGAAAAAAGAGCACAGTTTTTAATTATTTTATTTTGAACATGCGTTCCATTTTTGAGACGCTAGGCACGGAAGGGGAGATGTCTTCTCATTAGCTGAAAATGAGCTATGATGACATTATTTGTTGCAAAACACAAAAATGTGCCATTAACTTTTGTTAATAATGAAATAATAATATGTAATAAGCCAAAGATCAAATATATTTTTAGTTTATTAATTACTTTCTGACTGTCACAAGCTTGAAAAAAGTAAAGTTTAAACTGTTCAAGTTAATTAGTAATTGCTGCTGTTCAAATATTGAAAAGCAGCAAAACACTACACATGAAGTCCAATGTTACATTTTCATGTGTAGCTTTTTTTCAACACACTCTGCATTGTCGATGGGTGCTTCCATGAGCAATCATGTGATTTTGGCCATCAAGTTTGTTGTAACGGATGACAAAAGTTTCAGGTTCAAACCAATTTAATCGTGGCAAATCTTCTTTTGCCCATTTTCGTGCAATGTGAGTAGGACAAGCTTTTTGCTTTCTTGATTTTTTAACTGGCAGATGCATCTCTGTTTTAGATTCTGAGCTCTCGTCATTCCCGATAGTGACATGGGACTCAAAGGTTTTAACCATTGCCACTGACTCAGCTTCAAGTTGTTTTTGTTAGAGGTCATTGTAGTCACCTCCATTGTCTTCATCACTGCTATCTCCATCACTACAGTTTCTGTCGACAGGAGGTGGTGGCAGAGCGGTAGAGCGCTCGCCTGTTGATCGTTAGGTCGGCAGTTCAAGCCTCACCTGCGTCACCAGCGTAACTCCCTTAGGCAAGGAGTTCACTCGCATTGCTTTCTCATGTCTATGAAAATAGCGTGTTCTTCGAAGTTTCCGATCCAAAGGAACCTTCGTAAGCGCCTCTGACTTATCTGGCGCTATATAAATTCATCATTATTATTATTATTAATGTAGATATTAGTTTGAGCTGCTTGTTGAAGTAAATCATTGTCAGATTCCAACATGGTTAAAACTTCATGTAGTTTGAATCGATGTTGGGATGTTGAAGCAAATCTGTAATAGAAGTTATATTAAAAACTATTAACTGTAATTTATAATGTGTATATTGATAAAGTACAAGTTAAAAAATAAAATCATGCATTTAGTCATTGTATCAGCAATAAAATTATAAGCCATTAGTAAAACAATTATATCTTGAGCAAATTAAACTCCCCTCTTGTGCCTAGCGTCTCTTTTTGGGTCGCTAGTAAATAGTAAAATTTCCTAAAACCATAAATGTAGAACAAAAACGAAAACAACCGATTTCTTTACTAGATACGAATTAACAAAATTACAAAGTCTAATTTGAAAAACAATATATAAATGTATCAATCTTGCCTCGAATAAAAGTCCATTTTGAAAAAGCAAATTTTCCGGAACACGCAAAGTCAACAGCAAATGAAATTCTAAAAAACTTTTTATAAAGGTCGATATCTGTAGATACGATTAGATTTAAACCAGCCTAATAAAATGAGCCATTTTATTTATTTAATTTGACCACTATTTTAAAAATTACAATGATTTAAAGAGGTTTACCACTTTTTGGGACACTAGGCATGAATGGGTTAAGTTCAGCTATTGATCATTATTTTTATTTTTGTTAAGAACTTAATACAGGGCAGTTGATCAAAAACATTAATAGTCACATACTCTATCAATTCACCATTGTATAATATATTTGAAGGCTTTCATTTTTGTGACACCATGCTTAATTTATATTCACTTTTGGACATCTTTTATAATCTATATTTACAGAAGTCTGTCTGGTAAGAATACATTGATATTTTTTAATTGATAAAGTTTCTATTCATTAACCTGGTGAAGGGAATTTTGTGTTTTTAGATTTTTTCGGATGCTGTTGAAGATCTGCATATGTATGCTTGTTTTTTTTGTTTTTGGGTTTTTAAAATAATAAATTGCTTCTATTCATATTTGAGGGTATCATTTAATCATTTGAAAATTTATTGGGATCCAGGAAACTTGGAAAATTGTATTGAAAAAAATATTTTTTTAGTAAACAAATTTTTAAAAATTGTTTTTATTAAAAGAAGTTAATATTTGGTAATGTTTTTATTTGTTAAGAATTGTTTTAAATGATGCCCTCATTGCTATGGAAATAAATAAATAAATAACTTAATTATAACATTTAGTATCATATATATTTAATTAATCTAAGTAAGAGGCATATCTAGGGCCCTCTGCGCCCAGGAACAAAATACAAAATATGTGCCCCTGCATAACCTCTTTAGCTTCTTGCTTCCAAAAAAAACCTGATGACCGGGGGGGGGGTCACAATAATATTGATGAACGAAGGAAACTGTAGTCATTTCTTTCTGAAAAAGTTAGTCCAATATGAATACACTGAATCCTCTTTCTGGCCTCCCCCCCATGACGGCACACCTTGCTTTTCTCCCAGCTATAACTCTGATCTTAGTCATTTCTAACTTATTTTGATTACCAAAAAACTAACAAAATCTGTATGATGACCTATGATAGTTTTTTGCCATTTAGAATAATCTTAACTAGACTGATTAAATTTCTAGCGTTTAGATTATTGTTTTAATAAAATTGCTGAGCAAGAATAATTCTTGGTGCATTATAAAAAATAGTTTGTATCTACTACCAAACCTTTCTCCTGAAATTTCATTTTGCAATCACACTTAATTTCTCATTTAGTTGAAGATTTGGGTTATTTTGCAGCTTCCAAAATTCCAATGATAATAAGGTTCATTCTTGTCTTCCTGAAGTTTATAAAGGACTTCACTTATTTCTCAACAATCAGTTTCAAGAGGCCCTGGAACTTTTTAAAAGATTGTAAATAATATTTTAATTTTCTGTGAATGTTGGAAAATTTTTTATGGAGAATTTAATATGTAGTTTTAATGACCTGACAATTTCTGTTAATAAAATGTTATTATCTAGGTTAATAAATTTTATTTTTATTCCATGTAACTTGAAGACCAATATTATTATTATATTTTTAATATCATTATTATTGTTTTTATCTTCTTATTAATAGTGATATTATCACCAGAACGATGGTGAGACATATAAGCATTATTATATGTATTGTTGAATGCTGTAATTGTTAATAATATTTTTACCACTGTTATCATCTATGTTGTACTAAAACAACTGCACTGCTGTCAAGGTCTAGCACGAGCATGTACCACGCACTGGGTTATGGAACCATACTAACATACCAGGCTGCCATGACTTTCCAGTCAGTAAGTTATCAAACTATTTGCATGAGTAAATAATTTTTAAATACTACTTATATACTGATGGTAACCTGTCAAGGATGACAGCAAATATTAATAACAAATCTTGCTATAAACTATTTTTTTTATTTAATTTAAGAATTAATAAGTCAATTAATTATTCTTAATAATTAACCATTAAACAACCAGAGTTGTCCATGGGCCAATTTTGCTGACCCGACCTGCCACATTTCATTGACCCGACCCTTATAAGGTTACCCGATCCCTTACCCGTATCTAATAACTTATCAATCAATTTTACTTTGTATTTTATAATAAATGGAAAAGATATTTAATATTACAAGAGTCCTGCTTGCAGTCCCCATTTCACTATTTTGATTGATTCAATTTTTGCAACTGGATGTCCTGAAAGAAGAGAGAGATCTGAAATTGTATTGCTAAAAGAAGATAAATCTCTCTTGAGCTAAGTGTCCAAATCGACTCAGTTGGATAAGGACCTAAATAAACTACAACAACAACTTGAGCTAAGCTAAACTTACTGAAACGCAGTGTTTACGACAAGCTGTTTGGTCAATTATTGGTTTGTATTGTTTATCTAAAATTGCAACAGATAATCCAAGAAACCTAATAGACTAGACATTTTTGTTCTTTCTTTTGACATTGATAAAGCTTCACCATGCAAACTGGTGAATGGATTTGGTGATGTTTTATATTTTTTGTGGGATCAAAGATTTTCTATATCTGCTATTAGTCGAAGTTAATAATAATAATAATAATAATAATAATAATAATAATAAAGACGACAATTTATACAGCGCCGTGTGCTGCAGATGCCACTTAAAGGGTGTTTAAGTTGAACTCTTTTCAGCTTGACCCGACTTGCTATTTAGTCCAAGATCGTGGACCCGACCCGTTGGCAACTCTGATACCTACATAACATGTGCCTCGTGCATCATCGTTAGTGACACATACATATACTTGTGGGCTTATATTTTGTTACCCTATGTTTTTTTTTCTATATTTTTCTAGCATTTATTCCACAAAATTGAATCTTCTTCAGATTAAATCAACTTTATTTAAACTATAAAAAGAGACTCCAAGTCGGAAATCGTTTGTTTAGGTGGTTCAATGTTAGGTGGTAATGATTGTAAATATTTTAACAATAAAAAACCAATTAAAACATAATTTAAAGTTGAAATTATCCATTTATAACACTTATTAACTATTTAAAAGTTACTTCCAACAAGATAAGTAAAATATTTCTGACACATACAGTAGATTTAAAGATGTTTTTAAAGTGGGCTTTTATCAAGAATACTTCAAAATAACTGCTATTGAGGGGGGAAAGCATTTTAGGAAGAAATGGTGCTTGAGAGCTTAAGCTGAAAGAATTAATGATCGAACAACACACCAAAAATTAAGTGGCTTATTGTACTATATTAAATTAAGTTGCATATTGTACTATATTATATTAAGTGGCATATTGTACTATATTAAATTAAGTTGCATATTGTACTATATTATATTAAGTGGCATATTGTACTATATTAAATTAGGTGGCATATTCTACAATATTAAATTAATTGGCATATTGTACTATATTAAATTAAGTGGCATATTGTACTATATTAAATTAAGTGGCATATTGTACAATATTAAATATAGTGGCTTACTATTCAATATTAAATTAAGTGACATATTGTACAATATTAAATAGAAATGAGGTCATGTTGGATGAAAAGAACTTATTGAATACATCTCGTAGTATCAGTGTATAAGTGTCGTCTATTAATATTGACCCTTGTTAGTTAATAGTTTTGGTCTAATTATAGTTTTCATTAGTTTGCCTGAGTAATGTTGGAAAATTTTCTAATAAGTTGATTGAGCTGTTACAGAGATGTCATAGCAAAAGAGCCGTACTACATACATACATACATACATACATACATACATACATACATACATACATACATACATACATACATACATAACAGTGGCGGATCCAAAGGGGAGATGAGGGCGATCGCCCCTCTACAATAGTAGAAACTTGTTTACAAACTTTTATTTAGGTTACAATCTCTGTTTATGTATGTGTGTGTCTTTCTCTGTACACAAATCTTGCAAGCAAAATTTAACCAGCTTTTTGACTAGCTGGGAAGCTGAAACTTTCAGCATAGCTTTATATTGGATGACAATACATGATTCAATTAAAAAAAAAACTTATTTGAACATCTTTCGTATTTCTATTTGAAATCAAAGTTTGTGTTGAAAAACTCGTTTTTCCTCTACTTGTTTCACAATTAAAGAATTTTGTTTATGCAACCATTTATTACTGCTTATAAGAAAGCACACATAGTCATCAAAAACTTTTAACTTTTAATTTTGTAAAATAATTTTACAAATTATACTTTGAAGTTATTGATACACAATTTATTGAAATGCTAGAGAGTTTAGTTAGTTAGACTAGTATTCTAGTAAAACAATTTAAAGCACAAAATCTAGTTTACGATTTTTCGACTTCGCAAAATGTTCAATTACATTTTCAGGATTTACAAGAATGTCTCTGTGTACATTAGGTAGTGCTAATCCCACTAGTCTGTCTTCTGTCATTCGTGTTCTCAGCCAGGTTTGAATTCTTCGCAACCTAAATATTGCCCCCCCCCCCTACTAGATGACCCGGATCCGCCACTGATACATACATACATACATTTAGAATTATTAGGACGGATTATCAGTATCAATTTTATTATTACAACTTTTCATTGAGTAATTAACCTATTCATGGTACTAAATAAATGTATTGATAAATGCCTTATCTCATATTTTTTTAGAGTAGAAAAGGTGTTTCCTTTGCAAAAATGTACATTGTATTGGTTTCAATAAATTTTGTAAATAAACAGCTGTTTTTAAATAATCTCTAAAAAAAAACTCATGTATTCTGCCAGTTGTTTAAATATCTTATCTGCCAGCTATCAATTTTTACAGTCAGATATTGAGGCAGCATTGAAGTCCCTCAAAAATGCAATTCATGTGTGTGACACCTACAAAAGAAAGAGCTCTTTCTTTGACAGTATAAGGAGATCTAAAGCTTCGTATGATCTCATGACACCTGGTTATATTTTAAATTACTTTTATTTCTCGAATTTCACTAACAATTTCTAAATATTTTCGTCTGTTTCTAGTGGCAATTGTTTAGGTCTGGTCATTTATTGCAAACTTAAATGTGGATTTTTATTAACTAATAATAAAAGAGGTGTTAAAAAAGAAATAAAAACAAGATTGAATTAATCTAAATGAATGAAGTTTTGTGACAACAAAGTTTTATTAGACGTGTATAACTGATTGGTTTTATGGCCAATAATAGACAATGTCTAATCAATTGTGAGATTTCATTTTTTAACACCCACTTTGTCACAATTTTGTGCATGCATTAAGGGAATGTTTATCTATGTTAATGTAACATTTACATTTTATATGATATTAAAAAAAATTGTTTACTGTTTCATGCTGGCTGACCCAGAAGCAGTGTTGACGTAAGTACTCAAAAAATGTACTTACGTATAAGTACCAAGTACTCTGTGTTAAATGTACTTTAAGTACAAGTACATAATTTATTCTGTACTTAAGTACAAGTACAGATTTTTAAATTGTACTTAAGTACAAGTACTCAAGTACATTGAAAATTTTTATTGATCAGAAAAAGATTGTTTCCACAACATTAAACCAAGTATTTATTAAAAACACATCCTCAAAATGCTTTGTTTTTATTTAATAGAAGCAATGTTTAAAAATATGTGTTGCTGAGTTTATTACGCCGAGGAGTTAGTATAAGCCCCGCTTGACTGAATAGTCTGTCAACAGCAGCGGATAATGGAATGGTTGTGTTGAACTTGAAAAATACTTTTGCAACTGCTGGACGCCTAAATAAAATAAAATTTATAAATTCATATATCACAAAGTTGTAAATTAGAAAAAGAGCTTTCAAGATATCATTTATCAAATCAGAATGTTTTTTTTTAGTTGATTTATGTTATGTAATGGATCATTTAGGTACTGATATGCTTCCACTTTGTAAGTTGAATCATTACTTTCTGAATCTGGCTCATAAAACCGGTAGAAATCGCCAGTTGATGCCGTTACAACCTCTGCTTCTGAGTAAGTGTTTGTTTCATTCATATGATGGACTTTAACTATGAACAGTTCTTCAGCCATCTTACAATGTGTTAATGGCAGCCAGCAAACTTTAAAGTATGAGTGTGACACAGTGGGATATCGGTAGATGACTAGTTTTGTCTTCGATGTCCCAGGATCACTGTCTCTGATGGTTCCAACTCTAATACGGTTGATTCAGCATACTCTTAAAATGCATTTACAATATTGCTTCCATTATCAGTCACAGCATGGTTTTCTGACATTTCGTCTAACCATATTTGCTAGGCAGATGAACTAGGGCTACCAACATTTCCAGAAGCCCTTTGTTTGACTAGTTTTCTCTGCACGTGCATTAAGCCAATGTGCTTTTTACCACGGACTCTCTAAAACCAAATAATACACATTTTAAAGTTCTTAGCCTACAACTTATCAAAATTCTCATTCTTAACGTGCTTGGTGAAATTCGAAAGAGCTTTGTATTGACCGCGAATGGGATTCTTCTTAAGCTTGCAAAAACTGCAAAGAGCTTGTATATAATCTCCATTGTCAGAAACTATTTCACTGAAATAAGTCCTCACAACTAAAATGAAAACTTGACTAACTTTGCTGTTATCGTTACGTTACAATAGATCGGCCATCTTATTGCAAACACTAATGTAAAAATTAGAATGAAAAAGCCATATCTATGGAAAAAGCATATCCTCGACAACAGGAAATGCTCGAGCATAGAATCTGTTACACAAACACTTATTTTTAGGTTTACAAATTATAAATAATTTAAATAATTAGTTTTAAAAACAAAAATAAAGCAATTTTTTTAAAGTACTTAGCTACTTTTAAAATGTACTTACTCAAGAAGTACACTAAAAATGTACTCAGGTACAAATATTGTACTTAAGTACTCGTCATCACTGCCCAGAAGCCATTTAATTGGTTCATTATATTGTCTTTATGTTTTAGAACCACATTACTTTCAGCATTGTGGCTGGGAGTAACGAGGTTCCACATGCTAACAATTAGTTTAGGTAGCAGGTAGAACTTTGTTTTTCTCTGCACTAATTCTGCTTGGCTCTATTAAAAGAGTAAGCATCTGCATCCCGTAATCGTTATCTTAATACCAATAGGGATTTCAAAACGATATGGGAGATCCCGTATCGCTATTAAAACGATACAGCCTGCGGGAAGTCTCGTATCGAAATAAAATAGTGAGGCTTAAATTTTTTTCTCGTATAAAGTCTCGAAAAAAATTCTGAGATTTAAAAAAAATATTTTTCAATAAATAACAAAAGTCATATATATTTAATTAACTATTGTCACAACTGTGAATATTTGCAATTGATTCATCAACATTGATTAATTAATCTACCTATTGACAGAAGTTTATAACTATTATCATCCCCACTTTAAATTCGGTTTTCCAGACAGCCTGTAGCCCCATTATTTACTATTTTTAGTCTGGGAACCGGCAGCAAAAAAGCCACGCTCCTATTAGGCTGCTAGTCGAGCTCTGCATACTACTGATATTACAAGCCCTACAAGGCAATCGTACTCGCTGACATCGATGACTATTATTATTAATGAGAATAATAAGTAATGTAATAGTAATGATCATTCTATGTTTATGTTTTGGTTTAGTCTGTTTGATAAACTTATTTTTTCAAATTTGTTACATAGAATTGGAATGATTATTTTAGTGTTTCGATATCCGTAATTGACCGTAATAGTAGCTCATCTAAGATATATCTTTATAATCTCGATGATATTCTTGGTTGTGTGTGAGTATGTGTGTGCCACCTGTAGTGTGCACGACAGTGCCGTAGCCCGTATCGTCTGCAGCTGGAATTCGAAACTTTCTCAGCTTCTTTCTTGCTATTGCTAACCGCATTCGCCATCGCCTATAAATAAACACGCTGGGTTTTTTCACTTTTTTAATTCTTGCATAGAGGCACTTTTTCGTGTTTGTCATCATTATCATGCCGCGTCACTAAATAAAGTAAATAAATACTTTCTATCGGCGGTAGCGTTTTATTTAGAGTCTAAATTTAGACAAATAGATGTACCGAAACTAAACAAATGAAACTTATTTCAAGTTGTAAAAAAAAATTAAATTTGGTAAATTTTTATAAATTTTTTAATATTTATATATTTTTTTTCAATGAATTTCTTTAATGTAGTTATTAATATTGTCTGCCGCGTATAGTTCATCATTCTATGTTATCTCTAGGCAAAATTTCCGCTTCAGTCGAGATCCCGAAATCGTATCGTATCGTATCGATATCGTATCGTTATTGTTCGAAGCGTCTCGTATCGTATCGTTTAATTCGAGGCAAATTTCAGAAATCGTATCGTATCGTATCGTTCCAAAAAAATAACGGGACGCAGAAGCTTACATATTTCTAAATGGAAGTATGCAGAGGTCGACTAGCAGCCTAAGAGGGGCGTGGCTTAACCTCTCTCTGCTTTAGATATTTTTGATTACTATTCTCAATGTGGCACTAAAAAACTATAGAGCAAAGACGAGCTGGTTTTATATATATATATATATATATATATATATATATATATATTTTCGTTAAGACACGCGCTGTTAAAAACTATACCCCATTTAAGGTTTATTACTTTGTTGCACAGATTTTCAATACATATATATATATATATATATATATATATATATATATATATATATATATATATATATATATATATATATATATATATATATATATATATATATATATATATATATATATATATATATATTGAAATATGTTGCGGTTCCCAGACTAAAAATAGTAAATAATGGGAAATATGGCTGTTGCAAAAACCGAATTTAAAGTGGGGATAATAATAGTTAAATAGTTATAAACTTTTGTCAATAGGTATATATATATATATATATATATATTGAAATATGTTGCCAGTTCCCAGACTAAAAATAGTAAATAATGTGAAATGTGGCTGTTGCAAAAACCGAATTTAAAGTGTGGATAATAATAGTTAAATAGTTATAAACTTCTGTCAATAGGTAGATTAATTAATCAATGTTGATGATTCAATTGCAAATATTCACAGTTGTGACAATCGTTAATTAAATATGTATGACTTTCGTTATTTATTGAAAAATATTTTTTTTAAATCTCAGAATTTTTTGTCGAGACTTTATACGAGAACAAAATTTAAGTCTCGCTATTTTATTTTGATATGAGACTTCTTCCGCAGGCTGTATTGTTTTAATAGCGATACGGGATTTCCCGTATCGTTTTGAAATCCTGATATCAATCGGGATAACGATTACGGACGCAGATGCTTACAAATCGTCGACTGTAAAAAAACAAGGCTGCAGCCAGACTTTATTGACAAGCTGCAGTTTGTTCAGCAGAATCACGATCAGGTCATCATCAAGAATTGGATCCTTGCCAACAAAGATATTGGTGTTGGTGATGACGAGGCCGAAGACGAAGGTAGAGATGTGATTATTTTGGACACTCCAAGCAGTGTCGGGAGTCAGGATAGTCTGCCAGGACCATCACAGTTGACTAGCAAACATCAACGTCCCAGCCAAATTAAAAATATTGACAGTTAATATTCACTATCAGTGGACAGTGATTTTTTTATAATATAATAATAATATCGTCAAATAGTTAAAATTTTTGTGAAATAAAAAAATGACTGGATTTATCTCCTAATGTTTCGTTTTTTCTCGTTATCTCGTTTTATTTGAGACAAAATTACCACAGTTGACATTTCAGTCGAGATCCCGATATCGGATTTGTCTCGTATCGTATCATTTTATTCGAGACAAATTTCAGAAGTCGTATCGTATCGTTTCAAAAAAATAACGGAACGCAGAATCCCATAAAACAGTTTAACTTTACTTGTAAGTATGTATGTATATATATATATATATATATATATATATATATATATATATATATATATATATATATATTTATTATATATATATATATATTTATTTATTATATATATATATATATATATATATATATATATATAATATGTATATATATAATGGTCTCTAAAAGTGTTACATACAGGCATAATGTCAAAATCATTGCATTTTAATATAATTTGATGAGTAGATAAGTGAATAAAAGAAATATATGATTTCAATTTGCAGAAGAGGTTCATGCCGAACTATGTTACGCTGAATCTCTTCTTCAGCAAGCCTTCTTGACATTCATCCAAGATGAGAATTTAGTGAGCTTCATAAAGGGAGCGTTGAAAATAAAAACCTGCCTCAACTCATACAGGTCAACTGAAAAATATATTTGTTATTAACTAAAAAAATAAATTTAAATTTAAATTATTAATGAGCTGTCATTAAATAACTGCTACTAGAGAGTCAGTGGAAGTTATGAAAAGAAGAACTTGGAAAGAAGGAGATGAAAAAGAACATTTCCAAAGTGGAATTTGTGTTGGAGTTGGTTCGTTCAATTTGGTGAGTAGTCTTCGCTTAAAATTGTTTGAAAACTTACATTTATATAAAATGAAAGAACACTCAAGAAACCTTTAAAAAAAGTTGATGAACCAGTTATTCAGGTAACTATGGCAGTGATATTAAAGTTAACAAGGATAGAATAAAGATTGTTTAATATATATTTTCGTTGAAAATGATAAAAATAATGAAATTTATATTACTGAAGTCATGCATTGTAAATTGAATTTTCAAACATAACAAAAAACATTCTTTAACCCTCGGGTTTTTAACATTTTCAGTTAGAAAATAAACATTAAACAATTTTGTTTTTGACTCTTCCCTTGGTTTATTAACAAAAATTTAAAATAAAAACTGGAACAAATTAATAGCAGAAATTATTTTCAAAATGTGAATTAAGTAAAACTGGGAGTTAGTCATCTATATATATATATAAATTAGATTATGTGTGTGTAAATACTTTATGCGTTGCTACACCATTCATCCAATCGATTTTCACACAAGCTTGAGAGGCAATGGGAGACAATTATAGCGAAAAAAAATTTAAATCGGACAGAAAATGAGCGGGAGAGCGAGCGGAAACGGGAATTAGAAAATGAGCGGGAACGGGAAAGCAAGAGGGAACGATGAAGCAACTGAGAGCGAAAAAGCGAGCGGGAAAAGTAAAGCGACCAAGAGTGGGAAAGCGTCCGGAATCGGGAAAGGGAGTGGGAAAGCGAACGGGATTGGGAAAGCGAACGAGAGCGAGAAAACGGCCAGGAGCGAGAAAACGGCCAGGAGCGGGAAAGCGACCGGGATCAGGAAAGCAACCCGGAGCTGGAAAGCGACCGAGAGCGGGAGAGCACCGGAGAAGGAAACGAGATCGAGAGAGACAAACATTAGAAAACCTCTAAAAATCCCGGGCAATTCCGGGCACCCCGCTAGTTAAATATAAAAAAATGAATAAAATTATTAATTATGTTTCAAATTAAAATATCAATGATCTATGCTGCAAAATTGTCACTACAAACTTGAAATATGTTCAGATAGAATAGAATATTTCAGGTAGAAATAATTTAGAAAAAAGCTTTAGAATTTCATCTGTCTGATTGATCAATGCTTGTGCATTTTATAATAGATGTTTTGGTACAGATGATTCATAATGGGCTAATGGAAGTTATAATTTAATCTCAGTGAGTCACCAACCAAAAGTAAAAATATTTAACTTTTTTGAGACTGCATTTACTTGGCAAGTATATTTATCACTTGCAATACATCTCAAACAACAGCAACAATAATTCTCTCGCATTTTAATATTAGATATTGATTAAGTGTATATGATTAATGGTTATGTTTGAATTTTCTGTATCACTGAAAAATTATATTTTATGATGACTGAAACTTCCAATCACATAAATAATTCCCATGATAGTATTACATCTTCTGGATACTGTATTTACTACTGTTGTACAATTCAACCAATGCACCAGTTGACTTTAAGATTTATATATATATATATATTCTTTTTTAAGTCAACAATATAACATAAGTATAATCTACTACCAATCTATTCAAAAAATAAATAACTGTTGACAACTAGTAAGAGACTAAAACCGTATTTTCTACATGCGACCGAAAACCAAACAAATTCAGAAACTGACATCTTAAATCGTCCGAAAACGAAAACCTAACTGTACTGTCAGTTTTGTCAAAAAAATGAAACTTAAAACAGATTAGGTGGATTATCAAGGAATATGTGTTAATTGGATATTGTAAATAATTCTGGTTGTATTGCTTGTGACTGTAGTTAAGTTAAACTGTATAGAGTGGTTTTTAAACTGAAGTTATAATAACTATTTAATAATTGACTTTCTTTGTTATGTTATTATTGTGCAGATGATTTCACTCCTCCCGCCAAAGACTCTTAAATTACTTGAATTTGTTGGTTACAAAGCTAGTAAGGTAAGTTGCTGTTGCTGCTACTACTTGTTATAATGAAGATAATTCTATTATCAATAAAACAAGAAGGCTTATAATAATTGTCGAATGCATACTCATAATACTCATTTTTTATCTTCTGAATTGCTTTAAGTAGAACAACATAATTGTTTTAATCTTCTTCAATTTTCTTTTGAGACTTTTCCCATTTATTACTTTATTTTGTTCTTGTTTGTAGTCTCTGTTATTTTTTGTTTCTCAGAAAATACATGTGATAATTGCAGCTGCAGATGCAGCAGTGGTAATTGCAAATAGTATATTAATAAATGTATTAATAATTTTAGGCTAAAGGACTTAGAGAATTAGAGACTGGAGCTTCTCTGGAGGGAGGCTTGAGAGGACCGATGTGTTCCATACTGCTAATTATGTACCATACTATTTTCTCCTTTATATTTGGTATGCTCCTCCAGTTCAGGGTGTTAAAAATACTTTAGTGTATTATGTTATGTCAATATTACTTTAATATATTATATTATGTTAATAATACTTTAATGTATTATATCATGATAAAATACTTTAATGTATTATAGTATGTTTATTGATGCAAATCTAGAATTTGTTGATATTTTGAATCTTTAATTTTTAATGCCTGGTGAAAAACAACTGTTGAATGTTTACAGGCATTGCAGATGGAGATGTTGAGCTGTCACAAAAGCTTCTTTCCAGATTGCTGATCAAATGTCCCAACAGTGCTCTTTTGCTATGCTTCAATGGTCGAATTCTTGAAGTGTCTGGTAAAATCGATGAAGTCAGTCTTTTTCTTTTTCACATTGTTTTATTTATTTTATTATGGGTAGGCATCTAAATTTAGGGATTTGAATTCTCATGGGATATTAAAAGCATTTTCAAATGTTAAAGTTTTCATAATATTTTATGCACCTTGATTTTAGAATAAACAGTAAATTAAATTAAAATATGGATATTTTTTTGTAGGCCATTTTGAAGTTTGAAGAATCGATAAATTCTCAGTTAATCTGGAAACAATTTCATCATTTCTGCTTTTGGGAGCTCATGTGGTGTCATTGGTTGGTTTTTAATTCATAAATAATACTAGAACATATGATTTGTGCAGTGATTAATCACATTAGGTTTAAGATTAAGATTAACCTTTTGTGGTTTAACCCATTAACGGTTACGGTTGCAAAAACGCAACGTAAATTTTAGGATTTTCATATGGTAGTGACCATTAATGGGTTAAATTACTGATGTACTGCCTAAGTACATGTAGATGTACAATGATGTGATACTTCTAAGGTATTATATTGATATCAATACTTTTTTTTATTGTTCTAAGTTATTAAATTTACTTTTTTATCTGAACAGCTTCAATGGCAACTGGCTTCTGGCAATGAAGTATGCTGAAAGGCTCTTTGAGGAGAGCAACTGGAGTAGAGCTACATATGCTTACCAAAAGGCAGTTTTCATGATCATGTGCCTTGAAGAGGATGGTGATGATTGTAGTAGCGATGGAGAAATAAATTCATTGGGGAAGAATGAAAACAGAAAACAGGAGATGATGGTTCACATCAAATCTCTCTTTGAGTTGGCTTTTTGTTGTATTTACTAGCAGTTTGTTTTTGATTGTACATTTTTGGCTCGTATGCCAGGTTTTCTTCTGGAAATCGTTCTAATGAAGGTAGTATTGAGATTTGTTCATTTTTATTTATCACAGAGAAGTTCCGAAACTGAAACAACGGATAGCAGGCAAGTCGATTCCAGTTGAGAAGTTTGCTATAAAAAAAGTTGATATGTATTTTGAGCAGAATGAATATCTCACCTTACCAGCTTATGTAAGCTTATTCCTATCATCATTTTATATATATATATATATATATATATATATATATATATATATATATATATATATATCCAAAAATGCTGAATAATATTGAAGAGCGGTTAATTTTTTGTCTGAGGTTACATAACTTGAATATTAGCACGAACAAATTGAATATTCAAGCCAGTTCTATAGAATTTTAGAAATGGAAATTATCACACACACACACACACACACACACACACATATATAATATATATATATATATATATATATATATATATATATATATATATATATATATACTGTGGCGGATCTACGGGGGCCGGGCCCCCACTTAGAGTTTTCAAAAAAATAAAAATGCAGTTTTTAGCTTAAAGATTGAACAGTTCACTGATGCAGTCACGAGGCAATTTAACGGGTCCCTAAGTCTCTGCAAATAGTTGAAAACTGGCTGGCCAAAACAATATTTACAGCTGATTTCTGTAGGGTTTTATGCAGAACATCAAATCTGGCATAGAGCAGGTCATTGCTGTTTGTAGTTTTGCATCCACAATGCCTCTAGCCTTCAAAAAAGGAGGCATTCCAGATGAAAAATTCTATTGAGTTTACATCAGGGCAAGAAAAAAATGAATTAAAATGCAAATGTTCTCACCGATAGTTCAAAAAAAGTACAGAAAAAATATTTTCATTTCATTCTTGGACCATTTCATCAACCAGCTGAATGTACGGTTTAAGAAGGAATACGATTTCCCATAATAAACGCAATCTCTCAAAGTTATCGTTGTAGCCATGAGAAAATCTCGCAGCCCAAAATCATAAAATAAGTCGAACTGTTAGAGTTTAGCTTGAACAGTTACAGTTTTGAGGTTAAAACCTGGAAGAATCTCATTTGGTCAATCCCACGAAAACATCTACCAAGGGACATATAAAAGACATTCTCTTCAAAAAAAAATATTTCGCCCTCTGTGATTAGAGATAACTTTTTCCGTCTGATTGAGATGATCTTACTATTAAATACTTCAGCTAAAAAATCATTCTCAGCTTTGACGTAATTGATAAAAAGAGGGGTCTTGCGTTGACTTTGCTCCAGTAAAAAACAAACCGCAGAAAGAAAGGAAAAGAGAAAGGAAAAAAGAAAAAAAGGAGAGAAAGAGAGTAAACAAAAATTTTTATCTCAATTTTTTTTGTTTAGTTTTACTGAATAAAAAAATTCAAGATATCTTACAACGAGCTGCATAACGACAGTAATCAAATTTAAAAAAACTAAAAAAAGTTTGGTCTCCCCTTAAGAAATTCCTGGATCGGCCACTGTGTATATATATATATATATATATATATATATATATATATATATATATATATATACGGGTGTATTTAGTGTGGGCCATCCTGCGATGCCCCCCCTTTGCCGGTGATGCAATTTTAGCACCGGGGAAAACTGCTCAGATTAGTGTATTTCTGCCAGCTTATGTCAATAAAAACTTTTTTAAAGATATTGAAAAACTGGTAAGTAGTACCAGAGGTTTTTGCGTGGGGATGGATTGACCTTTCTGGAAACAAAGTACCTGAGGTGGTAGCGGTATTGGATCGTCAGGAGGGGAAACGGTACACGATAACATAATAGCTGCGCTCAAATCAGCCATGGAAATAGGTACATGCCCAGCTGTCACAGAATTGCTGCACATTTTTGTAACACTGCACATGGCGAAAGACTCTTTTAGTGCCTTAAAATATTAAAAAAGTTACTTGAGGTCGACAATATGTGATTTTAAGCGAATACAGGCTAAATAATCTCAGCCATTTATTTATCAATAAAGATATTGGTTTGGACCTCAAGGAAGTTATTGATGAGTTTGAAAAGTGTAATAGGCAATTATCATTTCTTTTGATTTTAATAAATGGTTAATTTGCATTTAAATTTTTTTGAAAAAAATTTTTGGTTGAAATAATATTGAAAAATTAGATAAATCATTCATAAAATGTTTTGCATATGATAAAAAACCTTTCTACTTCTAATGAAACGATGCAGCCTGTGCTGAAAATCATTTGTTCGCAAGACTCCTTCATTTGGTCCCCCCTTTAACTTTTTCTGTATATATATATATATATATATATATATATATATATATATATATATATATATATATATATATATATATATATATATATATATATATATATATATATATATATATATATATATATATATATATATATATATATATATATATATATATATATATATATATATATATATATATATTAAGGATATTAGAGTTAGTTGGCATGTGAAATACATACTGCCTCATGTCAAACCAGTACTTATATTGTTTGTAATACTGCTCATTTTGAGGCACTGTAGCATAATGGTGAAGGTAGTATGCTTTCAGTCTGTCATCGTTGGTTAAGAAAAGCATTCATCCAACCTGACTTTCCATTTTTCACTGGTCGATTAATGAGTATGTTTTGCAGCTGGGGATAATCATATAGGCGCGAGGCAATCATGGCACTGCTGAGTTGTAGTTCAAGAAGTGGCATCCCAATGTTTAGACCTTTACATTACCTTATCTTTACCTTACTATTAGTTACCATACTATTTAGTAGAGATGGGAACCGAACTCGAACCCTACTTTTTACCGACCCCGAACTTAGTTGTTGACCGAACCGAACCAGAACTCTGTTTCGCTCGGAACGAACCAAACCCGAATAAACCCATGCTGAATTCATCGAACCTATTTTTTTAAATTTAAATTATGACTATTAAATATTCTTGAAATAAAAATCGTTATTTTGTTTTCTGTATTTAATATCGATGTTATTGTTTGTCTTATGGAATATTATGCACATCTTTGTTATGTTTACTTTCTTTCTCGCGTAGCTTATTACACCGTGCGGTCGTGTTGCTTGAATTACCTATTTTGTTATTTGTTGTATTTATTCTATAGAACAACTTAAATAATATGGCGAATACTAATAAGTTAGCAAACGGTTCTAAATAGAGCAAGCAAAAGCTGGAAACGTTTGTTACAGAAGGAAAGGCTCGCTTAGTGTCAGCAACATGACTATGAGACTCATAGTATGAGTGAGCGAAGAGCTCGAATGAGTACAGAAACATTAAAAATGTAATTTTTTTTTAAATGCAATATGGAACCTTAATTTTTTTAAATGTCTTGAATTAATAAACTGACTATTTTATAATGCAATTATCATTGAATCTAGTTCGAGCCATAGATATCCCAAACCAAACCGAACTTTAACAACTAGCGAACCGAACTCGAACTGTAAGCACTAGCGAACAGAACCCGAACTCTTAAATTAGGGTTCGATTCCCATCTCTACTATTTAGCATTACCTTACCCTGACAAATGGTCTTATAGCTTGATTTCATGTATCTGCAGCAATTAATCATTGAATTCTTTATGATTTTATTATATTACTACCACATGAATTAGTCAGTTTGAATATTGCTTTTAATAATTATAAATTTTTGCAGGAATTATTGTACATATGGAATGGTTTTGAGATCTTATCAAAGAGAATGGATCTTCTTGAGCCTGTGTATGCTCGGATCAAGAAGCATCGATTCCAATTTGAGAGCAATAATGGAGGTCTGTGATGTTTAAATTATCCTGGTGGAGTTTTTTTATCCCATTATTGTTTAAATGCTTTTCTATTTTTTCGTTTATCTATTAAAAAATTTTTTTTCTACAGCTGATTCAAATCCATGTTTTCATGACAACTTAGGCCTACTAAACATGCTGGAAGGTGTGTGCCTGAGACATATGGGAAAGAAACATGAAGCTTTTGCATATTTCAGAGCGGTTCTTGACAGGTTTCATTTTATTACATACTGATTCAAATATATTGCTTTGTTTTTTTGCAGAACTGCAAGACATTTATTTATTGAATAAGCACCAAGCAGTGACTTTTTCGAAAATAGAAACTAAGAAAGTTTTTGTTATAACGTCAGTTATATTATAATAAGAATACAAACAATGAATTCACGAACGTTCATTATCGAGATACGAGACACGACCAGCACGATGGCAATCCGAGCAACAAAAGACAAAGAAGACGGAACTACACGAAGCTTGTGCCTTTGCAAAGATACTAAATTAATATATAATTAAATAGACAATTATTTAATTAGTATGTCACAACACCTCCCCCCTTTAGTGTAAAGGGTATTTCTTCATTTGGGTGTTCATCACTAGATGGTTTGGTGGACGTCGGTGTCTTTGTTCCCGAGGTGACCTAGCTGTTGGTGGAGCTGCTGGTAAGTGTACTTCATTTGAAGAAGGTGGTACTGGTGTGTCCAATTTTTCTGAGGCATCTTTTCTGGGTTTCACTGATGGGGACAGCGGCAAATCAAACGTGTGTAGTAGGGTTGTCGCTGTAGTGTCTTTTCGGGGTCGGATCTGGTTGATGTGTCTTCGCCATGTGCGGCCCTTTACGATTACATCATACATGACGCGGCCTTTTCGTCCACTCACCTTGCCTGATGTCCATGCGGGTCGTCTTGGACGATAATCTTGGACGTAGACCAAGTCTCCTGAACTGAACTTACTTGAGCCGTGATCATTTTGCTTGGAATCTTTAGTGGTGTTGGTACCTTTAGAGTCCATTTCTGTGATGAGCAGATCTAGAAGTGTTCGAGGCTTTCGATTTAGGAAGTTTTCAGCTGGCGACTTTCCGTCTACTGATTCTGGACAGGGAGTGTTCTTGTACACAAAGAGCAGGGTTTGCAGAGCTTCGGCTGGTGTTTCCTCTCCCTTCAGTTTTTTCAATTCACGTTTGAACATGTCCACGAATCTTTCGGCTGCGGATGGAAAGGTGGAGATCGTACATGGGTGATTCCATGTTCTCTGCAGAAAACCTGAAAATTAGAACTAAAAAATTGTGTGTTATTGTCAGACACAATAGTTTTAGGGTAACCAAATTGTGCTAACAAATGTCGGAGCTCTTTCAGAGTTGCTGAGGTAGTGGTAGAAGTCATTTTGATAACTTCCGGCCATTTAGAGTATGCATTAACAATTACCAGGTACATTATCCCATTAAGTGGACCTGCGAAGTCTATATGGATTCTACTCCATGGTGATGATTCTGGTGGCCAGGGACAGATTGGATGTTTGGCCGGTAATTTATCATCAGTCTGGCAGGAATGTACAGTATCTTCAATGTCTTTATCAATGTTGACTGTAGCTACTTCTTGTTTAAGGGTGGCATCACTTGCTGTGGTAAGGGTGATGTCTGTGAGTGTAGAATCAATGTTGACTGTAGTGACCTTTTGTATCATAAACTTCTCCATGAGCTGTTTAAACTCAGAAGGTCATTGGACTCTGTTACATGACATATTCCATGGCCCTGGTGGTTACCTCCAGCGTTGTCAGTGATGGAAAATGTTGTTTTTAACCAGCCATCAATGTGGAGTGGCTGACCGTTTGCAGCTCGATATGTTTTTGTCGCCGCCTTGAGCTGTAGTTTTCCGATTGCTATCCATGTTGGACGGGAGATGAGAGTGATGTCGGTCCCGGTGTCTAACTGGAGTCGGACCGGATGACCATGGATGTTCACCTCCAGATACCTTGGTGTCCCCCGAAACATTTGAGAATGCTTTCTTTTGATGAGTGTGGTATCTTCTATTCTTGTTTGTCGGTTTTCCTCTCTGTAGTAATTGAGGACAATCTCTTTTCCAATGATCACCGCTGCACAACGGGCACGGGCTGGGTGGCTTGGAGACTTGTCGATGTGTGACTGCACGGATTTCTGTGGATGGTGCTTCCAGGTATTCTGAATTTTCTTTGATGGATTTGAGAGTGTGGTACTCTCTGACCAGGTCGTTCTATGTTACCTCATCTGCTTCATCGAGTCTCCGCAGCAATCTGACACGAAACTCCACAAGCTCTGGAGCTTGAAATGAAAAAACAAATGCGAGGCATTTAATTGTTTCCATGCTTACCCCTTTGAATTCTGCATCTTCACAGCGTGCATTGGGTTTATTGGAGAAAGAGTCTATGTCGTCGTTGGGTGAGAAGATGAGTCGGAAACACTCGAATCTTTGTTGGAAGAGGCTCTTTTTTGACCGAAGAGAAGGCGCAGGGTCTCGATCGTTGCTGACCACGAGAGATCTCCAGGGTTTCTTGGCATGATGTGTCGTGCAAATGTAGCGTATGTGTGGCTGTCTAATAGTGAAACAAGCAAATGTGTTTTGTTATCTTCTGGAAGGTTAGGATACTCGTTCAGAGCATCGTCGAATCGACGTAGCCAGAATTCGAAATGACCTCCTTGTTCTGGATCATGTTTATACTTGTCGAGACGTCGTTGAAGTCAGTCGACGATGATTTCGTGTGTGTTGACGCGAGATGGAGATGCAACCAGTTTCTCCACGATCTTCATGAGGGTCTCCTGTTGCTTGCACATCTGCTGCATGAGTTGAGCGATTTGGTCGGCCATTTTTTTATCAAACGTTAAAAGTTTCAAAGTTCGTTAATTAATAAATAACAGTTTTCCGATTCCTCGTCGCCAATGTTATAACGTCGGTTATATTATAATAAGAATACAAACAATGAACTCACGAACGTTTATTTAGCGAGACACAACCAGCACAATGTCAATCCGAACAACAAAAGACAAAGAAGGCGGAACTACACGAAGCTCATGTCCATGCAAAGATACTAAATTAATATATAATTAAATGGACAATTATTTAATTGGTATGTCACAACAGTTTTAAGTAAAGATGGTGATCTGTTCCAGGCCTTTGAACCGGATCATGAATCAATTTCTACGATGCATGCACACTACTCAGTAGTAATGAAACCAGCAGGAAAAACACAAAAAAATTATAAAGGAAATTACTACAGAGTGTAAACAAATGTATCATATAAATCCTGGACTTGATCAACCAACATTAAGCATCTAGTTGACAGAAAAGGTTAGAATGGAGCTGATATTGAAAGCAGTCAAACGCAAAGCTTATCTAAGCCATGGTGGTTGTAGCCACTTACTGCAGTGGAATTTTTATATAGGAGGTCAGATACCTGTGTAACTGTAGCAAAATTTATTTGCCGTTACATTTAATGAAGGATAATTAAATTTTTGTTGCCAAGATTAAGTTTTATAGTAGAATTTGGCTTATAATGGTAACTTCTTTTCGTTCAAAAAAATATGTTTTTTATTTACATTCATTAGGATTCTTTCTTGGGTACTCTTCTTTGTATTCTTTACAGTTCTTAACTGACTTATATTATATCATCTTTTTATCTCAAAAGCCAACTGTATGCTGATATCTCCTATATTTATTCTAACATTCAAAAATCTTCACTTTATTCTGTCTTGGATACTATTTCTATCTCTTCTTGTCACGAGAAGATCAAATAATGGATTACTTCCATGTAATCAACTTTTTTTTAATTTGAACTGATTTTCTAATGAAAGAAAGTCTACTTTCTCTTAAACTTTCCTCAAGTAGTTTTTTCCTGCTTGATCCATCACCAATTATTTGCAGCTGAATTTTCTTTTGACTCAAATCTCTTTCTTATTCAGCAGATCTCATTGCTTCATAAATCTTGTGTAATCCACCTTCGTAGAATCAAACAACTACTTCCATTTCTAGATGATCTTGTGCTGCCATTTCTTGTTTCTTTTCTTATACTGTCCAAGATAGACTATTGTAACTTTTTTTTACATCTATATCACTGCGTTGTGGTAATACATTTTTTAGTAACTTTTTATAGTAATATGTTAAAAATTGAAGTTGAAAGGTTTTTTACTTTTATGCAGAAACTGAAAATGTTCAACAATGATATAATTTATTACATTAAAAAATTGTTTTAAAACATAATTAAATTTATTTTTTATACTCATTGATCTTTCAGTGAAAAGAACATAAAGAAGAACACATATTTGTTACCAGTTGTCTTGTATGAGGCTGGCATGATTAGTTTTAAAGAACAAAAATTTGAGGAAGCCAAAAAATGTTTTGAAAATGCCAGGTGAGGATGGGATGATAATAACATTATTAGACAAGATGTTGTTTAGCATAAGTTGAATGTTTTAACTGTTTTGATTGTCAAACTTGAGTAAATGAAGTCTAGATAACTTTTTATAGTACTTTTATGAATGCTTGTTATTTTTTTAGTGCAGTGTAAGTCTGTTTTCTTGTTATTGCTATCATTAGGTCAAACTACAGCGGTTACAATGTCGAATCGAGAATTGCTAGCAAGATACAGGCAGCTTTGATGAAAATCAAATTTCTTACAGAGAAGGCAGATGATGCAGACCTTGTAGACTGTTTGGACTCATCTAAGTCAGTGTCGCAAAAAAACCATCCAGCTGCCATCTGAGTGTAAAATAACTGATACAATAACATCCTGTTAGTCTAATTAGTTTTCCTCTTTGTCTAAGTAAGAGTTTGTTGGTGCTTATTATGTCAATTACAATAATATGTTAGCTGGTATAAGTTTTAACATGTTCATTGTTTTTTTGTACAAAATGTCTGCATCAGTGACATGTTGCATTATGAGACTGGCGTACTTGTTTACTCTTGAATAACTTAGTTTGTTTGTTTATCTCTCTTATTAGCTTAGTGCCAGTTGTTTGTGTACTTGAAGAAATCAATAGACTGAGTTTTGTCTAACTCTATCCTGTATATGCATGGTAATTGCTTGCATTATAATTGATATTGATTGAATTGTATTTCTCCATTACTAGCTTGTTTTTTTTATTCAAAAGTTAATCTTTTAGTTGTTTCATTGACCATCTCATTAGGACCTGATTTGAAGAACTTTTACTGCACAATGCTTTAGTTAGTGTTAACCTCCAGTCCTCCAGATAAATTTGTGTTATATAAATACATATATGTTTAAATGTTGATTTGCAATTAATTTAAACTTTATTCGATTTCATTACTTCTTTACACTTTTGAGAATGAGATTAGTATTTTTATAGTATGGTATGGAAGCAAGTGATTACATGAGAACTACTTGTAAACTGTGATATCAGCTGTTCCGCCCATTCCTGTATATTATAAAAAGCTTTTTCACTCACTTTATATAAAAAGTGGATTTATTCTGTTAGGGATATTCAAGGTCATGTCCAAGTGTTTTTTTATTTGTTTAAAAAATGTGTTCAGAACAGGATGATCTTTGTACATATATTGCTTGCACTATTCCAGTGCTCTTTGACTTGGTTATCAGACAGCATGTACGTTTTTCTAAGATCTTAGATCAGTTGGAATAATTTATTTTTGATATTTTTCATTCCAATTTGCAGTAAGTTCCGCTTTTGATTTGGAAATCGGAATTGACCGGATTCCTATTTCAATCGATTAATCAGAATCCAGCACGGACAGCCTACCGATTCAAATAATGTTAAAACCTGTTAATCTACAGCGCTTGTACAAATACATTTAAAAAGTTTTTCAAATACAAAAATGCTAATACTCGTTTTACAATTAATTCAAATACCAATATAGAATACGTGGCTTCTGAAGTATTTGAAATATGAAATACAAAATACATTATTTCAAAATACAAAAATGCAATCCCCAGTTTTAATAAATTCTAATGGTTTATTATATAACTAACAGGGTACCGGGCGTTGCCCGGAGTTTTAGAGGTTTTTCTATCATTTTCTCTCTTGCTCCCGATTTCCTTCCCAGCTTGCTCTCACGTTCCCGGTCGTTTTCCCGCTCCCAGTCGCTTTCCCGCTCTCGGTCGTTTTCTCGTTCCCAGTTGCTTTACGGTCGCAATCGCTTTCCCGCTTCCTGTCACTTTTTCTTTCCCGCTCGCTCTTTCACTTTCAGTCGATTTTCCGTTCCCGACTTCTTTCCCGTTCTCGCTCATTTTCCAGTTTCTGTTTCCGCTCGCTCTCCCGCTCCGCTCATTCTGTGACCGATTTCAATTTTTTGTTTACTATAGTTTTCTCGGCCCGTCCCACCTTGATTTAAGGTTTGGGCAGGGCCGTATGAAGACCCTAAAATAACGGCTTGGCCGTCCGTCCGTTGATAAACTGAACTCATCTACTTTTAACCGGCACAAAACCTCAAAATACTAATTTTCACATCTGTAGCACTTACAGTTTTTGAGTAGCAGTTATTTTAAAATCAAATAACTCTTTTTCCACTTCACATTTGAGGTCCTGGAAACCAAATTTTCAAAAAATGGTGAAACACGTATATCATTATTTTTAGAGTAGAAACTAAATACTAATTTTACTTTTATAGCATTTACAGTTTTTGAGTAGCAGTTACTTTAAAAACCGAGTAACCCTATTTTCCACCCCATATTTGAAGTCCTGGAAACCAAATTTAAAAAAAAATGGTAAAATACGTATATCTTTATTTTTAGAATAGAAACTAAATACTAATTTTTATTCCTGTAGTAGTCACAGTTTTTGAGTAGCAGCTACTTTAAAAACCAAATAACCCAATTTTCCAACCCACATTTGAGGTCCGGGAAACCGAATTTTCAAAAATGGTGAAACAAGTATCTTTTTATTTTTCAAGAAGAATCCATATACCAAATTTCAAAATCTCATCATTTTTGGTTTTCGAGATATACATTGTTTTAGAAAAAAGTTTGTTTTCCAGTTTTTTCCCCTCAGTAGCAAAATTTTCAAAAATCCTTTCTTAGTGGATGCGGGAAAAGAAAAGGGAGCGAAAGAGAAAGACGATAGAAAAACCTCGGGCAACGCCGGGTACCCCGATACTTATTGAAATAAAATCGGTCCGCCACCAATCAATTTCCACGCATTTGCGACTCCCTTTACTAGAATTTCAAAAAACGATAAAACAGAAAAGCATGTGTGTGTGTGTGTGTGTGAGAGAGAGAGAGAGAGAGAGAGAGAGAGAGAGAGAGAGAGAGAGAGAGAGAGAGAGAGAGAGAGAGAGAGAGAGAAAGAAAGAGGGAGGGAGGGAGAGATAGACAAAAGATAAGGTGATGCGTTGTAGATCTGATGTTTTTATCTACCTTGCAATTGAACACCAAATCTGTTACAGTTTACAGTTTGTCTTTTAATAAAAAGCAAAGCAATTGTGTTTGAATTTTGATAGCTTAATTGTACTCTTGATTCTTGTATTTCTATATTACCTACATGTTTTACTAGTTGGGTTAGCCGGCATTGTCCGACTTCTTTAGATGTTCTTCTCTCGTTTTTTCATCTATCCTCTCTCTCGCTCTATTGTTCTCTCTCTCTCTTCTCTTCTCTCTCTTTCTCTCACTCTCCCCATCTCGCTCTCTCTCGTGTACTTAAGATTGCGCTTTATAAATTGATCAGTTGATTTAGTGTTGTTATATTTCTGAAATCTTTGTTTATAGGTATGCATTTTTGTTTCAAAGATTTTAAGGGCTTTCAGTGACTACATGATCGGTATGTAAAACGCCTATAAACGACAGGCTTTCAGGCTTTTTTGGTTTACTCAAATATTATTTCGTTTCTTTAATTTGAATTGTTTCACTATTTATTCAGAGAGTGAATTAAAATGTATTCAACCAATGCATAAATGTTTTTATTTGGTTTTTGAAATTCAGCGCTTTTTAACCTGGCCTTGTTGCGGAAGTTAGGCTCATGTTTTGATCAATTTAAAAGTGCTCCCTTATATTATTGTTGAATGAGGCTGCGCTTGCGATACAAACTTTGTTTTAATTAAAAAAAATCAAAACGATTTCGCTATTTATTAATAGGCATTTAGGACTTGACGTTTCGTTTCGCTTACTTAGTTATCAATTAAAAAGACTGTTGGTTGTTGGATAGCTGGTGCTGGATGGATGTGGCTGTCAGACTGGTATTGCAGGTAGTTAAGTTAGTGTCAGACATTGTCACTGTACTATACTGTAAATATATAAATTTATCATTTATTGTTAAAGGTAGTAGTGAAATTTTTTGTTTGACTTATGCACGATATTTGTGAACAATTTCATTTATAACTTTTATTCTTAGTCAATCTTAGTTTTGTTTTTTGATTTAGTTGTTTTTTGGCTTTGATTTAATTGGGTAACTTTTCTAATAATAGGCAGTTTGTTTAATTAACTGGTAGAGTTCTAGTATAGCGTCATCGGCCGATTTCTATAAAAAAAACGATTTAAAAAACTGTTTAATAGAATAAGCTCAGAACATACTACAAAAAAGTTTTTTACAGAAAAACTGGTAATCTTTCCTACGGACGGCCCGTGCCGAAAAAATAGTCGTATTGTTATTATTTTGTTACAATAACATAAAAAAACAAATTTTATACCAAATTGAATTTTAAAAAAACATTTATCGTAATTTGAGAGACTTTGAAAACGGTAAGTAGTACCCTTCCAAGCACTATTTACATCGTAGTTGTAAGTGGTGAGGTACGATGATCGTATGAATGAAATGAATAAAAAAGAAAAAATTAGTTTATAATAAAATTTTATTTAAAAAACAAACTATCAGTTATAAAAAAAATTAATTTAAAATTTTTTCTATGTAAAACGATAAAGAACAAAAGGCGAGAGAAACAACGAAGTAAACCCCGCTAGTCACTTTATATAAGGTCGCTGCTATTGCCCCGGCGGTTCGCCGTGATTGCAATCTGTAAAATTGCAATCCCGTATTAAAATGAAACCCTAACTTTACCCCTAACCTTACCCCTAACCCTACCCTTACCCTACCCTTAACCCTACCCTAACCTTACCCATAACCCTATCCCTAACCTTACCCATAACCCTATCCCTAACCCTATCCTAGGTAGTCGCATAAAAAGTTTCAATATAATTTTTTTTTTAATTTCACTAATATTTTAAATAAAGGTACAAATTCTGAGTTTGAATATACTATATAGTGTAAAAATAAAATTAATAAAGATACAGCGAATCAAAGATCGCTTACCGGCGCCTACCGCCATGGTAATAGTTATAACGTTATATAACACGCTACGCGATTCCTTCGTGTACACTTTTCCTTAAAACTCAAATTTTTTCTATGTAAAATTTTTTAAATTATAATTACATTATTTAATTAATTAAAATAATTTTATATAACATTTTCCCATTTTAAATAAATTATTTATACTAATTATCATAATGTTTAAACTAGTGGTTACTTTTCATCGTGTTTATAGGTAATTATAGCCGAGAATCATGTATTAATCCGCCACACGGGCCGTTCGTGGGAAAGATTACCGAAAAACTTACTAAAAACCGACTTTAAGCAAAAATATCCATAGGCAATGTTGATACGGTGAATAATACAATTCAAGGAATGAAAAGTAAGGATGAGTTAATATAAAAATAAAATAAAATATTAAAATAACAAATAAATGTTAAAGTGTTCAAAATAATTGTTTAATAATTTAATATGCATCTTAAATTTAAAAAAATCAAAGCGCTGAGCGGAAATTTATCCGTGACTAGCGGGTATCCGGCCTTGCACAGTGTTTTTCTATCGTTTTTGCTCTCGCTCCCGTTTCCTTTCCCGCTTACTCTTACGCTCCCAGTCGCTTTCCCGCTCTCGATCGCTTTCTCACTCACGCTTGCTCTCTTTTTCCTGGTCGCTTTCTCATTCGCTCTCTCGCTCTCCACACGATTCTGGTACCAATAATGACCTCTAAAACTCAGAATTTCTGCTCCAAGAAATATGGTCGAAACCGTAATAAAGACAACCAAGTACTTTTACTTTGATATTATTTTATTTTTTCTTGGTGTTCGGCTGCTAATTTATTGTTCTTAATGGTTTTTTTTATTTGTCTTAAGGCATATTCATATTGACAAAACCGTCGCATTTAAAGAAACTGTTTTAGATATGGAGCGGTTACGCAACTCGTACTTCTAAAACAAACTATTATTTTTCAAGTTTTAATTTCCATAATTTAAATTTAAAATTTTTCTTTTCATAAATTGTCTATTTTTATTTTAAATGTGTTTAATTTTTATTTTCTTTATTGCCACTGTTCACTTCTATCGCTATTGACAAATAGATCTTCACTGGGAACTACATTAGCTTCGGCAGCAATTTTTAAATGTTCTAAAGTGCTATATTTTCTGGTTTTTTAAGTTATTTATGTTCTAATTGGTCTTTAGTTTTGTTTTAAATATTATTTACGTTAAAAATCGGTCATTTTTCACCGAAATCGGCCGATGACGCTATACTAGAACTTTACCAACTCTAAAGTCTAAAATCTCTCTAGTTTCTAGTCATTTTAGTTTAAGTCTAGTCTCTAGTCAGTCTTAAGTCTAGTCAGTCTGTATAATAAATAATTTAATTGTTGATAATTGTCTTATTTCAAATTTCACTGATAAGCACCTAAACTTTATTTACTAGTGTACATTTGTAAAGTGGCGGATGAGACACTCATCAATATATAAAAATGAGCACTGACATCAAAGAAAAGCCAAAATTCAAAATTTTGAAATCACCAACACTGAAAAGAAAACAGAAAAAGTTTGTTCCACTAAATGAAAGAGTTAGTAGTTTGTTTTTTTCTGATGCAGTTTGTTTTTATACAATGATTGTTTACGACTTTGTTTTATTAGCTTTAAATAAATCTCTAAAATTTCTATGCTGCAATGGCAAGTGGTCAACAAATGCTTGCAATATAAAAGAATTAATATATGCTTAGAAAATGTTAGTATGTAAGGACACAAAGGATTCATCTGTGACAGTGTATGTAACTAAAGAACCTCTATGTAAACCTTAAGTCATTCAACTCTATTTGCGAGAAATTATTAATTAATTTATCTTCTTGCACAGCAATTCATAATAATGCTTATTAAAATTGGACACACGTGGGTGCTTGTGGCATTTTGTATTGTAAAGCATTTTGCAACAGTATGTTATTTAATCCTTTACATAAACTTCACCTTTCTGTCTGGTTGATTGATTGAACACAAACCCATTTCCTGTCATCCAACCGATCTGAAACTTGGTTCATAGACTCAAAAATAATTTTGAGATATTCATGCTCAAAATAAAAAAAATAGTTTGAACGCTCTCCTAAAAAATCAATGCGGTGTTCGGTGACATTTATAAGCTATGTTTTTGTTTGGTGGAATCAACATTTTGCATTAGGAGTTTTGATGCAATTATCACCAGTTCAAGGGCATCCTGTGTTTCAGCTACCAAAAAATTGCAGGTTGAAAAATTAAAAATGATTTTAAAGGTTTTTTAAAAAAACAAATTTTTTTATAGTTCACTTGTTTTTCTATCCTTAACCTCTCTTTTTTTAAATAAGATTACAGTGGTACTCACCTTTTGCGACCTTGAAAATGGACCAAAAATCTGGTCATAACAAGGGGGACTGAAACGGGGGGGGGGTGGGACTTAGTCAGTCTTGTCGGGCTTGAAAACCAATCTGTCAGTGTAAAAAGGGTGGGAAATAAGAGAGAGTCATAAATTGGGGGGTCGTTCTTTGGGAGTACCACTGTTTAAGTCAGGACAATGTGATGATTGGTTTCTCTTTTCAAATTAGAATAATGTTTTTGTATACTTCTAGACAGGGGCGTCGGAATGGTTTTGAAAGTGGGGGGGCCAACAAATTTTTTAGGGTCAATGTCTGTAGGCGAGTTTTATAAAATTTATGTTGAAATGCATTTATATATGAAATTATTGATTTTTTTCTAAAATTAAAAGTTAAAAATGAATGACAGTCTAATAATTTTAGATAACTACCATTTACAAAAGTTAACTACAAATTGCAACTTTAACTACCATTTATCAAAGAAATTACTTCTTCTGTCATTTAGCATGCAAAAAGATTTACAAATTTCCAACAAGTATAGATTGTATGTTTTTTAGTTTTTTCTTTATGTACAGTTGAAAACATGACATGGTTTAATCAAGTTTAGGTCATTGTTGACTGCAAATAAATAGGTTTTAATTTGACGCAATGCCGAAACATTTCTTTCTGATGTTGCATTTGACATCAGAAAAACCAAATACAATTTTCATAATTCGTCTACTAGTAACAATAAAGTTCTTGAAGCTTTATTTTTACTGAACATATCAACAATTGACAGACTATCTACGAGTCTCTCGTTATAAAATAATATTGGTATTTGACAAAAAGCGGGGGGGGGGGGGGCAAAATGGCGTTTGGCTCCTCCACTTTTGAAAGTGTGGAGCCATTGGCCCCCTGTACCCCTTGGTTCCGGCGCCGATGCTTCTAGAGAGAGATATGTGAACAAGGGAGAGAGATGACATAAGTTCTTTAAGACATAAACCTAAAAGCAATTTGTTATTCAACACCTTTTCATTAACTTTCTTTTCATTCTCAAGCACACTTTTCAGCACCCGAGTGCATTCGTGTGTGTGTGTGTGTGTATGTGTGTGCTTGTGTGCGTGTGTATCCATGCTGATTTGTAGGTGAGGCCTGCACCAGTTTAATTGGATTTGAAAGAAGATGGGCTCATGTTCACAAGACATTTTTGTTGACTCAACCAAAAGTTATTGTTCTGGTAACTCATTTTAAATTCATTTAACAATTTAAATACCACAAAATATTATTTATAACAGCTTTTGTGATTATTATACAGCTTTTACAGGGAGAGATTTGATTGGGTCACTGAATTGTATGACTTTTTTTAACCTTTTTCTTCTGTTGTTCATTGCGTCTGTTAAGCTGTAGACTGTAGTGTATGCTGAAGTATGCTCCATTAATGACCTAGCCAGACTGTAGTCACTCAGAAACTTAAATACTTTCAAGTTTTTAAATGTTTTTATAAACAGCTTTTTGTGAAAACTGTAAATTTCTTATCTTTCATCTTTTGCTGTTTTTTTAAGTGGTTGGAAATATGTGATGGGGGTGGGGAGGTTGTTACCAGAGAAAGATGAATTATGGTCTTTAAGAAAACAAAATTAGGTCTTTTTTGATAAATGGATTTAAAAAATAATTTTTTTACTTTATTTGGCTTGAAACTTTAACAATTTTATTTAAGCTTCTTCAAACATTGTTAATATTTTGAAAATGGTTTATATTGGGCAATGCAGTGATGGGGAATTTGATATATAATATAATTGTGTAACTATGATCCCTGGAACATGGAAATATTTTTGTTCAAAGCAGTTTTCTGTTCTGAGAATGTGAGATGATGGGAGAGATGTAATTACAATAGCTTTGTTCAGTAAGTGCTAAAGAGGTCAGTTGTAATGAAAAATATTAGGTAAATATTTCCTGGTTAAATGTCCTTGATAAAAATTTACCTGGACACAATTTCTTGCTGCATATTGATGCTGTGTTAAAAAATGTTTGAAATTTCAAGGGACCAAATGAAAGTTTTTCTGGTTACATTCTTGAAAGAGTTCTTTATTTTCTGTTGCTTCTGATTTTCAAACTGCGGTGTTACTACATTTACAGTTTAACTTCAGACATATCAAAGTCTTTTTAAGAAGTGAGTTTTGTTGAAACATTTTCAAAAGATTTGAAAATTGAGACTCACATCTGTCACTTGGTGATGGTTTTATTTTAAAAGGCTTGTGTGTGTGTGTGTATGTGTGTGTGTATGTATGTGTATGTGTGTGTGTATGTATGTATGTGTGTGTATGTGTGTGTGTATATGTATGTGTGTGTGATGCTGTATAGCTGTGATTATGCATCTATGCAAATATTGGCTTATATGTGCATTAATAATAATATTTATAATAATATTTACAAGATTTGTCAAAAAAACCCAGTTTTTAAGGCTTACTTGTTTTATATAACAATATGGAGATGGTTTCAATAAACGGTTTCAATACAATTTCATATTTTTATCTGTTGAGAATAATGAATAATTGTGCAGGTGTGAAACAAAATACCCACAAATCAGTTTCAGTGTGTCCTTTGAAATGCTGAGATTACTTTTCATTGGAACTGAAGCTCAATTTACTCTGCTTTGAATGAATGAAGTGACTTGCTTGTCTGGTTACTTAAAAAAGTGTACAAACAGTTTTCATAGTTTTTCAAAGACAGGCACACACGAGCTACAAAATTGAGCAATATAGTAGCACAACTAAATTTCTTGAGTATTTTTGCAAGCACATTCTTAGAGTAACAATTAACTAAAAGATGGAGCTTTTCTGTTGAAATTCTCTATTAAATTAAATTATTAAATTAAATAAAATTTTTTGACAATTTTTTATCGCAAGTTTTGTATTATATTCGATAATCGGGTCCTACAACTTTGTGAAAATTTGGAATTTTTCTTATAAAAATTTATCAAATTCATAACAGAATCACTGGTCCATTTTGTTTTTATATTTTTCTTATAAAGAGAAATATTTAACTAATTACAAAAAGACGGGTGACTAAAAGTTGTCCAAAGTTTTCAAACAAATTTGAAAACTAAACCAGTTGCCCAACTCATGACCCACATGATCAATTTGGCTGCCCATTTCTAGTTGCACAACTTAGTTGTTCAATTTTGTTTTTCGTGTGCTGTGGCCTTAAGGAAAATTTTTTAATTTGTCAGGACTTCTGTTAAGTTCTATATTAGGTTTCACAAGAAGAATTCTGCTGACTAAAAGTTTATGTTAAAACTTCTTAAAACTTTTGTTTGTATGTGTTTCTGTATTTATGAATGTATTCATTTAGGTTTATTTTTGTTCTAAAACATCCAAAATGGTAGTGAAGTTCATCAAAGGAAGGTCTTGCAACATGTACTATAAATAGTACTACGTACAAATATACACACTGTTTCAAAATGACCTGCTTCTGTCTAGTTCAGTGTTTAATCAAATTTGTTTCCAAAATGATGGAATGTTGTTGCTATCTTTGATTCTTCATGATCTTTGGTCATCCGTTTCATCACTGGCTTCAACCTGTTATGACTCAATAAATAATTTGAAATTATTTCATAGTAAAAAAATAAATAATGTAGACTTCTAAGAGATTGCCATTGATTTCTTTAGTTGTTTTTAAGGATAATTATAGTTATTGTTGATGTGTAACTGCTTCCCTCAAACTATTTTTTAATGGATTTGTCAGACAGTTTTATCTTCTACAGGTTCATTAGAACATTTGTTTTCTTCCCTGCAATAATTTTTTTTTGACATTTCTACAATAATAAAGCTCTGAAATGGTCTCTTAAATAAGTAGTTCGAATATGATTTTTTAAATTATTGTACTGGTGTGATGAATGGGCAGAAGCTGTCTGCTCAGTTTATCAATATATTATTAGTAAATCATGTTTCATTTTAGGTGAAGTTGGAAACCGTTCTGGGGCTGACAGTATCTTCCAATGCTGGTCTTTCGATTGACAGCAACTCTGGAAATGTTGCTTATTTTGCTGGGTGAGTTTGTGAGTGATGTAACCAGACTCATGTTATAAGATAGTTTAGGGGGATTGAGATATCTTAGTGTTGACGACATTTAAAGTGGTTTAGCTCTGATTTAATAAATTGGGATGGATTTGGTATGTATAGTCATTCAATCATTAATGTCATGTTGCAGTGATAATGATGTGATGGTGCTGGTGATTAACTCAGGATTTGTGATATAGGCTGTAAAGTTGTTTCATACTTGTCAGTCACAATAATTTGATGACTGAAATTTTGTTTGTTTGTTAAAGTTGTGTCATGGTAGTTTACAATCCTAAGAAAAACAAGCAGACCCATTTTTTCAACATTTGCAAGAAGCCACTCACGTGTTGTGCTTTTTCAAAAGATGGGAAGTACCTGGCTACTGGAGAGGTTGTCTCATCTTAATAATTTCTTATTCTTATTTATTAAGCATTTATGAGAGGTTGTCTCATCCTAATAATTTCTTATTTTTATTTATTAAGCATTTATGAGAGTTTAATAAAATTACATTGGATAGAGTTTTTTTCTAATCATTTATTTATAACCACAGCATTGAGTTTTATAAAAAATTGTCTCAGATTTGGTTCATAATATGCTGATATACAAAAATTATTATCCTGTATATAATTATAACATTACTGTTCCATACGAATTATGATTATCCCATGTGGGATGAGATCATCCTGTATGTGATTTGTTTGCCTTGCATGTTATATGGTCACTTTGTATATAATGTGATTTGTTTGCCTTGCATGTTATATGGTCACTTTGTATATAATGTGATTTGTTTGCCTTGCGTGGTCACTTTGTATATAATGTGATTTGTTTGCCTTGCGTGGTCACTTTGTATATAATGTGATTTGCAACAGAGTGGTCATCAACCAGCAGTGAGAGTTTGGGATATGGAGGAAATGACTCAGGTGGCAGAGTTTGAAGGTCACAAGTTTGGAATCAGATGTGTGGTTTGTCAATTTCTCAACATTTCAGTACCATTTGTAAAGGCATGTTAATTCTTACCATATTTATACACCGGCTAATGCAGGCGTTTTCTCCAAATCTCAAGTACATCGTTTCGGTAGGATATCAGCACGACATGGTTGTCAATGTGTGGAACTGGAGAAAGAATTTGAAAGTTGCAAGCAACAAAGTTGCAGCAAAGGTTGGGTAGCATGCATATTGACCTGTTTTTTTTACATAAATCTTGCCACGTTTTTTATGCATATACTAGCTGACCCAGCAAACGTTGTTTTGCCTTATAAATTATTTTAGTTTTTTTTTATTAAAAGTTTAATGTACAAATTATGTCAATTTAAAAAAAACAATATCTGAGAGCAATCGAGTGTACAATGTTTTTTGTCAGACCATCTTTAGCCAACACAAACAAACTGGATGGTTTGCCCTTGCAAGAACATGCCACGTATAGGTAATTGTTCGTGAGAAAAATATGGTGTGCCCAAATTTAAGCAACAAACAAACATCGTTTGGCCTTGCGACTTATTAATAACCGGAATTGTAAATTGAATTCATTTGAATTCAATATGCACTTCTGTAGAAATTATTGGGATCCGTGGCAGCAAAACACTTTCGCCTCAGAACGTGCCATTCAAAATGCTGGCTTCGACAATGTTTTTCATCAATTTTTTAATTACTAATCGCGTGCCATTGCACAGCCGCGGTGGGTTCAAATTCCGAAGTAGAATAACCGGAGATCCAACTTTAAGTTGTAGATGATGCGGTGACATGCCTGGCAAATCCAATGAGTTCAAAAACTCTGTTGGATAATTTACGGCTTCGCTGGCATCGCAAACTGTATCGATCGATTTGTATGACACCAATTCGCCTGGCAACAACTGCTGTATCTTAAAATTTAAATCATTGACATCCACATTTTTTGCTGCCAAAATGACTCTTTCTGCCAGCCACTCATGATTCAGTACTGTGGCCATGGATGATTGTTGTTTTATGTTGCACATTGCTTAAGTGCTAAATGAGCTGTTCTGCCTCCATCCAATAAAGTTGCTGCAATGCCAGACAATGCAACGACCAAAGCTATGCCATTATTTGATCGTATTTCGGCGAGAATTAAAAAAAGAGAAATGTTTTCCCAGTTCCACCTGGTGCATCCAAAAAAAAGAATCCACCTTGTCCTTCCAAAACTCCCAGTATAATGCGGTCGTAAATGATTCTTTGTTCATCAGTCATTAGTGGAACATAGCGAATAACAATCGCTGCCATTTTTACAGTATTGTACCTCAGTTTACCTGAAACGAATCTGTTTTTGACCTCAAAATGCTAGAAGATAAACATTTTCAATCTCAGACAGTTAAAGATACTCTTTTAAAGGAAACAGTATAAATATAAATCATTGATCAAACTTTATATATATATATATATATATATATATATATATATATATATATATATATATATATATATATATATATATATATATGTATATATATATATATATATATATATATATATATATATGACTGTCTATCTGTTGCATTTTCCTATAAAAAGGGCATATTTTCCCTTTTTTGTTTTTCCAAAATAACTTTTTTTAAAAATTAAAAAAAATATTCTAAATAGCCATTGACCTATCCTCAGACCTACCAAATGTACCCAAAAATTTCATAAAAATCGGTTTAGCCGTTTCGGAGGAGTTTGAAGTCAAACACTATGACACAAGATTTTTATATATATAGATATATAGATAGATAGATGTTGATCAATTTTTACACTGAGCTAATTTTATTCTGTTTTTATTAGGGAGTAACCGACTTTTGGTCCGGAAATCAAATATTGCCGATTAGTGCAAAATTCCGATTAATAGGAATCGGCAACATTAGGTTAGCCGATTCCGACTTTGTCATGTTTTTATTATACTCTCTTTCATGTTTTACCTTGTGCTTCCTAAATCTGAATATTCTTTTGATGACAATAAAACGTTGCCCAGTCCATGGACTCCTTAATAATATGCTATTATTAAGGACTCCTTAATAATATGCTATTATTAAGGACTCCTTAATAATATGCTATTATTAAGGACTCCTTAATAATATGCTATTATTAAGGAGTCCTTGCCCAGTCAAACGTTGAGAATACTAGAACTACATGCACAGGAGGATGCATTATGCATAAATTTTGTTTTTTCAAGTTTATTAGTAGTTGGAAGCGTGGGTTATTAAACCTGGATATCGTTTTTATGCGTAAAGGGCTCAACATCTCGCTAATTAAACGTCGGTTGGTGAATACGGCCCCTGCTATTTCTTCAATTGCTTTAAAATAAGCAAAACAAACACTTGTGTATCCAATTCTGTAATATAAAAGTTTTCTACTCGTCTAAGTACACTACTATAATTAATTTAAATATTATTTTAATTTGAAATAGTTAATAATGGCGCAAAGAAGCAAAATTTTGGAATTTTTTAAATCAATGCGATTGACAAATCGAGGGCCAACTCTTTAGTTTACAATGAAAAACTAAAACGAGGAGGAAGCGATGCGAGCACTTTCGGCACGAGTGGGTTTATTACACATCTGGGAACATGACCCCAAAACAATTTTTCTAAACATTCTGGAATCTGTGAAAATGACAAGAAACGAAAAGCAGAAGACGAATTGAAAGCTGCCAAAAAAGCAAAAACCGTCCTGGGTGCCCACCAAAATAGTTTTCAGAAGAATCGGCAATCATTTTTATTGATGTGAAATTATTTATATTAGAGATTGCCGATTATTGGATTGAAACCGGAATCGGCAAATTTTTTACCGGAAAATCGGCAAAATGAAATCGATTACTCCCTAGTTTTTATACATACATGTCATACATGTTGAACAGCTTTATCATACTTGCAGACATAAATTGAGACTTGTTTTTTCTTACCCACAGACATACAAATTGTGTTATTATTTTCATAAAGGTTGCTGAAGTGGCTTTTTCCGAAGACGGAAGCATGTTTGTCACTGTGGGGAATCGTCATGTCAAATTCTGGTATTTAAATGCTAGCAAATCTAAGGTTTGGATAACATTTAGCACAAATACATTTTTCATTAAATTATCCATTGACATTTTTGAAGGTATATTTTGTTATACAAATTGAAATCATTATCATGACAGTAGTAAGGTTTGAAATAATTTGAAATTAGAGAACATTTGAGTGGCAGGTAACCAACACTATATGTGTGATCTCGAACAATGATGAAGCAACCACTTATGTTTATCATACTTTAAGCTCCACCATAATTTTTTCTAGGGCACAATTACATGGTTATATCAGTTATATGATTGCATGATTATAAGATTACATATTTACATAATTACATGATTACATGATTACATGATTATATGATTATATAATTATATGATTACATGATTACATGATTTGTTTGTTGCACTTGATATTAATGATGAATTTCAATTAACTACAGAACCACCTAGAGACTCTTCCTCTAATGGGTAGGAATGGAATTCTGGGAGAACATCAGAACAATTTGTTTTGCGGTGTTTGTTGCGGTAGAGCTGGTGATACAGATGCTGTCTTTGCAATTACTGAGGCTGGAATGTTGTGCCAGTTTAATGAAAAGAGGATTCTCTCTAAATGGGTTTCTCTAAAGGTCTTGTTTTTATTTTGTTCCAATCGGGGTTTCGGAGTTGGTAGAATTTCAGATCGACTCCTCAGTCAGCTTAAAAGTTGTGATTCCAAAGCAGCTCTGGTGCCGGAGTTGACTCTGGAGTTGATTTAAAATTATCAGAAACACTGGTTGTAATTAGTATGAACAAACTTGACTGTTCAGAGTGATATTTATATATATCTTTATAAATAAAAACTTAACTGTTCATATGTTTGAGTACAATGATTTAAGAAACTAATGGACCGATTGCTTTGAAATTTTACACAACATAGTCTTATTAAAAAAATGTTGTTATATATTTAAACAAAAAAAAATAATTTTTTTAAATTTTCTATGACCAAAAAACTTTCTAGGACAAAAGTGCATATGTATAAACATCAAAGGTTATTGTGTAACAAAATTCATATTTAGTTTACAAAACAAAGTTTGAAGGTTTCAAGCAACTTTTAGTAAATATATTTTATATTTTATGGGCAAAAAGAAAGTATGAAAAGGATTTTTTAAAGTGGCCCCATGGTCGAACGAGCTTCGGAGCCACTGACTATGGATGGAAGTTGGTCGGTTGAAGATCCAGGCTGAGGTAGAATGGACCATTATCGTGCAGACACTTGAACAAGAGAAATAACTTGGAAGACTATTCACTCCGGTAGCCGAAGCCAGTGGAGATCTTGAAGGATAGGTCACGTGATCATACTTCTTGGTGTTGGATATCATTTTTGGGGCGGTGTTGATGACAAGCTGAAGGCAGATGAGTTGAGAAGTTGGGAGAGCAAGTGGGAAAAGGAGAGTGAGAAGGAGTAGAAGAGCAAGCAGGGGAGTAAACAGGAGTGAGAGAGAGAAAAACATAGACTACGACTATGATAGGCTCAGAACTCCTTACTTCGACTCGCCTCGACAGCTAGTCTGCTGCCAGATAGGTAATTTTTTGCGAAGTGAAACACTGCGTTGAAATGTTTCGTAGTCTAATGTTAAGTAGCTCTGAAAGACTGAGACTTCTAGCCATCATTTTTCTTGGTGATGGTCGGTGGCTCAGTTGGTTAGAGCGCTTGCATTTAGGCGAGGCGGTGTTGCCGTAGACACGTGGGTTCGATTCCTAGTAGAGTCTTATATATATATATATATATATATATATATATATATATATATATATATATATATATATATATATCCCAGATAGCAAGCTGCCATTGTCGCAGACGTCACAGTTGTTTTCTTTTACCACAAAAATTCAATTGGTATGAAGAAAGTTTGTCGCTACTAATTGATTAATCTTTTGTATGTATTTATATTGATAACTGAATAATTATATTCAATATGGTAGTTTGCATTTATGATGAATTTTATTATTATTATACTGAACTTTAGAATGAATTTTTTCAAATTAATTTTATTTTTCTTATTAGACGAATAAAGCCAATGCATTATGCATGGGGAACAATCGGATCTTTGTTGGATGTTCTGAAGGTATCGTTAGGGTGTTCAGTTCATCAACCCTGAACTTTGTCACCTCTGTTCCCCTCCCTCACTATTTGGGCGTTGATGTTGCTATGGTTACAGACCGATTGGAGGCTATTCGTGGGTGTGTTTTTGTTCAGAATTGATTTAATTGTCAATAAAATGGTCAAACTACCCTCAACACGTGACAATAATTTTTATTCAGACAAGGAGATGGAGTTGACAGAAGGTATGCCGATACGATTGCAGTTAGATACGATGAGGTGAACGAGAGACTTGCATGCGTTTACAATGACCACAGTATTTACATCTGGGACATCTCCGACATCAAAAAGATCGGAAAGTCAAGGTCGTTTCTCTTCCACAGTGGAGCAGTGTGGGGTGTAGATGTAAGTTTGTATGAGGTGGAGAGGATGGTTGTGGTGATAATTAGGTAAAACAGTATGGTTTTTTTGTATTGATTAACAATCAAACGAAGTAAATATGGCTGCCTGTGTACTATTCTGCATTATTTTAAATCTTATCTATGATGATTGTTGAGTCAGTTATTAACAGACATAATTTCCGATGTCTGTATGCATGTATGTTAGCAGTTTCTCAGAATGCCGGCGGTCAGCAGGTTCAGCTATTAATAAAATTAGTGCATGGAGTTGTGTAATAGAAATTATTATGCAATTGTACACTGTCAATCCTAAAGATCATACATATAAATGTTGACAGACTATCTCTAGTAATAACTCTGCCTCGCTAATTGCGAGCCAGTCCCAAGACTGGATAAAGGAGGAGGGAAAAAGTAAAAAGGATCAAATATGATCCACGACAGGAAGTACTTATGTGCTTCAGTCTTAAAACACCTGGTGTAAAGGACTATAAACTATTATAAAAATAAAAAATCTCTAGTAATGCTAATAAATGTGCTTTTTTAACCTTTAATAGGTGTTTCCTGGTAAAGATTCCATTTTACCATCTGGTTGTTTTGCCACTTGTGGAAACGATGATACAATCCGCTTCTGGAAGGTCAACTCGCATTCTTCGTCTTCTTCTTCAAGTACACCAATCAAGAAGAATATCTACAGCAATGTAATGATGAAGATTTTAAAAAAATTACAAATTAGGTTGAAACAATAAAATTGAACAAGCATTGAGGTTGATGAAACAAAAGTTGGCATGAAAATTAAATTAAAATGTTTCTTTTTGAAGGAACTGCTTAAGATTATCTACATTGATAAGGACTTGTCAAATCTGTTGGATGTACAATTCAATCCTGGTAAATATCATATTTTTCTTTAATATAATTTATATTTTAAAGATTTATTTCAATTTTGTTAGACTATTTTTTTGTTCCATGAAGTATGCAAAATTTTGTAAAAGTATTTAATTAATTATCAGATAAATATTTTTTTAACCAGCTGGCAAGACAGACAAGACTGATTTGACATATCAAGATAAATATGGAATTCGTTGCATCAAGTTCAGACCAGATGGAAAACACCTTGCCTCTGGCGACAGAGTTGGAAACATCAGGTACTGTATTCAATATTATATTTGTATTATATTTAATGTACAAACATCAGGTACTGTATTCAATATTATATTTGTATTATATTTAATGTACAAACATCAGGTACTGTATTCAATATTATATTTGTATTATATTTAATGTACAAACATCAGGTACTGTATTCAATATTATATTTGTATTATATTTAATGTACATGTGGTCCTTTTTAATTTATTTTGTTTGGTGGCCGGCTTTTAAAGTTTGACAATGTTTAACGTGGCGTTAATCGTTAGACTTCTAAGCCACGAATCACTATCCAATTTTATCCAACTCACTCGTGGGCCCATTTAGATAGAACAACCAGAAGCAGCCATTTATAGGCGCCTACCCACACCCCTTGCAGACGCTAGTGACGCCGGCGGGATTCGAACCGCCGACTCCCAGGTCCACAGGCGAATGCCTTACCGCTATACCACCAGCGCCCGCCCATATATATGTACAATGAGAAAATTTATGTCTAAGGATTTTTAGTTTAACATATTGTAAATTTTAAATTTTTTATTGTTGATTTTTCTAGTATGATTTTGTGTGTATTGCCTGGAGGCCTCTATTGTTAAGTCCCTGGGACTCAGAATTTCAATTGCTAAGAACTAATTGAGTCTATGAGTAGGCCTCAGAAAATTAGAACAACAAAAGGCTTGGGCCTAAGTCGAGTTTGAGATTTTGTGTCGAGTTTGAGATTTTGCGTGCGTAAAAATGGGCATGAAATTTTTTGCTTATGAAACATGCCAGACCACGAAAAATCAGCCCATGCAGTGCTCTATTATTATATTTGAAAAACTTTCAACGGTTTTTTTAGTATAAATTTTTTAAAAGTTTAATGAATATTAGTAAGAAGCAATTAAAGTAGTGGAGCACCTAACCAATATTTGCTGGGAGTAAATCATTATATCTCATTAAAATGAAGGTAAACAGTGAAAGTAATTATAATTATTTTTTATTTATCTCTTCTTATTACATGAAATAACTATGCAAAAGATAAACTACTACTAAAAACGATTAAAAAGTAAATTATCACCTTATAAACTCTACTATTATTATCTGCCATTATCTAGTTTGGAAAGTATGCATATTTAGTTGCAAATGTGTATCAAAAACAATAACTGAATTTGTTCAATTTGTTGTGGTGATTTTCAGTTTTAAAATTAATTACTTTATCTTATTAACAGCTGTGCCATATTTTTATAAAAACAAAAGAGTACATTAGTACCAGTGCATAATACTGTAATGTTGTAATACTGTAATACTGTAATGCTGTAATGACTACTGCATGCCAAATCTGATAATGCCTCGATCACTCTCTTACTGGCATAATAAATACAACGAAGAAGAATTCAGTGCAGATTACAATGACAAATTATTTCAACAACAGCTATTTCAATTTTATATTTTTCACCATTTTTTTGTTTATTGATTTTCATTATATAATGTTCTAATTTGTAACGTTTTAAAATTAAAAAACTATAATACATTATGAAGCATTATTTTAGTGCTATCTGGCATTCATATTATTGCTAATTGGCTCTTTTGCATCTTATCATGGCTGAATGTTTAGTACATGTGTTCACCACTTGTTGACATTGTTTTTAAGTTTTTTGTCGATGGGTTATTTTGTATTTAAACTGACACATTTTTTTCTTTATAACAACAGTGTGATTTAACAAACTATTTTTTACGATTCGACGGGGGTCATTACTATGGAATTTCACTTTATAATGATTTGGAATTATTAACAGTACTTTTAAGACATTTTTTTTCATTTCAGAATTCACGACTTAGAAACAATGACTCAATTGAATCTTGTCGAGGCTCATGATTCTGAAGTTCTCTGTCTTGAATTTACACCACCTGAAACAGGTCAGAATTTTTTTTAATGTTTGTTACATTGATGGTTTTGAAATAATTTAAAATTTTGTTTTTAATGTAAATTCTCAATTTCTTATAACTCAAATAACTCACCATAACTGATTATAAATAATAATTTATTATTTTAACCAGGAATGAACTTGTTAGTATCTGGCAGTAGAGATAGATTGGTGCACGTGTTTGATGCACAGCACAATTACACGCTCATTCAAACACTCGATGAACACTCGGCAGCCGTCACCTCCGTCAAATTTCTAACCTCCGATCTTCAATTAGGTCTTATTTCCTGCTCTGTTGACAAATCAATACTTTTCAGGAGTGCAAATGTGGTGGGTGGCATTCTTATCAGCTGTTGCTCAGTATTTATCAATCATCACATTAATGCTTCCAGATATAATTAAACTAATCTATATATATAAAAATGAATGTTTGTATGTATGTATGTATGTATGTATGTCCTTTATGCATTGCTACACCATGAAATTTTCACACAACCTTGAGAGTCAAGGGGAATCAAATATAGGTGAGTGAGCGGGAACTATATACATATATATATATATATATATACACACATACATATACATAAATGAGCGAAAACGGGAACGGGAAGCCAACTGAGAGCAAAAGATAGAGCGGGAAAGGGAAAGCGACCGAGAACGGGAAATCAACCGGGATCGGGAAATGCGACCGGGAGCTGGAAAACGACCGAGATCGGGAAAACGACCGGAAGCGGAAAAGCGACCGGGAACGCGATGGGAACGGGAAAGCGGAGAAGGAAACGGGAGCGAGAGAGACAAACATTAGAAAAACCTCTAAAAACTCCGGGCAACGCCCCCGCTAGTATATATATATATATATATGTGTGTGTGTGTGTGTGTGTATGTATGTTAGCAATTTCACATAACGTGGCAGTCGCGGTGGTCAGCAGTTGCTAAATAGTGTGTGCAGGCAAATAATAAAAGTTATTAGATAATTGTATACTGTCAGTCCTAAAGATGAAAAAAAGGTGAAGGTGCAATTGAAAAATAACATAATGAGATTTTTTTAAATCCGTCATTTTTGACGGGCTATCTCTAGTGTCATTATAATAAATAAGCATATGTTACTAAACAAAGTAGTAAGGTGATGGATAAGGGGAGCATTTACCTTGATTTCATGTTTAATGTTATTGTGATGTTATGTAAACTAATGTTGTTAATAGCTTAAATATTTAAAAAAATTAAGAAGTCTGTTATCAATTTCATTCCAGTAAAATGTTCATGATAATTATTATTATTAATTTATTATTATTATGGGTCAGAAATATTTTTATAGTGTTTGACTATGTAGTGTTTTATCCTTTTGTAGTGTTTGAATTTTTTTAAAGATTAGATGTTGCTCCACTTTAGGGTTTTTAATTATAAAGTTAAATAAACAATATATAAATTGTTTCTATGATGATGAATGTTTAAATGATAAGGTTAAAGTGAAATTTCATATGCTTCATTCAAATGATTGCTCACACTCACTGTAGCACAACATGAACCTGTGCTTCAGTGGATGTGTCATCTCCTGTGATCTCCGAATTCTTTTATGTTATTAGGCCAAAAGAAACAATTTTTTTTATTTAATAATTTTATTTTTATTTTATTTTGTTTCCTTTTGAAGTTGATTTAGGCCTGATAATAAAAAAATTTAGAGAAAGTTATGATTAAAAAAGTACTTAAGCTCAACAATATAGAAGTTGTTTATTTTGCTTTAAAAGTTGATCCCGAGATTAATTCCATTTTTATATATTAATATTTTTTTTCTTTTGTATTTATTGGTTTTTTTTTATTAAAACTGTGGAAGTTCTCTTGTAAAAGATTTTCTATAAAGGAAGTCTTCATAAATGATGTTTGAATTAAATTGAGAGACAAATTATGAGCCACGTAAATTACAAGATTTTTACAAACATATAATAGTAATATAAAAAAAATGTTGTTTATATTTTCATACTTCAGTTTATTTATTTTTTCATTTTCAGGATCCGAGATTTCACTTTGCATTAACTCGGCACGTAGTTAGCAGAACAACTTTGTATGACATGGATGTTGATGCTTCAAAAAAGTTTGTTGTTACAGCATGTCAAGATAGAAACATCAGGTGTGTGTCATCTTCTTTATTTCTTTCATATTTTGGGTTATTAGTTTGTATATTTCATCATATGTATTGTTGTTAGCTTCATATTGAAATTTAAAATGTTGTATATTTTAAATTTGAATCATGAAATTAAAAATTCAATGTAATATTTCTGTGAATACTTCCATATTGTTTTCATTTTTTTAATTATGAAATTTCAGAATTTACAACTCGAGAACAGGAAAGCAGAAGAAGTGTTACAATGGTTCAGTGGGAACAGAAGGAACTCTTGTACGATTGGAACTTGATCCCTCATCTGCAATACTTGCTACTTCTTCTTCCGACAAGAATGTTTCTTTTTTTGATTTCTTCACTGGAGAGTGCCAGGGTTATGTTATGGGCCACTCAGAGGTTCCGACCGGGGTCAAGTTCATGGGGGATGACAAACATGTTGTTTCTTCTGGAGCAGAAGGGTGAGTAGTCTTTTTCAACCTTTAACCTTATTTGTTAATATTTCTAATTAATTTCTAATGTTTTCATTTAGATGCGTTTTTCTATGGAAGCTGAACACCGACATGATTGAGCACATTTTAAAAAGAAAGGAGACTGTCAAAGATCAGGTGGATGCTCTTCAATTAAGGTAACATTTTATTTGGTTGCTTATATTTTTGCAATGTTTATTTAATGTGTTGTTGCTCTGCTTTTAGACGGACCACTTTTACGCTCCAGAAAGACAAAACAACAACTGCCACCTCGTATGAAACTGATGCGAATGCAAAGCCAAATGGATTAGCAGATGATAATTCATTTGTATTTAGATTCTCACCTGGTCAGCTACCTGCATGGGCACGATTAAAAGTGAGAGTTACCTGAAAATTTAATCATTACTTATTTTGCTGTTGAACTTAGAACTAATTTTTTTTTCATTTGTAGATTATCAGTTTAGGCTAATTACTTTTCTCACAGTTTTATGAGTTTTTTTTTATAAAGTTTTAGCTTGAATTGAAATGTTTTGTAACCAACTCAGTTTTCTAGAGAAGCACCCCCTAAACAGCCATCGTCATCTTCGGTATCTTGGAATGTTCCTCTGGCTCCTAAAGGAAAGTGGGCTCAGAATGTGGACCCCCAGAACTTTCCCCTTCCACCGCAACTTCCTTACGGAGGTTGGAAAGGTGTGTGCTAATGGTTCAAATTGTGTGAAATCATTTTAATAGTAATAATTTACTCATCACTATCATCAATATTTATACTTGAATGTGATGTTCGTGTACACTTTAAAAAATGAGCTTTGATTTTACCTTTTCCCCATTGGCTTGAGTTTTCAATCAAAATTGTACTTAGATGCATAGAAAAACATAATAGCAGTTCTTGTCGCAAACTAAAGAGGATATTTTTTAAGTTTTTTCATGAGTTTCTGTTTGTTTTTAGATTTCTTGAAAAGTGAAACTTCTCCGAATGCACAGGTGGGCGAATGAGCAATATAAATAATTAGATTTGAAATTTATTTAGTTGAAATACTTATTTTTTTGTGGTTTAGGTACCCGTCATCCAAGACGAAGATGATGGACAGAACAACAATGAAATTGATAATGAAGAGGATGACGACGATGAGGATGATGATGAGTTTTCCGAGCCATCCAGAGCACTCGATGTTATATGTGAATCGGAAAAAAACGAAGATGGAGAAGAAGAAGACGATGGTGGAAATGATGCTGATGAAGAGGAAGATGATGGAGAGAAAGAAAGTAATGATAATGATGAAACCTCTAAAGAGGAAACCATCTTTCTTCCCATTGGTGATCCAGCCATTGAGTCAAATTCAGACAAGTGTGTTCTAATTTGTTATCATTTTGGTCCTTGATGCATTGCTTATCTTCTTCATCCAGTGTTAAATATTTTTTTTGTTTGCAGTAACTTCAAGGTTGAAGAAAACGATTTGATAAAGTTTACTGATGGAGCTGGTAAGTTGTGATTGAAGATGTTGATGATAATATAATGTAGATAATGATTCTGGTTGTGTAACCTGAAAATTAAGTGTGGCTAAACCTGTACAAATGAAGTTGCACATGATGAATGTTTGCAAATACAGTACTGCACTTTTTCACAGCAATTTATTTTTTCAGAAACGTTTACAAAATGGGAAAAACCTTTGCTGTCTATTACTGAATATTGCATAACTTATGGATAAATTTCTAGACCAAAGTTTAGCATCTTACAGTACCAGCAAGGATCTGGAATTTCTGTCATAGCCAGGAGATAATACTGACAGGAACCAGATTAAGAATTTGTGGAAGGTCCTGAAGATCGTTCTTGGATTCATTCTTGATCGTTCAATGGATTCCAGTCACATTAAAGCGCTATCTGATCAAACAATTAATTTAAGTCAGGCATAAACACATAACAAAAATGCGTTTTGTGATTTGTGGTGCAAGTATATCCTTGGCATACCTCACAAGATAAGATAAAGCCCCAGTCAATAAATTTAAAAAAGTTTTTATAAATGAGTAATTAGTTATTGTTTTGTAAAAATCAGGAGGCTTATCATGTCAGTTATGCCCAGATGCACTTCCACCACAAATCACAAAACTCACTGTTATGCCTGGCTTAAATTAATTGTTTGATCAGTTGTAACAGAAATCCAATGACTTTGTTCTCCAGGACCTTCACAGTGTCCTGTCAGGACTATTTTCTAGCTATTACAGATATTCCAGATTCCTGCTGGTACTGTAAGATGCTAAACTTTGGTCTAGAACTTTAGTCTATAATATCCATAAGTTATACAATATGCTGAATAAAAAGCTCTAGTGCTGCAGTAACAAGCAGTTTTTTTTCATTTGTAAATGTTTCTGAAAAAATAAATTACTGTGAAAATTAAAAAATAACAAAAAATGAATTTATACTAATTTGAGTAGTATTGTATGTTGTTTAACTATATAAGAATGTTGTCATGAAAGAATTGTAAATATTAACTATTTAAATATCGACCATGAAGTTTGTATCGCATGAAGGTTTTTTGTATCTAGCAGGAGATGGTGAGAATTATCTAAGTTTTGATGAAGATGCTGAAATTAGATCATTTCCTCCATCGCCAACATCATCCGAAAAGGTTTTTTTCTTATTTTGTTTTCATTTTCCCCAATTTTTTTGTTAAAATAAAAAAAATTTCCAGCCAGCACAGTCAGACGCGTGCTCGTACGAGGACAAGGACTTTGACATAACAAAAGAAACTTTTGAAATGACTTTGAAGAAATTAGAAGTTGAAATGAAGAACAAATTGGAGGCCAGTAATAGATGTAGCCTGTCTGCGAAACACTTCAACAACAACAATGTCAGCTCTAACAATGTTAATGATGATGATGATCTCAATGTTAATAAACCTTCTAATTCATCATTGCCTGTGTAAGAATTTGTTTGTTTGTTTTTTTGTTTGTTTAAATCCCTTTTATTAACTTCACTGCTGGTTTTGCTTGTAAATCTTGGAAGTGAAGATTAATAAACTTCCCATCATTCAATCAAGCTAAAATTCAGAATACAGAATTGCTCCTTATAACAATGCATTCTATCAAATTTTGAAAATTAAAAACAAATATACTTTTTAATTTAAAAAATTGTTTATTTACGTTTTAAAAAACAACAGATCAAACATAAACATATAAAAATTTACATTTAAATTTTTTTTAAAAATTGTTGTTTTAAAAGGTAAATTTGCATTACATTTAAAAGAAAAGCTGTCAAATCTTAAAATATAAGGAATTTGTGAAAAAAACTTATTTTTCTATTGTTTGCTTGTTTTTGATGATGTTAGTTGGATTTGTTTGTTTTTTTTTAACTTTGGTGCCACTGGAATGATTATAATGTTTTTGTTTAATTTTCAGTCCTTTAAAGTTTCAAGCAAATGTGAGTTGATTCATGTTTCGTCATTTTATTTTTGCATTGACAAATCTTCAGAAATATAAAACAATTTTGATTACGATCCAGAAAAACACAACTAGAAAGGAGTGGGTTGATGATACAAAGAAACAGCAACAGTTATCTTTTATTGGGGTCAGTTATCTTACTATCTTCGGGATAATGATCAATATTGGGAGTCCGTTGTTTTTATCATCATCATCATCATCATTTATTTTTTAAACGTCCCTATTCCACGCTATGCTAGGGTTGGACGTTTTTTCCATATCAGGCCCCTCCACAAGTCACAATCCAGGGCAGACTGTCACTTCAGGCCGAGCTCATAAATTCTTCCTCAAGCCCATAGCTAACTTTTCACTTCCGTCTAGGCCCAGAAAAGGAAGCGGTGACCTTGTAGACCTTGTTTGACCAGGCGACGTCCGAGCCGGAATGAAATTCTTTGTTTTGTTACCCATATGGAATTTGGAGCAAAGTTTTACCCGGATGCCCTTCCTGCGAACCTCCCTTTAGTCGCCTTTTACGACACGCATAGGAGGATACACGGTGGTTCTATTCTATCGGCCCGAACCACAAAGCACCATATTATCATTATTTTTATCATATTACTAATGTGATAACCCTTTAAAAATTACAGAAAAATAATCCTTGACAGTTGCAATGCCATCAAATAGTATAATGTGATTTCCATGCATACATATATGATACATGTATAAGTATATGATACATGCATACATATATACTACATGCATACATATTAGGGATGTAGATTCTCGTTACTTTCGTGTATTCGTTACTTTCGAGTACTCGGGGGCTAAGGATTCGTTACTCGGTATTCGTTACACATATCGTTACTAGCTTTGCGGATGGTGGCCTCGTTGCGCACTGCGACTCGGTAGATTTGAGTACTCGTGTTGTTAGTGCATCATATGATTCATATGAATAATGTGTCAATTTCACGTGATCTGCATTCTATTTCTATCTCCATTGGTTTTTCCACTTTCACTATTGAATTGCCTAAAAATGTCGTTTTATTGGTGGGCTAGAAGGTTTTCAATTACTTGGAAAAATAATTTTAATTTTTTTTTTCATCGGCAAGTAAATTCATTTAAGTAATTCGATAAACTACCGCATAATGCGAACTATCGGTAGCGCTTTATTTAGAGTCTAAATTTAGACAAATAGATGTACCGAAACTAAAAAAATGAAACTTATTTCAAGTTAAAAAAAAAATTTTTTGAAATTGTTTACTCTTTAAATATTTTTTTTGTTCAATTCTTTTAATGTAGTTAATAATAATGTCTTTCGCGTATAGTTCATCATTCTATGTTTCTAGGTGTACGTGCCTTAAACTGCCTTACGTTAGACGGAAATACGGAAAGAGAGTACAGTTACAGAGCCATCTTAAATATTCTTAAAAGATAGGCTCATCCTATATATATATACCTATTCTATATATATATATGACTGTACGTATAGGCAATATAACGACCAACTGCAAGGGATGTAGATTCTCGTTACTTTCGTGTATTCGAAACGCATACAGCTTGATATTGCCGAGTAAGAGTACGAGTAGTCGACTGCCTACGACTGTGAATGTGTAACGAGTAACGAGAGTAACGACATTGTTCGCGGCCGAGTATTCGTTACTATTCGTTACAGCCTGGTATTCGTTACTTACTCATTCGTTACTACTCGAATCAACAACCCTAATACATATAAATTACATACATACATATATACTATTTTTTTTATTTATTTATTGAGCACCAACATAAGTATTAAACTTAAACAAAAGAAAATAACCAAAACGACAAGAAATATATAGTACCAAAATTTCAAAAAAAGAAAAAATCGATAAGTTGAGAAAGGAATAAGGTGCCCAAAAGGTTCGTCCGAAGGGAATTCCTTCCCGCTTAATGGACAACCTTTACAAAAGAACAAAAATGAGTGGGTTGAGTTAAGACATTTCAAATAGTAGTTCAATAAACTTATCAAAGAAGAGACTGGTATGCTAAGGTAATAGGTATTGAGCAGTTATGAGTGTGACAATAACAAGTAAGATTTCAGAGCTTGCTTAAATAACGAAATACGTTTCAAGGAGGAGACAGATATTGGAATGGTTGAATAAATATGAGGGCCAGAGCATTTAATAGAGAATGTTTTAAGAGTTGTCCGAACAAAATCCGTTCGAAAACAGCGACCGGGGCGCAGATCATGGGAATGAACATCAGATAATTTTACAAACATGTTATCGAATGATGAGGGTAATATAAAATTATCATATTTTATAATACTACTAATATACTACTTGCATACATATATACTACATTCATACATATATACTATATGCATATATATATATATATTTTGATATCTACGGTTTATATAATTTCCTATCACGGCTGATAAACCTCAGAAGACATCATGAATTAAGTAGGGCATAAAAAAGGTATAGAGTGAGTATTTACATAACTTCAATCAACCAGTCTTAATTACAGTTACTAAGATAAAAGTTTTTGATTAAGTGTGTATTTCTTCTAATAAATAAAGGACCATTTTCAAAGAACCTGAATATCGTAACAACTGGTGTCGGAAGCAGGATACTTTTGGAAATGGGTTTAATTACTTTGGAAGAATTGAAGTGCTCAGATTTAAAAGGGCAGCTTCTTCTGAGGGGTTTATCTACTATTGGCAAAAAGAACGAGCTAAAAGAAAGGCTGCAACAATTTCTCGAAGATGAGGGAAAAGACCCTGATACTTTTGAGTTTGAAATCAAAACACCAATGGAATTGATGACATTGATGAGAGAGGAAAGCATAGCAGCACAAGAAGAGAACAGAGCAGCGCAACGAAGAATTGAAGAGCTAATTATTGACGATCGGCTTCGTTTATCAGAAGTTGAAAACAGAGTCAGTAACCTGGAGAAGCTGGTGAAAGAGAACGTCGGAGAAATCGAAACAAGATTGAACAATATGGTCAAACAAGTACAGAATGGTTGCCAAGTCCAAGAAAGAATTCATTCCGTTGAACATGCCAAGACCCCGGCTTTTGATGGCACTGTGTCATGGTCAGTCTACAAAGCTCAATTTGAAATTGCTGCCAGGAAAAATAATTGGTTAACCAGCCAGCAGAAGGCGGAAAATCTGGTATTTTCTTTGAGGGGAGAAGCTTTACAGCTTCTCGAGCTTATTGCAGATAGAGATGATTACGATGCAATCGTGAAGGTTCTCGAGAGCAGATTCGGTAATCAACACGCGCCAGAAATTTTTCGAGCTCAACTCAAGAGTCGACGCCAGAAACCCGAAGAAAGCTTGCAACAGCTAGAAGCGGATATAGAACGACTCGCCAATCTGGGATATCCCTTGTGCCCTCGAAATGTCCTCAATACAATTATTGCGGATGGATTCATAGCGGCCTTGAAGAACTCCGAAACCCAAAAAGCTCTTAGGGTCGCCCGAGTAGCTGGTCCCAGTGAGGCTTTGGCATTTGCCTTGAATTACGAAGCCTCTGAAGAATTATCTGATAAATCTTATCGGGTAAGAAAGGTGGGAATCGAAGAAAATGACCTGGATGATCGAGTCCGAAGAATTATGGAAGAAAGGCCCAGCTGGAAAAAACATAACTCACCGCGTTGTTGGAATTGCGATGGGTTGGGACATCTACAGAGGGACTGTAGATTCCAGATGTTTGGACACGGGCAACGAAAGCAAGGGGACTCCAAAAATCACGATGATGTCAGACAAGCAAGACCCATAGTGGCCCGTTCCAACAAACAAAATCCAGACTTTGTTACAATAAACGATATTTTACCTTATAAAGTGGTACCAATTTCTATTTTGAAGAAAGGGGCAAGCATATTTGTGGAGGGCAGACTGGGAATAAAAAACTGTAAATTTATCATTGATACTGGAGCTTCTTGTTCAATTATAAGGCCTTGTTTGGCAAAAGGAGAAGTTTTGCAAAGTGGAAATGGCATTCGTCTCAAGACTGCAACTGGGGAGCTTGTCCCAGTAGTTGGTAAAATTCAAACTGATATTAGGCTGGGAAATAGAACCTTTCAGCATCAGTTTTTAGTTGCCGACATAGAAGAAGAGTGTCTACTTGGGCTTGACTTTATGAAAGCACATGGTTTTGCATTGGACTTAAAAATGGGAACATTTAGACAGGGGGATTTGGAAATACCTGTTTATTATAAAGGCGAAATGATTTCGGTGAAACGAGTATTGGTAACAAAAAGCATCGTTGTACCTGCTCAGTCGGAATCTTTGGTTTGGGCAAAAATAGAAAGCGATAAGAACTCAAAAGTTGTTGGGTTCATCGAGCCCCTGAACAGAGTTGAAAAACATGGATTAATGATCGGAAAAACACTGGTACGAACAAAGTCAGGAAGCTTCGTGCCAGTCAGAGTTATGAATGTGACAGAATGCGACAAGCGACTAACAAAAGGTGACGAAATTGCGGTATGCAGCCCAGTCGATCACATATTGGCATGTAACACGGTGATTGGTAGAAATGATAATAAAAAAAGAATGAAGTACTCGCAAATTCAGGCACTGCTTGAAGCCGCTAAAACTTCACTAAAAGCAATGGACTATGACAAAGCGGAAAAGTTGATTGAAGAGTATTGTGATATAATAGCTATTGACGAAGAAGACAATGGAAAAACAAAGATCGTTGAACACCGAATTCGAACTGGTAATACAGAGCCCATTCGTCAAATGCCACGAAGGCTTCCACTGGCAAAGCGAGAGGAAGCTAGAAAGATGCTGGAAAAGATGAAAAAACAAGGATTTATTGAACCATCCAATAGTCCATGGAGTTCACCGGTAGTACTTGTTAAGAAGAAAGATAATTCGCTACGTTTTTGTGTCGACTACAGAATGTTAAACGAGGTCACACAAAAAGATAGTTACCCTTTGCCCAGAATCGATGACACCATCGATACACTTGCGGGATCTCGAATGTTTTCTACTTTAGATCTTAAGAGCGGATATTGGCAGGTGGGAATACATCCCCAGGATCGCGAAAAAACTGCCTTTTCAATAGGTGAAGGATTGTGGCAATTTACAGTGATGCCATTTGGCTTGTGCAACGCACCCGCAACTTTCGAGCGACTTATGGAGTATGTGTTACAAGGATTAAATTGGAGAACGTGTCTTGTGTATTTGGACGACATTATTGTTGTTGGAAAGACGTTTGAAGAGCATCTACACAATCTTGAAGAAGTTTTCCAAAGGATCCGGGATGCTGGTATGAAGCTAAATCCGGCAAAGTGTGCACTTTTCAAAAACAAGGTGAAATATCTTGGTCATATAGTTTCTGCCGAAGGGGTAGGAACCGATCCTGAGAAAATTGAAGCGGTTAACCATTGCCCTGTTCCGAGAAATTCTCAAGAATTAAGAAGCTTTCTTGGTTTGTGCACATATTATCGACGATTTGTAGCCAACTTTTCCAGCATTGCAAAGGAATTACATAAGCTTACAGAAAAGAATGCACCGTTTGACTGGTCAGAGGCAAATCAACAAGCGTTCGAACAGTTAAAAACAGCTTTGAGTTTGACGCCAGTTCTGTCGTATCCAATCCCTGGAAAAGATTTTGTATTAGACACAGATGCAAGTAATGAAGGAATAGGGGCAGTGCTTAGTCAAATTGTTGACGGCAACGAAAAGGTAATAGCTTATTATAGCAGAACTTTGTCGAAACCGGAGCGCAATTATTGCGTCACCAGACGTGAGTTATTAGCAATCGTTGATTCTATTAAGCACTTTCACAAGTATTTATATGGTCAAAAGTTTTTGTTGAGAACGGATCACGCTGCTTTGAAATGGCTTTTAAATTTTAAAAATCCAGAAGAACAAGTGGCTAGGTGGATCGAACGTTTACAATCATACGAGTTTGAAATTCAGCATCGGAAGGGTGAACAGCACAAAAATGCTGATGCACTGTCACGACGACCTTGCAATGATGAATGTAAGTATTGCATTCGCATGGAGGGGAAGGAAATAAATAATCAGTGTTTTCAGGTACGGTTTCAAATTGACGACACTTGGTCAGATGAAGTGATTCGAGACGAACAATTAAAAGATGATGATATAGGGCCGATTTTGAGATGGATGGAAGAAGGGAAGAAACCTGACTGGCAAGATATTTCTGAATTGAGTCCTGCTACTAAATCGTATTGGGCACAATGGGACTCTCTAAGGGTTGTGAACGGATCTTTAAAGAGAATTTGGGAAAGCACTGATGGTTCCACCAATGTTTTGCAATTAATTATTCCAAAAGTAAAAGTGCCAGAAGTGCTCCAACAAATGCACTCCGGAGTATCAGGGGGACATCTAGGTATGAATAAAACGTTGGACAAGATCCGCCAAAGATTTTATTGGGTATACTGTAAAATGGATGTAGAGGAATGGTGTCAAAAATGTGATACCTGTGCCGCTAGTAAAGGACCACACGCTAAAACGAAAGGCCATTTACAACAGTACAATGTAGGTTCCCCTTTTGAAAGAATTGCTATAGATTTAGCAGGTCCATTTCCAGTATCAAAATCTGGCAATAAGTACATTCTTGTGGTCATAGATTATTTTACAAAATGGCCAGAGGTATTTGCTATACCTAATCAAGAAGCAGTGACAGTTGCCAACGTTGTTGTTGATGGCTGGGTTAGTCGCTATGGAGTACCAATGGAGCTCCATTCAGATCAGGGCAGGAACTTTGATTCACAATTGTTTAGAGAAATGTGCCGTGTTTTAGGCATACATAAAACCCGCACAACTCCCCTTCATCCTCAGTCTGACGGTATGGTGGAACGATTTAATCAAACTATTCAACAGCACTTGTCTAAGATGGTCGGTGAAAACCAAGTTGATTGGGATAAACACATTCCGTTATTTTTGATGGCTTACAGAGGATCGGTTCACAACACGACGAAGGCCACCCCAAGTAAAATGTTATTTGGACGGGAGATACGACTTCCTTGCGATCTTATGTTTGGAAGTCCAGGAGACAAAATAGAATCGGAAAGCGAGTATGCCGCACAATTGCGGGCTCGGTTAAATGAAATTCATTTCGTAGCCCGAAATAGGATCAAGGCAGCCAGCGACAGAATGAAAACTCGGTATGATCGCCAATCAAATATGAAAGAGTTCAAAGAAAATGATTTGGTGTGGTTCTACAATCCCCAACGCAAAATTGGGAAATCACCTAAACTTCAACAGGACTGGGAAGGACCATATAGAATTATTAAAAAGATCAATGATGTCATCTACCGGATTCAAAAGGGCCAACGTACTAAGATGAAAGTAATTCATGTTGACCACCTTGCCAGATACTATGGAGGCAATGAAACTGTTCGGGACGAACAGGATTAAGAAGGGGGTAGTTTTATATCTACGGTTTATATAATTTCCTATCACGGCTGATAAACCTCAGAAGACATCATGAATTAAGTAGGGCATAAAAAAGGTATAGAGTGAGTATTTACATAACTTCAATCAACCAGTCTTAATTACAGTTACTAAGATAAAAGTTTTTGATTAAGTGTGTATTTCTTCTAATAAATAAAGGACCATTTTCAAAGAACCTGAATATCGTAACAATATATATATATATATATATCTATATATATATATATATATATATATATATATATATATATATAAATGAATGTTTTTATGTATGTATATATATATATATATATATATATATATATATATATATATATATATGTCCTTTATGCATTGCTACACCATTCATCTGATCGTAATGAAATTTTCACACAACCTTGAGAGTCAAGGGGAATCAAATATAGAGAAAAAAAATTTGAAATCCGTCACAGGATGAGCAGAGCGGAGCGGGTGAGCGAGCGGGAACTATATATATATATGTATGTATGTGTGTATGTATGTATGTGTATGTGCATGTATGTGTGTCTGTGTGTGTGTTTATGTATGTATGTATGTGTTTTTTTACAATATTTCGGCACTAAATGCTCATTCAAAGTATGTATGAGTGTGTATGTAGGTATGTATGTATGTATGTATGTATGTTTGTTTGTATGTATGTAGAATCGGATCTATGGGGGGGGGCAACTGAGAGCGAAAGAATGAGCGGGAAAGCGACAGGGAACGGATAACGAGCGGGAGTATGTATGTATCTATGTATGTATCTATGTATGTATCTATGTATGTATGTATGTATGTATGTATGTGTGTATGTATGTATGTATGTATGTATGTATGTGTGTGTGTTTGTATCTATGTGTGTATGTATGTATGTATGTATGTATGTATGTATGTATGTATGTATGTATGTATGTATGTATGTAGAATCGGATCTAGGGGGGGAACTGAGAGCGAAAAATGAGCAGGAAAACGGCAGGGAACGGATAACGACCGGGAGCGCAAGCGGGAAGGAAACGGGAGCGAAAAAGAAACGCATTAGGTAAACCTCTAAAAACCCCGGGCAATGCCGGGTGCCCCCGCTAGTATATATATATATATATATATATATATATATATATATATATATATATATATATATATATATATATATATATATATACTACATACTACATGCATACATACATACATACGTACATACATACATACATACATACATACATACATACATACATACATACATCCACAGATAATAATTTATGTTGATTTTTTGTTATTGTAATCTGAGAAAGCTTTTATTAATTTAAACCCTTTTATAGAAATTCTCTTTAATTATTACAATATTTTCAATTTATAACTAAACTGATCTCTTGTTGAATTTAAATTCTTATATAAAATGAGCTGTTCTATAAGCAAAATGTAAATCCTTTAAAACAAAGATTTTCCTTGACTTTTGATGGATTACATTTCTTCTACTAATTTTGTTTATTTTTGTTATTACTTCTCTTGATACTTTTTTGTTATTATTTTTTAACTATTCAGTTCAAAAGGTTCAAAAAAATGTTACAGATAAATTACTAAGATTTAGTCATTAAAAATGCATATTATCAAATAGAACCATGATTTTCCAGATTTTGTTTAAATCTGGTTTTAAGGTTCACAACTTAGCAGACATGGGATACTTTTATTTCTTTCTGCTTTTAAAACACGATGAGTAATTATGAAAAACTGTCATGTTGTGTGCCTCTCCACAATCATTCAAACTGGTGATACTTACTGTTAAAATTCCAATCCAACAAGTCATTTCTTCACTGTTCGGCCATAAAAAAAATTATTATTTGATGTATTTTTTAAATAGAAGTAGATGATATCTATGCGTGTGAAGTTAGCCTCGAGGCTGGCAATGCTAATTAAAAAAAAAAAAAAATTGCTTGCCCTGGGGCTGTGCTATACATTGTTGGATGGGGTATAAAAAATGAAATCGAATGGTATATTTCGATTGTTTTCGGTTCAACAAATAAAAAAGTTATAAGCTAAAAACGACGATTTTCCGCCGAAAATTGCATAAAATCAACATTGGCTCTACTTTGAGAAAATCGATCTTGTTTTAAACTTCTGCCCTGGGTATATCCGAGACGCTTGTTTTTAGATAATTCAATATCAAATCCAACAATATAACTTTCGCTTCTCAAAGTTAATAAATAAAAAAGTTATCGAATAAAACGTCGGACCGTATACCAAAGAAACCGAGAAACCGAAACATAAACAGACGCTGCGATTGGACAATCGAGTCTAGCTCACTGTGGCTAATTATGCAAAATATTCAAATATGCAAAGTGGCTACTCGTTAACACGTTAAAATTTTATTTTTAAGAAACCTCTATTGAACTTAAATAATAAATATATATAGTAGTAAAATTTTTTTATTGTTTTTCTCGCTCCCGTTTCTTTGCTCTCACGATCCCGGTCGTTCTCACGATCCCGGTCGCTCTCACGATCCCGGTCGCTTTCCCGATTTATTGCTACGGTGCAATAAGATCTTTTATATATATATATATATATATATATATATATATATATATATATATATATATATATATATATATATATATATATATATATAAATAACGAACTTTAGGGAAAATTTTATTTTCAAGAAAATATATTGAAGTTTACGATTGAAAATTAAAAAACGTGCATTTTTGGTGAACCCACCTTCTACATTTTTCACACTCCATGACAAATTATTGTTTGTATTGCTGGACCAGTGGAGAGGGTGCAGGTGGGGACTGGGTGGAGTGTGAAAAATGTAGAGGGTGGGTTCACCAAAAATGAACGTTTTGATGTATTCAAAGGAAGAGTTTAAAACGAAACATTTCACTTGCGTGCTATGCTTAGATTTTATTAAATAGTTAATTTTTTTACAAAAATTTTCATTAATAAAAATTTTTAATCGTAAACTTTAATATATTTTCTTAAAAATAAAATATTCCCTAAAGTTCGTTATATATATATATATATAAAAGACCTAATTGCACCGTAGCAATAAATCGGGAAAGCGACCGGGATCGTGAGAGCGACCGGGATCGTGAGAACGACCGGGATCGTGAGAGCAAAGAAACGGGAGCGAGAAAAACAATAAAAAAATTTTACTACTATATATATTTATTATTTAAGTTCAATAGAGGTTTCTTAAAAATAAAATTTTAACGTGTTAACGAGTAGCCACTTTGCATATTTGAATATTTTGCATAATTAGCCACAGTGAGCTAGACTCGATTGTCCAATCGTAGCGTCTGTTTATGTTTCGGTTTCTCGGTTTCTTTGGTATACGGTCCGACGTTTTATTCGATAACTTTTTTATTTATTAACTTTGAGAAGCGAAAGTTATATTGTTGGATTTGATATTGAATTATCTAAAAACAAGCGTCTCGGATATACCCAGGGCAGAAGTTTAAAACAAGATCGATTTTCTCAAAGTAGAGCCAATGTTGATTTTATGCAATTTTCGGCGGAAAATCGTCGTTTTTAGCTTATAACTTTTTTATTTGTTGAACCGAAGACAATCCAAATATACCATTCGATTTCATTTTTTATACCCCATCCAACAATGTATAGCACAGCCCCAGGGCAAGCAATTTTTTTTTTTTTTTAGTTAACATTGCCAGCCTCGAGGCTAACTTCACACACGTATGATATCTGATGTTGTTATTATCACTCTGTGTTTTTTAAATATGATCAGAATGTAACTTTAAATAATTTGTTTGTATCATATCATATTAAGGACCAACCTAACAATAAAGACCAACCAATCAAGTCAGCAGGAACTGGAAGACGATCATTGGGTGGGTCAGAGTTGCGATTGGCTGGTACGTTTTTCCAAAATTGTACACAAATGTTATCAAGAAATTAAATATTTAATTCTTTCCATATATGTTTAAAATGTTATATTTTTGTGTGGGAACAAATTTTCTTATTAACCATTGTGGTTACCTCTTATTGACCATAGTGGTTACGTCTTATTGACCATTGTGGTTACTTCTTATTGACCATAGTGGTTACCTCTCATTGACCATAGTGGTTACCTATCATTAACCATAGTGGTTACTTCTCTTCTTATTGACCATTGTGGTTTTTTTTTATCGACCATTGTGTCAATTTTCTTATTGACCATTGAGGTTATTTTTTTTATTTTCTTCTTTTAAATTTATTATTAAGGTTATATGTTATGTTTAAAAAAAATATTTATGTGTAATAAAGTTCCTGAAAGTTTTAATAGTTTGTATGTAATTTTTATATAGTCCCATCACCACTGGTTAAAAAAACTGAAAAAATATCTCTGTTGTCACTTCCTGCAAGTCCACTGGCTTCTCAGTCTCGCAAGTGGGCCTCGCTACATGATGTCCGAGTCAGCAGTGAAGTTAAGAGTGTCACGAACAGTGGTGGTGATGATGATGATGTGAAGGTTGATAAAAAGAAGTTAAATAAAAATGATAGCTACATTAGTAGTGGTGGCAGTAGTAGTAGTAATAGTACTGGAAAGTTTCGGGCTGCCAGTGCATCGGGAAAAACCAGACAAAGCCTCGGAGGACCGATCTGCTCGGATCAGAAAAATGAATTTGTAAAAACAAAGTTAAAGTCCATTCTCAGATCTCAAACCCCGAATATCGGCACGTCACCTGGTAATTACAAATCATTTTAGGACTTTATCAATCTTCAACAAGTCTGTTCTTGAGTTCTTTTTGACTCCTTAGCTGTTTCACTGCTTTCTAATGAAATAATTATTTATGTGATTAGTTGCTTATTTCAACACAAAAACCCATCAAACTTATTTAACATCATCAGAAGCTTTACTAATTTAAAAAAAAATTATTCTTATATATAATCAATTGGCTTTATTTTGCTTTTGTTGTCTTGTAATAAAAATGTATTTCACATTCTGGTCTAATGTGCATTCTTATGAATATCTGTACATTAACAGTTTTGTTTTTATTTTTATTTTTTTGCTTTTCATTTTTTTCTTGCCACACTTGTGCACAAAACTCTAGAGATTTGTGAACTAATTTTATCATTGAATCATAAATTTTATGCTAATTATGATTATGTTGATCATGATAAATATGCTAATACCAATGATTATGCTAATCAGGATAAATAACCAAAAACTTTATATCTTATTGTGGTAATGTTTCATCTTTATTTTTGGTTAAATGAGTATTTGATATTTTTTCATTTCTTATTTTAAGAAATTACCTTTTTTTTATCAGCATTGGCATCAAGCCTAGCAAAACAGGACCATTCATTATACAAGAAGAATAGGAAGTCATCTGCTGTTGGTTCTGTGACGACCATGGTCTTAAAGGTGGACCAAGAAGCAGATAAATTTAAAAAACCCGTAGCCAGAGTACGCTCTTACAGAATGGCTACTGAAAGTTCTCAGGCTAAACAATTGAATATTAATAATACTAATAACACATCGCTCCAACAACAGCAGAATTCCAAAAAACCTTTACAAAAATCCAAACATTTCCAATCTACTCCAAATCTATCTAAAAACGGCGTGGCTCCAAGTGAAGATGAAGATACTGTGGAAGAAGATGAAAATGACAAAAAAGAAGAAACAACAGAAAAATCTTCACAAATCATTCAGACCGGATCCGGGTCGAGTTGCTCAAACGACAATTTCCTCGACTTAAGTAAAGCTTCCACTTTACCACGACCACGCCACCATCTACTTCAAAATCCTTCATCTTCTCTTGGTGTTACGGGAATGGACAGATCATCAGATGTTGCTCAGAACTTAACCGAATCGTTGAATAACAGTATTTCGTTTCCTGTTACGTCAAATGCTGAAACTGCTGGTTCTCCTGCAAAAGTAATAAACGAACCCTGTTTCAATCCCGCATCATCTATCGAAGAAGATGATCATGTTTCATCACGCACCAGTAATGCTTTCAGTTTTCCTGGGTCATCCAATTATGGGGTAGCCATGGTGACGCGCAATGTCGATACAAGCATTGAACTTCCAGAACGTGATTTAAACACTTCCAAGAAAATGCATTCCAGTTTCACCTCATCTTCCAGTCCATTTCTCAGCTTTGGCAGACCTCGTTCTTCAATCATTCAATCAAAATCTCAATTGCAGAGGCGGCTACTTCCAACAGATCCAGCTAGTAAGCAAGCTTTCACGTTTTCTGCAGAGATGCAGCCTTTGACTCTGGTTAAACAGCCTAAAGAAGTTGAAATAAATGAAAATTCAACAAATTCTGTTCAAGAAACTTTAGCTCCAAAGCAATTCCAAACTCCAAGGTGGGCAACTTTGAAGTCACCAACAAATGCTAATATAACCTTTGCTAGACCACCTTCTCGTAATTTTATCGCTCATTCTCCGGATCCTCTTCATAATTGGGTGAAGAGAGCAGAACTTCTACAACACCAATGGGAGATAAGGGACACTGAAACAGATAAACAATCTCAGCAGTCTGGTTCTGTTAATCAGATTTCATCTGGATATGAAAGAGGCCTTCTCCCATCAGAAAGTGATAATGATAATTGTAATGCAACCACAGAGAAACAAAATAATCTATCCCCACGTGAACCTCCATTTATATCAAAACTTCCTGTTAACGATGTCTTTGTTGATGACAAGAGAAAATTGAGTGCTTCCTCGCTTACTTCTGATCAACATGGCAGTGGTGTCAACAATAACAGAAACTACAGACAGGTTAGGACTCTCTCGGCCGGTAGTTTCGACCAATCAGAGGAATTCTTCCCAAGAGAGGGAGAGCCCATGGTAATCCAGAAAGAAACTGCATTCAATAAAACCAAACAAACAAAAACAAGGTCTTGCATGTTTTTTTTTATATTGTTTTTCTATTAATTTCTTCTAGATTTTCCATAAATATTCTCAATTGTTTCAGGCCAAGAGTTGCTTTCTCTCCAGTAGTTTGTATGTTATCCGATGAGTCTGTGGCAGATGAAGGTGATTTTAAAGGTTTCTCTGAAGGAATTGTTTTGTTTATGTAAATACCATGTTGTTTTGTTTATCAAATTTAGAAAAATGTCGAGAACTTTGTGAGCAACTGCAGGGAGCCATTCATGCAATCGGCTGTTTTTATGATGAGGTTGGTGAAGTTTTATTATTCAAGAGAGTTGGTGTTATTTGAATCACATAAAAAGTAATTGAGCCATATTTTAAAATAATTAGGGCTGTGCCAATATACAGGCCGGTTTGCGGCAAATACCGGTTCCGCTGGTATGAAGGGTGCCGGAACCGGTATTAAACAATTGGCATTCAGCTCATCACACATAAAAGACAAAAGAGTGAAAGAGCAGCAGCAGGATGGGCAGTGCAATTTACCTGTATGTCCATTGTTTGCTACACTTCAATTACGGACAATGGTCCTTAGCAATAGCATAGCACTAACCGACCGTGGACAGTAACACTAACGCACTTTCAAACACTATTTCTAGCCATTTTCAGGCTTTCGACATTATACCGGTGCCACTTGCAGTTTCACAACTAGGCTGGGTGAAAAGGATTTCGGTGAGGTTGACAAGCCAAAATTGTTTTTAAAGTACTGAAGAAAGTTCTGATGGATGTCATCATGGGATCATCGCAACTGAATCCAAGATGACTGGTTCTATGGACATCTGATCCCAAGACAACTAATCCCATATTGGCATGATTTTACAAAACTTATGATATTTACCATTTGCACTACATGTACCCAGAAGTGCACATAGGATTTTTGGTCCATGGGTTGGGCTTCTTCCAATTTCTTTGAATCATGAATGGGTTGGGTTGAAATAAAATTTTAAAAAAAGTTTCATTATAAAAATTGAAAAATAATGGTTTTTTAGAATGCTTTTAAATTTTATGGAATGCATTTTCATGAGGAACAAGCCTATATTTAAAATTTCAGTTTGATTGGATCATTGAAGTTTTAGTAATTTTTACTTGTTTGCAAACAAGCAAGCAAGCAAGGCCGGCAATGGAGTTAATATAAGGGATTTAAAAAATCTGGCATTTATAACGGGCTATCTCTAGTTTTATATATATATTTGAACTGGATTGCTCCCTTATATTTTGAAAAATTATAGAATTGATTTTCGGAATTATTGAACCTGTAAAGTTTAGTCGATTTTACTCGAAAAAAGATTTAAATATATCAACCATATTTTCAAGTCGAGCCGACATAACTTAGATTTATTATTTAGGAACTTTAAAAAATATAATCCGTAAATTTCATTCTCACAGCCATGAATATTCATTACCTGAAGAAAGCGCCGATATATTATTCCGCGAAAAAAAGTAATCATAAAATACGACGGGTGAGAGAGAATGCGATGTTGCTGGCAACTTGCCAGCATTAATAATGACTGCAATCTTCAATACTGACATATCACATTTTGGCATGCTACTCCCCACGCCCTTGATTTATAGCACTCTTCACCCCAATTCCCCCCCCAGTTTTCTTTCACCATCCTTCACCCTTTTTCGGCCGGCGTCATCTCCAGGACGACCGTGGGAAAAGACCAATTAAGGCGGCAAACGAGCACGTCTCCATATTGTTGTTGCGTTGCGCTCGTGCTGCTGAAGAAGAAGGAAGCCATATAGCGCTGGAGAAGAAGCAGCCCCCTGTTCTGCTGTGTGATAAAAGAGACTCCGGTTTAAAGATATTCCCAATCAGAATGATGAATGTTCGCATTTGTTTCTTGGCGGGCGGCCATTATTTTGATTAATGCCTGCAATTGAGATAATCACGCCAAGTCTCGCAGACGGTTGAATTCGGAGAGCACTCGGTTGAGTTTTTATTTTTCAAAATGTCAATGACTTGCCTGGATGAGAAAGAGTCTGGCATTTTTAGTCTTATTATGTGCAAATCAAATTTCGTATGAAGAAAGTTCTTCACTTACTTCGACACAAAAAAAAAATTTGAAAATGGTTTGTCCGAAAGAAGAGAACAAAGTGATTGCTGCGAGAAAGAAATTGATATGGTGACCGATGAAGATATGCTCAACGTCAAAGACATAGAGGATGTCGTCATGGAAAATCGCACCAACCAGAAGGAAACTAAGCCTGTCAAGATTAATGAAAGGTTTGTGGATACTGAGGGAGATCTAAATAGAGAAACGCCTGTTTGTTTTAAAAGCTGTGGTTCTAAAAATACGGAGTCAGAATCACTCTTCTCTCCTGATAGTTTCCACACAGATGAAATGGTTGAAGAAAATGAAAATGACTCGGAAAAAAAACAAAAAAGTAGTAATAATGTCGACGATGAAGATGTTTTCTGTAACTGTGAAGGTAGTGAAGTTGAGGTTGATGGTGATGCGGCTAAAAATTGTGGAACTACACTAATCGGAGAAATTGAGAATGTTTTGATTAATAGGGCAGGTGAGGCTGAGACACCTGCGGTGTTTGAACATTTACTTTGCAATCCAAACATTAATATAAAAAGAAGAAAGTAGAAAACAAAAACTACGGGAAAAGTGAGCGTGAAATCAGCTGTGTGGCTGACTGGTTGTGTACTTAATTTGTATTTTAGTGAGACTTTGGCTGAACGCGTCGACACTTGTTTACTCACTGAAAGCGTGTTTATTAATACTCGGCTACTTTTATTGATTTTACGTCTAATTCTGCATGTATTGAAAACAAAGTGTGGAACTACACTAATCGGAGAAATTGTTTTTTTTTTTTTTTTTTTTTTTTTTTTTTTTTTTTATAATAGTTTATAGTCCATCGGAGAAATTGAGAATATTTTGATTAAAAGTGCAGGTGATGCTGAGATACCTGCGGTGTTTGAACATTTACTTTGCAATCCAAATATTAATATAAAAAAAGAAAGTAGAAAAGACAAAAACTACGGGAAAAAGTGAGCGTGAAATCAGCTGTGTGCGTGGCTGGTTGTGTACTTAATTTGTATTTTAGCGAGACTTTGGCTAAACGCCTCGACACTTGTTTACTCACTGAAAGCGTGTTTATTAATACTCGGCTACTTTTATTGATTTTATGTCTAACTCTGCATGTATTGAAAACAAACTAACTGCTGTTTAATTCACTTTATTATTATAAGTTAGAGAAAGTGTCTTTTTCGATTTTAATATATACCGTTTTATTATTATAAAGTTTAAAATGAAGCTCTGAAGATGGTTAAATTAACCGAAACTGGCCAGTCAGCTGGAAAAAATAAAGATTTTACAACGTTGCTTGGTGTAGTTTCAGAAAGGAAAGATATTGTTGCTTTGCAAGGTTTATACAAGAAACTGTTGAATGCAAAATGGGCTATAAAGTTCAATGAAACTTGCTTGCGGGAAAATATATATATATATATCTATTAGGATTCTGCGTTCCTATATTTTTTGAAACGATACGATACGACTTCTAAAATTTGTCTCGAATAAAACGATACGATACAAGATGCCTACTGTCTCAGCTATCTCACGCACCTTCAATTGATGGTCTGCCAATACGAGATCATGGATTTTTGTGACATTATCCTCCGTGGTAGCCGTTTTTGGGGCACCTGGGCGTGGGTCATCAAAAACCGATGTGCGACCACGTTGAAACTTGATCGATATTGCTCTTTCTCCATTTTTTAAAAATCCGCACGCGATAAAAAAAACCGCGCGTTCGATTTAGCTGAAATTTCGGCAGTAGCCGTCTATGAGAATTTACTGCGCAATAATAAATTTTTCTTACGATTATTGCGCCATCTGGCGTTGAGGCTAAGTACTTGTCGGACCACTCTCGTATGTATGTATGTATATATATATATATATATATATATATATATATATATTAATCTGGCCTCTAGTTCACTGGCTGTATTTTTTAAACTTTTGACACAGATGAGGCAGGCCAACGCAGATGATCATATCCTGCAAGATGTTAGACAAAGCATGGAGGCTGGCATCCAAAAACTTCAAACTTCTCTCGGGCCAGTGTCGTCATCTACAAATTCCCAGCTGGACAGATGTGCAGAAGATCTTACAATGAAAATGTATGAACTCATCAGGAAAAAGTTTGATCCCTTACCATCCTCATCAACTTTTTAAATTAACTAAAGAAGGCTTGAAACTCTGGCTACACGTTTGTTCTTGTGCCGCATACAAGTTGTTTTATCGCATTATCTCATGCATCACCGCTATTGAAATCATTATTGTCATGTGCAGTTAGTTTTCATTCCTTGCTAACCATGTTGCCTTGCTGGCTGGCTTGAACCTGAGATTTATCCATCAGTGAAGATGAGATCTGCAGTTATCTCATATACTTAAATATATTCAAATGTGTTCATCTTTATCACTGCCTTCCAGACTTATAGTTAGCTTTTTGACGTTATTGTTTATTGAGTTTATTTTTAATAAAAGTCTTTATATATAAAACCTTTTGTCTGTATGTCCAATATATATATATATATATATATATATATATATATATATATATATATATATATACAATTTATTGAAAGTAATTAAATAAGGATTATTTCTGTACACTTTTTCTATTGATTTTCACGTAATCACAAATAACGATTCAACTTTTCCATGATATTTTAAGTGACTGAACTTCGTTATTGAAATCAATCAACGAGAAAATAAGGCTATAATATAGAATTCCGTGGCATATGTCTGCAGGTCAGCACACACACAAAACGCCAGTATAATCATGCTAGCACACACGGTTATAAAGGCCTACACATAAACGCACGCGTAAAACATACTGGTAGAAGTATGCATGCGTCCACGCACACCCATAAAGCCTCATCCCAACATACGTCTAAGATGGCCAATAATCAACATTGAAGTTTGCGTAATAAAACCTCATTTTGATTTAATAAAATAAATAGACGATATAAAAAAATTCCATCATGCATTAGATTAATTGCTATTTAAAATATTTTTTATTCAAAATAATATCCAGTTTATACAGTTTTCTAAGGAATTCAGATAATGGAGTGTAAAATATATGCAAACTAGCGGGGTTACCCGGCGTTGCCCGGGGTTTTTTAGAGGTTTTTCTAATGTTTGTCTCTCTCGCTCCCGTTTCCTTCTCCACTTTCCCGTTTTCGTCGCGTTCCCGGTCGCTTTTCCGCTCTCGGTCGTTTTCCAGCTCCCGTTCGCTTTCCCGCTCAGAAGTTTTGTTATCGATTTTCTCTCTTGCTCGCGTTTCCTTCCAAGCTTGCTCTCCCGATTCCAGTCGCTTTCCGCGTTCCCGGTCGCTTTCCGCGTTCCCGGTCGCTTTCCCGTTCCCGGTCGCTTTCCCGTTCCCGGTCGCTTTCCCGTTCCCGCTCACGCTTGCTCTCCCGTTCCCGGTCATGCTTGCTCTCCCATTCCCGGTCACGGTTGCTCTCCCGTTCACGCTCATTTTTTCTTTTCCATTCTTTCATAACTTCTGTTAGCCTATAAAACGTAAAATAGATTTGCTAAGACTATATATATATATATATGATTGTTTGTGGGTTAGTTTGTCTATTATAGAAACGGGAAAGCGACCCGGAACGGACAGCGAGCGGGAACGGAAAAGCAAGCGTGAGCGGGAATGGGAGAGCAAACGTGAGCGGGAAAGCGACCGGGAGTGGTAAAGCGACCGGAAGCGGGAAAGCGACCGGCAGCGGGAAAACGACCGAAAACGGGAAAGCGAACGGGAGTGGGAAAGCAGGTGGGAAAGGAAACGGGAGAGAAAGAGACAAACATTAGAAAAACCTCTAAAAACCCGGGCAACGCCGGGTATCTCCGCTAGTACATACATAAACACACACACATACATGCACATACACATACATACATACACACATACATACGCACATACATTTATATATAGTTCCCGCTCGCTCACCCGCTCCGCTCTGCTCATCCTGTGACGGATTTCAAATTTGTTTTCTCTATATTTGATTCCCCTTGACTCTCAAGGTTGTGTGAAAATTTCATTACGATCGGATGAATGGTGTAGCAATGCATAAAGGACATTAACATATAAACATATATACATACTAGCAGTGCCCGTAGCGGCTTCGCTCGCATGAAATTAGAGAGTTTGAACCGTGCATCCATAGTAGAGATCAATTTTTTAGGTCTCGGCTCGGCCCGTCGACAACTTAGCCCAGCCCGTTTTAAAAACCCAAACTCCTGGCCCGGCACAGCCCGTCTGAATTAGGCCCGGCCCATTCTTACAGGCTTAGAAGTTCTATATACATGATGAAAAACTTCGGCCCGTCCCACCTTGACTTCAGGTTTGGCCCGGCCCAACTGAAGACCCTAAAATCACTAAAATATCTATATACTTGGTGAAAAACCTCGGCCCGTTCCACTTTGATTTAAGGTTTGGCCTGGCCCGTGTGAAGACTCTAAAATAACGGCTTGGCCCGGCCGGTGATAAACTGAACTTAGCTACTTTTAACCGGCACAAAACTTCAAAATACTAATTTTTACATTTGTAGCACTTAGAGTTTTTGAGTAGCAGTTATTTTGAAATCAAATAACCCTTATTTCCACCCCACATTTGATGTCCTGGAAACCAAATTTTTAAAAAAATGTTGAAACACTTATATCATAATTTTTTGAGTAAATACTAAATACTAATTTTGACATCTGTAGCATTCACAGTTTTTGAGTAGCAGTTACTTTAAAAACCAAAGAAACCTTTTTTCCACCCCACATTTGAGGTCCTGAAAACCAAAATTTCAAAAAATGGTGAAACACATATATCCTTATTTTTAGAGTAGAAACTAAATACTAATTTTTACTTTTGTAGCATTAACAGTTTTTGAGTAGAAGCTACTTTAAAAACCAAATAACCCAATTTTCCAACCCACATTTGAGGTCCGGGAAACCAAATTTGTAAAAAATGGTGAAACACGTATATCTTTATTTTTTAGAAAAGAAACTAAATAATATTTTTACATCTGTGGTATTTACTGTTTTTGAGTAGCAGTTACTATAAAAGACAATTAGCCCTATTTTCCACCCCACATTTGAAGTCCTGGAAACCAAATTTTCAAAAAATGCTAAAACACGTATTTCATTATTGTTAGAGTAGAAACTAAATACTAATTTTTACTCCTGTAGCATTAACAGTTTTTGAGTAGAAGCTACTTTAAAAACCAAATAACCCAATTTTCCAAACCACATATGAGGTCCGGGAAACCGAATTTTCAAAAAATGGTGAAACATGTATCTTTTTATTTTTCAAAAAGAATTTATATACCAAATTTCAGAAAAAAAATTTAGAAATTTTTTTAGAAAAAGTTTGTTTTCCAGTTTTTTCCCCTCAGGAGCAAAATTTTCAAAAATCCTTTCTTAGCGGATGTTTACGCTATAAAAGTAATATAAGTTCCAAATTTCACGTTCCTAGGATGAGGCGTTTGAGCTCGGCGTTGATTATCAGTCAGTCATCTGTCAGTCAGTCAGTCAGTCAGTCAGTCAGGACATGTTCTTTTATATATATAGATATACAAACATTCATTTTTATATATATAGATAGTGTTTTATAGTAGCTGTGATGTAGAGTTGCTTTCTTGTAAAGAAACTTTTGTAGTTTTTTTCTTTAACTTTTTTGTGTTTCCGCTGGTAGTTGGAGGTAGATAACAAGTCCATAATTGATCAAGTATTTCACCAGTGAGCACGTTTCCGTAGTTTCCAGCGACAAGTCGCAAAATTATTAAACCATCTCTTCTCAAGTAATTTTTTACAAAACGAGATAATAGTACAGGGTCGAAATAATTTGCTTCGCCAGTTCCGCAGCATTTCAGCTGTTTAGAAACATATCTGTAAAACAAGTGATGTATAAAAAAATTTAACAACGTTTTTAAACTATTAACAAAAGTTAACGATTGAATTTTTGTGAGGTTTTTAAATAGGTAATATATTTTTAACTTTTAACAAAAATTTGTTTTAATGTCGGGTGGTATTTGAACACCGAGGTCTCCTGCTGAATTGATATCAGTTATAAAAAAAACAATGGTTATCCCATCAAAGATGTTGTATTGACAAAAAATATTTTTTGAAAACGCACAATCAGTGACTCCGGCCCTAACCCTAAGCCTGGGTCACATGATTGTGCGTTTTAAAAAAAAATATTTTTTGTCAATGCAACCTCTCTGACGGGATTACCAAACAGTTTAAGCAGCAAGGCATAAACGTGACAGGCAAATGAACGTGCTGATGGAAGGTCATGTTCTTGATACATTTTAGTGTCGGCATTGTCCTAAAGAAGAAAAAAACAGCAACCAGTGTAGGAAGAAACTGACTTTTGTCTTATTTATGCAGAGTTTGAGGTTGATAACAACCGGACAGGCGCGTCTCATCGTTTTAAAAAAGGAGGGGGGCAACTTTCTAGAACGAATTCTTCTTACCTTGTAATCTCAAATATTAAAATTTGTAACTTGCTTGTATTAATGAAATGTGCATTTCTATAACAATCACTCATCAACTATAATTTTATTTGAATCAAGTTTGTGCATAAATAAACGATACCAAAGGTTGCCAAAAATGTCATGCCGATATTCGGACAAACTAACAAACTGGCGGCAAAGTAAGCCTAAATCGATTGAATCAATTGTCTCCTGGTGCACATGCAATAGCGCGCAATTATTCAAACGATTTTGTGGCATCGTCGTTCTCAGCCATGTCTTCAGGCGACGCAAAATAAAAAAAAACTTCGCCCTAACGTGGCATTTGAGGTTGGTATTACCAGTAGATTCCTTAGAAGACAATTGAATACTCCAAAAAGTCCTCGAGTTTGTTTTGGTAGCTTCGCAATTTAAGAAGCAACGCTTTGTAAACTCCAGCAGCTGAGAAGAGTTTCTATTCCGCTTACCATGCGCAGCTGTAATTCTTGACGTCTGTCAAATTCTGTATACACTTTAAGGTACGTCTCACAAGTTCTTCCGAGATCGCCACTTTACTGTCTCCACTTTGATAGAAGCGGCGATCTAATTCAGAGACCACCAAGTCGATGGCTTTGAAGTGATTTTTTTTAATGTTTCTCAGGAGTGAACTCATTAAACTCTGCCGGTGTGTCAGTGTGCTGTAGCTTCTTGGGCAGTTTTCTTGAACGTGGAGCTAAAGGTTGCTTGAGTTGGTATTAAGTATTCAGCACATTTTTTCTAAGCACGCACCCAAAGCCGATAGAACCTATCGTCTTTACGTAAAGTCAAGAATCTCATCGTAATTTTGTTTAAAGCAACTCGTGTTCCAGCCACTTTTGTGTTTTTTTGCAACATTCCAAGCTATATTCCTCTTTTTTCAAGTTGATCATGGGTCCTCTGGCTTTCGTTGCGTTTTCTCCATGCACTGTCTCAGAAACAGCACACTCGTGGGTATATTGAAGACTATTGTAAAGTGTCACAAAAAAGAGAAATTTGCTTGCAGCATTCTTGCGTGACCAGATTCACGCAGTGGTTGCTACAGTGATCGAAAGTATTTCAGGTTATAAATTTCGGCGTTGCAATTGATGCACTCTGGAATTTTAGAAAAGCGCTTGGGAATCACCAAATAATTTTAGTATGCGCAAGAAATTCAACGTTATAGAGTTGCGTCAAGAGTGCTGCATCTGTGCTGCTGGTGTTGTCTGCACGTTGGAAACGGAAGTCATTTGCAACGGGAAACATGGGTACTTATTGGTTCAAAAAGTTGCTTTAGCTTTGAAGCCAGCCAAGTTTAGGTTGTAGTTGCAGGGGCGGATCTAGGTGGAGGCCCAAGGGGCCCGGCCCCCCTTAGACCAAGTCACTGCAAAATATTTTTCAAATAATATCTCAAAAAACATTTAGACCTTCATCGGTAGGGTAGATCAAGCAAAAAAGTTAAAAATGACACTTTCATTTGTCTAACTAAGCTCAGATGATTTAACAGCAAATTCTTACAACAGTAAAAAGAAATCTGACAACATTTCTATTTTTGTTTTCGTTTTCATTCATAAAACAAATAAATTATAATTATTACTGTAAGAGTTTGTTGTTAACAGTGACGACCCAGAAACTCCTGGTGGGGAAGGGTAAGTACTTCACTTCCAAAGTTTTTCACCCTTTCTAGTTCCAAAAAAATTGATGACTGGAAAAAAAGCAAATACCTACCACAAGTATTTTTTTTTTAAATTCAAAGACACTTTTTTCTCCCAAAAAGCATATAACATGGGAAGGGTTGTCGTAGAAATTTTTCAGCAATTCAACTAAGGTTATTTAACAAAAAATGAATATTCAGCTTAAAAAAATTGCAATTGATACTCCGGATCCGTTTCTGGCTGTTAAGGCGTCTGAGCCTACTTAGAAAAAAAGTGCCAAATATCAAAACTATTTAACTATTCATGATCGAAAGGTGAATTTAGTAAGGATAAAGCCCCAGGCTACAAACAAACAGAATGAAGTTGCAAGCTAAATAAAAAAATTAAATTTAAATTCTTTGTTAAAACTTCTAAGGGGTCCGGTACCGGTACCCCTGCCTCATGAATCCGCCGCTGTTAACCAGACCTCCTATATTGGATTAAAGATCATAATTGTTTTAGAATAAACTTTAATATAGTTTTAATAAGTATCAATGTCATTTAAAATGTTGATCAAAGTTTATTTTTCAGGGTTATTTTTTGGAGGAGAGAATTTTTCACAAGAGCCTTTGTATATATACTTACCGCTTTAATAACTAAAGTAGTTTATGAAGAATTAACCTTATTGCTCCTCTCCAGTAAAAGTTGATTGCAAGCCATCTTAACAGGTCGAGCGAGGTTAGAAAAAGCAGACCTGTAAACCAGAACCAGAGAAATATGAATATTTTTTCGTTGAAGATGTTGATACTCAGGACACACTGAACAATGTAATTGTGCATTCTTGATTGATCTCTTATCTCGATTTCACAAAGAGTCGTTGTAGGAAAATGTTCTGGTCCAGGCCAGTTAATTCTCTGTAAGAATCCGTGAACTGCATGTATACCATAGAAATAGTAGTCCTTCCCAAGGAAGCTGTCAATCATATGGATTTGAAGAATTGCGTTGCAAGCATAAGCTACCTACAAATATAATAGAAGCTCAGTTAATATCAGTATACTTGTGATAGCTAATCAACAATTACAAAAAATAATATCTATATCTATACTCATAAAAATCCTTGTCCTGTTATGACCAATGACCCTCTTTTTATTTTTTCTTTCAAAAAACCTGATGACCAAGAGGGGCTTACTAAAACATCACAGGAGGCCCATCACAGTCATAGGGTGTCTAGCTGTCTAGCTATAAGAAAGGCTCACTCAAACCTAAGTCTTTAACTTTACACTTGTCAGGCCGTTTTGGAGCCCAATTTCAATTTGTTGGTGGCCAAAAACTACGTCAGGGTCTCACTCAAAAGTGAAGGTGCAATGGCCCTCCTGTCCCCAATTGACGTTTTTGTTTTTTTTATTGAGACGCAGTCCTATCCACTGGCAGTAAAATTAATTTGGAAATTGTAAAGTTTCATTTGATAAATATGTACATCTTTTAGTGAAAGGGGTGAAGATTTTGGGACGTCATATTGGGTCTTGCTTTTTGTGACGACGGGTGACAAGCGGGAAGGGTAAAAATCGTGTGTCGTAATTTATGGGTGGCTAATAACACTTTTTCCTACTAGCATAAGCATTACCTTCACTAAAAGATAGCTATTGGCCAGAGAATTTCCGAAGTTTCTTCCGCCGAACACAAAGCACTTTCTTGAGAGAGCATTCATAACTCTATGGTAACAACTTGAGTTATTGTATCGTTGCGTGCACGTATACCTGTCAAACTGGGCAGCTACATGACAAATTGCTTTTTGTCGTAACTCAAGATGGATTGCTTTGCTGGCTAGGACTGAAGCTTCCATGAGACTGGCTACATTGGCACCAGTCTGACAGAGAAACAATCTCCAGAGCAAACAAGGCAAATGACAAACCACAGATTGTAACAAAAATACAAGAGGAATCCATTGATAATACGTAATTTTTGAATCTTTGGCAAACGAATGAGGAATAACTTGCTCACTTGGTAGATAATTAGTGCTGCTGACCCAACAGTAAGAATTAGTATACCGTACATGACTGTCCGTGAATTGAGCCGGGCACCAGCACTCTATCGGGCTACCGACTAATTGTTTTGAAGTAACCAAGCAGGCTAAACATATAAGAAGAATGACGCTATATAGTCGGCTCCATCTATCTACGACGTTATCGGTTTTCACGTCGGAGTAAAATCCTTGAGCAGTCGCAGTCACAGCTGATATTAAACTGTCAGCCATTCTAGCTGTACCTCGCTTTTTAGCCGAAAATTCCAACGAAACGTTTTCGACAATTAAATTACAGCAGACCAACTTTTTTTTCAAAAGATAAACACCTCGTGGTACGATTTCACGTTTCTGTATTAAAATACTTACTAACTCTTGTGAAACTAAAATACTAACAAGACTAAAATATAAATTATTCCTTTTTTTATTATTTAACTTCTGTTCTTTCTATGAAGACGATTTAAACGAACTACGAAATGAATATCCGACGACTTTTATAAGGCACAGGCGGTGACGCAGCACGGCTGACCACCGATGAATCACCTAAGAAAACGTAAGAAGCCGATGCTTTTTTCTTCGAAATGAATTTCAAAATAATAAAAAAGTAAAAATATATAAAACAAAACAAACAATCTGAAAAATTCCCACGTTAAAATTCCAAATATAACGATAACCGATCTTCAAAGGACATTGCTTCTAGTAACCTGTAGCCCGTAGCCACCTAGCGTCACAACAAAAAAATTTTTGAATAAATAATAAGATCTTCGGAAAATATGCGACACCTCTTTTCCTAAATAAAACAAGATGAATAAAAATAAAAATAAAAATCATGCAGCGCTATTTACTGTGAAGCGCGGAGCAAAGAGCTGCATGCAGAAGAGTCATTTCCAGTTTGCCACTTTCACGAACATTAGTTGAATCTGTAACCGAACCATTCTCACGAGGATGGGAAGAGACATTGCGGAGGAAAATCCCAGAAGGCACGCTATTTCGAGATACAAAACCATTTTTCATGCCTGCTTGACTCTTGGAGTTCAAGAAACTGCCAAAGTTTACATCATCTTGACTATCTATAATATTATTTTCCTTCAAATCATTTCTGGAGTCCAATTCATATTGGCTGTCCACATCTTCATTTGAACCATCCCTGGAGCCCACATCAGATTGGCAGTCCCTACTATGCCCATTTGAACCATTTCTGGAGCCATCATAAGACCGACAGTCCCCATTATATCCATTTGAACCATCTCTGGAGCCCACATCTGACCGACAGTCCCGATCATTACCATTATGCATCATGTTGTGTTGAACTGAATTACTCTTTTTATAACTATTATAATTATTATTAGTATTATAATATTTCTTGCTTTGGTAACAAATGCTTCCCATCTCACAACCATCGGGAACCATAGATATGTTTTCTTCTGTTTCGACATCATCTTTCTTGACCAACCTTGACCAAGGAGAAATGCCAGGGTTAATATTGGCTTTGGCCCCTTGTGTTTTTTTCTTTATCCAATCAAGTTCCAAAGGACTTCCAACAACATTAAGTTTTTTCATTTTGCTTTCAGAATCATTTGATTTTTTATAGTTGTTTGAATTAACATAGTTTTTCTGAACTTCTTCAATTTCTACTTTAACCTCATTTGATTTTTTAGAGTTGTTTGAATTAACATAGTTTTTCTGAACTTCTTCAATTTCTAGTTTAACCTTTTCTTTTTCTTGTTTCAATTTCCTACCTTTGAATTAAAAACAAAAAATAAAACCAATATTACTGTAAATGCATTAATTTTCTTGTAACTGAAAACAACCAAAAGTATGTACCTCCAAAGATTAACACAAAAAAAGTTAAATAAAACTTTTGGTTTTTCTTACTCAGTATGCAAAATAATGAAACAATGTGCTAAAAAAACAGTAATTTAAAAATGTAAACAAATTAAAATTAAACGAAAATCATCTTCTTACCTTCAATTATTCGTTCAGTTTTCTTTCGACTTTCTTCCGCACAGTTCCGCAACAATAATCGATCTTGAAATTCAAGTGGAACAGAATTGTTGGACTGAAAAATTAAATAAAAAAATATATAATAACCAATAAAATATAACAACTTTAGAGAATAAAAGTTAATTTGCAATGTTCTTTAACTGTAAATATAGCAAACAATAAAACACATATGTGAACATTTAACATCTTCCTTTTGACTGTACTCCTAATAAGTCAATTGAAAATCAGAAGTTTCAAAGTAACAAGACCAGTAAATCTTATTAACATACCAGACAGATAATAAAACGAGCTAGCTAAAGAAAATTTCCTTTAAAAATGAAGTATGAATGAAAAAATACTGACCAGTAAGTTCCGAAGGTCATTAGAATCTCTGTAGATGCTCAAGAAAATATCCACCCCATCAACAACTACTTTCATCAACCTTTCCATCAACGATTTTCTCAGATCTTTCAACCGACCGACCTCAAAAATGATTGCTTGAATCATTTCTTCAAACTGCTCATTGTTATTCGTTGGTTTTGCTTTCCAGAACTGAGATTTTTTCTTTAAAAAAGACCAACATTAGAATTTTTAAATAAAACAACAACATAAAATATCCTCCTAAAAACACAGTTAAGACCTAACCATCTCATCCATTCTCCGCATCTGACTCGTTATTTCACCAACAGGAATGTCAATGTTTCTAGTCAAACTTTCTAGTAATGAGCTCAATTTCTTAGTCATCTTTCCCAGAGTTTGATTAAATGACTCAGAAAATACATCTAACACTTGAAGGTCAAGGACATTTGTGAGCAGTGTGTTGTGTTTGTTGAGTAGAACACGTGAGGCAAGTCGACAATCAAAGACGACCTTCAAAATGAAAAAAATAATGGAAGCAAAAAGGTTACAGAGGTAATGAAATAAATAAATTATTTTGGAAATAAACAAGAGATGTACAGCAGTTCTCAACCCGTGGGTCGCGGCTCCAACGGGGTCACCTGACGATTTTATAGGGGTCGCCTAAAACTGAAATTGTATTTCTTCTTAAAAAGAGGCTTTTTAAACTTGAAACTTATCTGCATTGCTCAAATAACCATGTACAATAGTACTAGTCCATGTCTTCTCCCACATCATATCTTTGTGAAACAGACTTTTCAAGCTTATTAGTTATTAAGTTTAATACAAGAGTAGACTTAATGCTGAAAATGAGTTGCATTGTACTCTAGCAAAGAATTCCCTCATTTCGGACCTGGTGAGAATAAAGCAAGCACAGCCTTCTCACTCACAATTTAGCAATTTTATTTGCTTGTAAATTGTAAAATAAAATAAAATCATGCTTTATTTTTGTAATAATAAGTTAAATTATAATTATTATATACAATTTATAATTAAGAATGCATGATGCTCAGAAATAATAGACTAAAATTATAAAATCCAAATTAACTTTAAAAAAATTAAAATGTATTTTAGGAGTATAACTGTTAAGTCTAAGTGAAAAAGTAATCTATGTAACAATGCAGTGAACCAGAGTGAAAGATAAACAATATTATTTTATTCGGGGTTGCCACAGCATGATAAATTTCATCAGGGTGTCGCGGCACTAAAGAGGTTGAGAACTGCTGATCTTGGCCTACAGTAGCTTTAAAGCTAAAGCTAAAATAAATCCATTTTTGACAACCACTCACTCGAACAAACAGACCTGCAGCAGCCACTTTGCAACATTGGCAGCTTGCAGATAAAGCTAGCATATGCGGTGTTTATGGCGCCAATGGCAGCTCAGCATATTACTTGCTAGCTTCATAAATGCACAAAGGACTTTGACCTCCAACCAAAACTGGTACATTTATCAACCACTAAAGGATGAAACGCTGAGTTAATGTGAGCACATGTGAGTTAGTTTCTTGCTCAAGGAAACAGCGTGCATGAACCTGCAGTCTAACCCAGGTAGTCTAAATATCCAGGCCGGAATATAAACCACATACTTACATACATACCATACAGTAAAAGTCCTGAAGATAGGACACCCTCGGGGAAGAGCAGAAGTATCTGCTTCTTGTGTCTGTTCGTTCGTTGGAGACAAGAGACGGAAAGAACACTTTTGTCATCCCCGAGGGTGTCCGCTCTTTAGGACTTTAATGTATATGAGAACATTTCAGCTCTACTGCACATAAAAATCTAGAAGTTTACAGGATGTAAAATGTATTGATGAAAAAGTTATCATCAGTTGAACAAAAAGATTCATCAAGCGGCAAGTAGTGAAAAAATTAAAACAATCAAAATTATATGAATTAAAAACATTAAATAAGTGTTTCAAGATGGTATTATAAGAAAAAAATACCTTCACAATATTTGCATCTTCAAAAACTTCAGTCAACCCTTCAATGAATGCTGCTCGCTCAAGAGAAGAGATGTCATACAGGTAAATATTTTTTACATGAACCTGGTGCATAAAAGACCAATCACATATTTTTTTATATAAACTGAAAAAACGACAAAGCAAAAGCATACATAAGTTTCAGCAGGTTAAGATGAAAACACATACATTATACATATATCGATGATTTTTTTAGCTCAAAATAACTAAATAAAGATAATATAAAATAAAAGACAAAATAATTTAAACTGAAAACATAGAAAGAAAAATCCTTCTTTTGATTACCAACCGCAATCCAGGAAAAATCTCCTCCGCGATCGAGATCCGAACCAACAAAGGCCAACCCAACGACCCGGTTTGTTTTTATGTCTGAAATGCTGTCGTGGAAAAATCTATCAACTTTGTCGATGATTATATAATCGAATCTATAATATGACTTGTCGATTGGTAACTTGATTACATCTTCAGTTTTTTCTTGAATGGGAGGAGTTGCTTTGGGTTTTTGAACTTAAAAAATTTAAAAAAATGTTAATCATATCAAGAAAATAAGTATAAAAAATATAAAAAAATATCAATCAAAAATTACTGAATGTATCAATATAAATAATTTCCTATGTCTGTATGTATGTTAGCAATTTCGCCTAACGCAGCAGTCAGCAGTTGCTGAAATTAGTGTGTGCAAGCATGTTATAAAAGTTATTATGCAATTGTACAATGTCGGTCCTAAAGATCAAAAGCGGTGGCGCTGCAATCGAAAGATATTATATAATGAGATTTAAAAAATCCGTCATTTTTGACAGGCTATTTCTAGTATTAAATAAAATATTACATAGAAAATAAAATATTACATACTACATACAAATAAAATATTGCATACTACATAGGAAATAAAATATTACATACTACAAGGATATAAAATATTACATACTGCATTATTACACTCCTTCTAGCAAGACTCTAGTTTCGATTATGCGTGTTGCTTAAATGACAGTAGTATTGCATTGTATTGCATGGAAACAAAATATTACATACTGTATGAAAGTAAAATAAAACATACTGTATGAAAGTAAAATAAAGCATACTGTATAGACATAAAATAATTGCATACTGTATGGAAATAAAATATTATGTACTTTCTGGAAATAAAATGGCTTCCCTGGCTTTTATTTCTTCAAGTGTTTTTTTCACCATTTCTGACCTAGCTCTTAATAATTAATAAATTGCTTTTTTATTTATTGATTGCATCATCATTAAAGCAATGCAATTTTAATCAATCACTTTAGAACAACATCACCACACTTAATATTAATATGAGGCAGAAGTTGGCTGCACAGCTGGATCCCCGAACTATAGTGCAAAAAAAAGTTCGTGCATTGGGGTTGTGCTATAGATCGTTGGAAAGGTATTTAAAAAAGAAATATAATGGTGTAAAAATAAATTTAATATTGCAAAAATAAAAAAGTTATAGGCGAAAAACCGTCGCCGTCCCTATGTAAATGTATGGAGACGATTGTTCATACCCTGATCTATATTTTGCTTCATAACTTTTTTATTTGTTGGACTATTTTCCAAAAATTAGTTTCCATGTTTAGCTAATATATTTGTCTTTCTAATGCATTAAGCTAGAACCCCAATGCAGTCGAAAATATTAATCTACATGGCTCCAAACGCAAGTGAAAAATCGTCTCCATACATTTACATAGGGACGATTTTTCACTTGCGTTTGGAGCCATGTAGATTAATATTTTCGACTGCATTGGGGTTCCAGCTTAATGCATTAGAAAGACAAATATATTAGCTAAACATAGAAACTAATTTTTGGAAAATAGTCCAACAAATAAAAAAGTTATGAAGCAAAATATAGATCAGGGTATGAACAATCGTCTCCATACATTTCCATAGGGACGGCGACGGTTTTTCGCCTATAACTTTTTTATTTTTTGCAATATTAAATTTATTTTTACACCATTATATTTCTTTTTTAAATACCTTTCCAACGATCTATAGCACAACCCCAATGCATGAACTTTTTTTTTGCACTATAGTTCAGGGATCCAGCTGCGCAGCCAACTTCTCCCTCGTAATATTAATTATAAAAATTCAAATAATCATTTAAATTTATTTATTGACTAAAAACAAATTGAAAGATGCATGAATTTCATCCCAACTGATCACAACATAATATTTATGATTAAATTACCACTCTGTTAAAGCCCAGTGATTTTTAAAACTTTGCATAATTAGAATGCACTTTCTGCTATAGAAAATCAAATAAATCTGTACACCTGAAATCATCCACATCTCAAGAAACTTTAACAATTTCTCATACAATTTCTATCGAATCCTACATATTATAAAATTTCTCCCTGAAAACAAAGTGCTTACAACAAAATGATATTAAATTGAAGAAACCTGAATGAATCCTGTTTTTCTTTTACATCGCTAGGTTTAATGAGCTTTGCTTAAAAAAAAATATAGGTATATCATTATAGAAACTAAATTATGTCTACACAAACACAAAAATATGATGAAAACTTACAAGAAATAATATCATCTTTGTAGAAGTATTTCAATCCAGGAAAGCAAACACCAGTGCCTTTATTAACAGCTACAAAAATCATTAACAATCAGCCACATTAAAAAGAATGACAAATTAATGATCAATTCAATATAACTGCCACAGATAGAGAGATGGGTGTTGTTTATATTCAAAAATCTCCACATTTGTTACTCTAATTTATATATTTTATTTCAATAATAGAAAGCGGGAAAGAGACCGGGAGTGGGAAAGTGATATATATATATATATATACAACTTACAACCGCTGACGTTTTTTTTCATAAAACACCAACGGATTAACAAATTTTTTTCAAACTTCACACAAACCACCAGCTGGTTAGGTTATCTCCCATAAGTGTGCCAAATTGCAATAAAATCGGTTTGTCGGTTTTTATTTGATGCTTGAATATACAAACATACATACAAACATTGCCTTTTATATATATAACTAGCGGGGTTACCCGGTGTTGCTCGGGGGTTTTTAGAGTTTTTTATCGTTTTTCTCCAGCTCCTGTTTAATTCCTCGTTTTCTCTCCTGCTCGCTTTCCCACTCACGTTTGCTCTCCTACTCCCGGTCGCTTTCCCGCCCCATCTATCTCTTAATAATTTGTAATAACGCGCAATCGGTCACATTATGCAAGACTGGGAAGCAAGTCATGGACCTCTTAATATTAAGAAGTCCATTAGCAAGTAATTCCTGTTACGCAATTGTAAAGAGTGCTTCGAAAATTTATGCAATGATCATGTATAGACACTTTTGGCCCGGAAGGTTTTTTGGCCCCCTGAGCCGGGGGATCGGAGAAGGAGTCCAAACCTTCGTAACTTTTTCCCCTTCTTAACTTTCCAGGCCAAAAGTTCCTATGTACGACCATCGAAGGTAATTGCGTAATAAAATTCAAATTTTGTTTACGTAACAACGTTTGAAGGCTTCAAGCAACTTTTAGCAAATCTATTTTACGTTTTATGGGCTAAAATAAGTTATGAAAGAGTGGAAAAGAAAAAATGAGCGCGAGCGGGAACGGAAACGGGAGCAAGAGAGAAAATTATAAAAAACCTCTGAAAGCCCGAGCAATGCCGGGTAACCCCGCTAGTATTTTATAAATTAAACTGAAAGAATTCCTTTATATTCATTGTGCAATGTTCACACTTAACTTTGAAAACTGTGAAGAAACTCTTACAGCAGACTCTCCCTTGTAAGATTAAAATTTTTTACGTATTATTACAATTTCGTTGTTTATAACTCTAACTGTAATCATTTTTGTGTATTTATTGTGAACAATATAAAAAACACTGTCCTTTTACAACTCCTTGACTGAAGAAGAGTCAACAATCTGTGAATGACTCCAAAGATTCCAAATGTTTTTACAGAAAATCAATAACTTCAAAGGTTAACACAGCATACAAGAATATGCTGAGGAAGTAAAAATTGAGAGAAGACAACAAAGAGACGGTTGTAATTGTAGTGTAAATGTTATCGATCATATTGTAAGAGGAAAGTAATAAATTTTTCAAAAACTTTTTTTTAATTCATCCATGTATAAAAGTGAATTGATGAATGACATTATAAAGTTGTCGGAAGACATGGTAAATGTGTTCTTGTATTGTGGTGAAAAAACAGTGTCAAAGATATCAACTGGGTTAAATGTTCTGTTTATGGTAGGTGGGTACATCAAGTGTGTACCTTGAAAACATTTAGTGATTCCATACGAAGGCAAATGGATGAAAGTGTTCGTGCTTTTTTCAATTATGTGATTGAAAAAAATTAATTTTTTACATGAAAAAAATTAAACCAGTTAAATAAAAATAATTTTTTTATTTTTTGAATATGTCAATTTCTTATGTTATAGGTTCGTGGTTTTGTGAATAAAAACAAACAACAGTTACCTGACCGTTTGGATTAAATAACTTCAAAAATCGATTAACAATATTCTAGCGAGCCGATTTTGATGGTTATATATTTTTAAATGCAATAAATCATGAAGCTTAGGAATATTTCTAGGTTCATAGTTTCGTCATGAAAAAAGAAAAACAGTTTTTGTGCATGTTTACTATAGCGATTTTTTCAGGGCTAACCGGTCCTCTGCTATATTTATGAGCCCTTTTTTGGGTAAAGGTGGAGAATAGCGTAATAAATTTGTTTCAGTGTTTTTAGTTATATTTTCATTATGATCATTATATATCAGTAATCACAATAACATTGCCAATTTAATGATCCAAATAGTTTTTATTTTTTTAGATTTTTTAATTCAAATTTTGACCAAATGCCCAATGACATCATTGTTTTTTCACTGTAATCGTTTGACACATGCTAACACCAATAGCTCCAATAACTCCAGGCTCACTCCATCTTAATGCTTAACTCTATTCAATTGACTCCTACTTCGAGTAGGAGATACTAGGTTAACCCAGTGAATCACTAGCGTGAGCAATTTAAAAATGCTCCTTAACTGAAAACAAGGTAAAAGTGAAAAAGAGTCGCAATTATACATTCCGATTTTTTGCAACCCAGTCCAATTTGAGCTTGACCCAGCCTGGCCAGTTTTTATAGGCCTAAAGTTCGTATACTAGGCACATAAATCTCAGCTTAGTTAACCTTGACTTTAAGCCTGGCCGTTTGAAAACCATAAAAACCACGGCCTGGCCCCTGAAGTACTCTAGAAAAATATTAGTTACCCAGTCTGAAATCAAATTTGTTGCAGAAGAAATTATTGGTAATCTATTTCAGAGAAATTCTTCAGAAAAAGCACAATTTTTTGTAATTTTTTTGCCTTGTACTTTATCTTTAGTTAGCCTTTTGTTAATGAGTTTTTTTTTTTGGTTTCTACTCACGGTTTTCTGTTAACTTTTTTTTAAAGAAAATTTTAGAAAAGTAATTAGGTAAATATATTCGTAATTTATTTTCTTTGTAATTATATAAATTTTATAACAAAATTATTATTAAAAACACTGGAAATAATGTATTACTCTATTCAGTCTATTCTCCACGTGGTAATCATGGAGAATAGCGGCAGAAATTATTTTTGGGGTTTTTAATTATTTCTCTATTAGAAAATTATTATAATTAGAAAAAAAAATAAATTAGCAATTGACAGATCCAATTAATTTCTTAAAATTATAATTAAAAAAGAAGTTAACACCAGAAAAGCGTCAGGTAGTAGAAAAACAATTATTCTCATACACAAAAAACTGACTAAAAGTGAATGAAGTGAAATAAAATGTAAAAGAAATTATTTGTGCGAGTTTTTATAAAATATTTTTAAAGAAATAAATAACTTATTTAAGTGAATTTGAGTTCCGTAGTTTCAAACCAGGTGGCAAATTCTTTGCTGGAACTCTATGTTTCTATAATTGAAAACTATCCAGTTTTATCTTTCTCTGAAAAACTGCTTGGACTTAAATAAACTGTCATTTTTTCTGTAAATAATGTTAATCTGACTGCGTGATTAATATTTTAGCTTGTGATTGTTACGTTTTTTTGCAAATAACTTTATTTTTGATTACGCTATAAACCGTTTCTGTCAACTGCGTTATTCATAGTTTTTGTTGTGGTTCTCTGGCGCATTTCGTGAGTTTATTATAAAAAATTAATAAACTGCTTGGATCATTAAATTGAAGTTATTATTGTGATTAAAAAAATATAATTATTATAAGGGAAAAATAATTAAAAACACCGAAAATAATTTCTGCCGCTATTCTCCATGTTTACCCTCTATCTTTTACCCTTTTTTGAATACCTCGAGTATTACGGTTTATAGTAGTTTATACCCATAACAATAACCATTCACATTTAATAATAAAAACAATAATATTTGAAAATTAAACAAACCCTTTTTCATAACCAAAAGGTCTTGGTCTACGTTGTGGACAAACCCTCGGAATAGGCCGCCGACGGTCTCCACTTCTATCTCGTCATCCTGAAGAAGCATTTGTAACGCCGACAGAAATATAATTCAATATAAATACCACACAAAAAAAATTCGCCCTGATTTTAGTATTCTCAATTAAAAATACAGTTGCGGCGAAAATACAATATTCAACACTCAATATTTTGCAACAGTTGAACCACGATTAATAACTAGCTGTTGTGGTTAAAAGTTAAAACTCAGAAATTAAATTCTTGGTGTGGATCTTAAATTTCGTAAAATTCTGAATGTCATAAAATATATATAAAAAAAATTGATAGCTATATAATTATGTTAAAAAAATTTTTTTAGTCACCGGAATTAACACATCATCCTAGTTTGAGAAAGACAAAAAGCAGTCAAAACTGGTTATTTAAGAAAGGTTTTTCAATAAATATCGTATTGTTTTTCAAACTGATCACTCATCACTTCAATCTTAATACATTTCGCTGTCTTTGGTCTCAGAGCAGACGGACTTTGTTGGTGTCTTGCGCATCGTAATCTTTTGTATTTTGTTAATTTACTCGAATGAATAACTTAAAAAAGAGCATTTATGGAAAATACTGTGTCCACCAAGAATGGCAAACAATTTAGACCAACATATTCTACTAAATCTACTACTCGGGCTTTTACAACTAATTCGATAGTGAATTCAACGCGTAATAAACCTGGCTTTCTCGGTCTTCCTTGTAACAAACAACCGGGTCGAGCTTTTTCGAACGAGATCCAGTCGACTTACGCGGCTACTCGATCAAATCAGTACGAGCTTACTAAGGCGAAAGAAAATAACATGGCGATTAGAGTATACTCCAGTCCCGTGAATCAGACAGTAGGATGTAGAACTCTGCCACCACCATCAAAGCTTATATGTCTTACTAAAGCAGAAAATGACTCTTCAAAACCCAAGTCAGCAAATTTACGAGTTGTTTCATGTTTTATAAGAAATATCATGCAGATTTCCCCAAAAGAAGGCAGTCCTAATTTGTTTGAGATATTTGGGACAGTGTGTTCACCTCCAGTAACACATCCAAGATTCAATGTCAAAGAGTTTGACCTGAAAGACGGAAATAATGTGATTCGTTGTATTTACTATGACGACGCTGACACAAAGATCTTACAAGGTGTGCGTTACAGATGCGTAGGCCACCCGAGCTGCCAAGAAAAATCAAAGCTACATTGCATCTCCATTAGATTAATGACGGACATCGAAAAAAGATTTGCCAATGAATTATTAGGTAGAAGCTCTTTTCTTGTTCGTAGTTTCTAACTGTTAATATGTATCACTGTCAGAACACAACAAGATTAATTAATATGAAATTCATTTTAGCTGTTAATAATTGGTTTAAAAATAGCTGGTTTTTGTAGTAATATCTCAAAACAAAAATGTCACGATTCAACATCACATTTTAAAATAAGCATGTCTCGACTTTGGTTTGGAACTTCACATGCTAATTATCATAAACAACCCAAAAATGATAACTCTGAGCATCCATACAACAAAGCACTGTGCACAGTAAACTATAAAGTTGTTATTTTATCATTAACTATTAGACTAAAACTATCTCAAGGCAGCAGCTAAATTACGAATTAACATAAACAATGACTGAATTTCTACAATTGGAAAAGCATATGTACCAGCTCTGAAACAGCCTATGAGGTCAAGTTTGAAACACCTAATATAGATCCATGGACGCCATAACATTAAGTTTAATACAGCATAAAATTTAATCATAATAATAAAATAAGAGGCACCAGAACTGTCTCATGAGAGTAATTAACTCCAGACATCACAAGAGTATTTTCCAGTCGATCGCATTCTTTTAAGAAAATCAGAGGCAGAATTTGAATCAAGATTACCATAAGCTGTGGCAATTTTATGGAGAACAACGTCTACATCATGTGCCATATTTCGAGCATCCCTGTTCAAAAATTTGTAAAAATAAAACATTATTTTACAAGATAAATTTCATGGTTCAAAAAAGTCTCAAATTACTGACCCACAAACATAGAAATGTCCTTTTTGCTCAAAAGCATTCCATATTTCTTGCCCATTCTGCTCCATGAGATGCTGAACATAAACCTTTTCTTTTTGATCTCTCGAAAAAGCTAAGTGAAGTTTGGTAAGAATCCCTTTTTTTAAAAACTGTTGAAGCTCTTCTTCATAAATATAGTCTTCATGTTTGTGGCGACATCCGTAGTATAAAAACATTTCACCTATTGGCTTACCTGGTTGAAGAAATAGCTATTTTGAATGTTATTGAAAAAGGAACAAGAGATTAGTAGATCTATTCCTATGGAAAGAGACTAAGCAGTAGAGATTGCTCTACAAAAACCTCAGTACTTTTTTTATAGTAGATATGTGCAAAAACAGGTTTCTCAAATGACATACATACTAATAGATGAAGCAATCAAAACTCAACCAATCTTTTGTGAAAACTAAATAGCAGCCACACATAAGTGACATTTACACAGAAAATAACCCTGAGCTGCACTTGAACCAAAGACTTGTCAGTCAGGAGTCGGGTGCGTTAACCACTCAACTAATTCTATAAGAGTAGTCTAGAATACAATTATTTAAATTGATTGTGCAAGTAAATAGGGCTATTATAGCAATATTCCTTGTCGTGGATCATAATTTGATCCTTTTTTCTCTCCCTCCTCCTTCATCCAGGCTTGGAACTGACTCACAATTAGAGGCAAAGTTTTAAAATTAAATTAAAAAAATACTACTCAAATGTATTCATTTTATCTCAGTTAAGATCACAAGACATGCCACAAACCTTCTTGCTTAAGACATTCTCTTTCTTGGAGGAATCCCATGAAAGGGGCCAGCCCAGTTCCTGGGCCTACCATGACAACAGGCAGAGAAGATTTGTAAGGAAGTTTGAACTGTGATCTACGAACAAAAATTGGAATAGAAGGAGGAATAGTCTGCGATGGTTCTAAATTTTTTAGCAGCCCTGTAGCAACTCCTGTCATTCGTCTGTTCAATGGGGTCACATAATCCACCAGCACAGCAGTAATTGAAAGAACAGATGGGTCCACCTATTGAAAAGTTTTAAATAATTTTTTATTTTGTTTATACTATAAGTTGAGTCCCTTATTTAATCACAATCAGCAGAAGATGTTACACTTCTAAAATAAAAACTTTTCATTTAATGAAAACATCTTTATAACACAAGCTTCCTACAATCCCTTTGATTTTGTTATACTAGAGGTGCACCAATGCCAATAATTGGCCGATTACCAGCTTTTAAAACTTGTTTGTTCATTAATATGTGTAGCACTGTCAAATAAAAAATAAATATTATCACATTGGTTTTGCTATACTAGTTAAACTACAATTAAATTAAATTTAATGAAATGCACATAAAAATGCATCATCATTTACCGAAAACTAGAATGTGACATTGAGACAGAATTTTTTGTATCGAATCACATCACATGTTATCCCCATATTTGTCCCATCTTCCAGGACTGCTTCTCAAACACATTTGTTTTTACAAAAGTCTTGCTTAAACTCCATCCCAACCCAAACTAAAGACACCTATATAGTGTCAATCAAATGTCACTCGGTTCATATTGGCTTATTCCTAGCTATTCGTAATGTGCTTTTCCCACGGAGTAAACTTTACTATTTTACTAATAAATGCCTAAATGGTCTAATTTCTACTAAATTCACATTAGTATATGCAGTAGAGAGTGACACGGTAATAAATTTCAGTGATTTCACCATTACCACGCGGTAACGGGGAAAAAATGGGGGGGAAATTTGCGGTAATGGGGAAAATGTTGACGGTAATTCCGCGGGAACGGTAATGAAGTTTTAAACTAATTTTTAAAAATTCAAAAATTTTTTTTTATTTTTTTTTACTTTGTTTTATCGTCTTTGTACTTCGTTTAGCTAATTCTACCGGGCTATCTTTCTTTTTGCATTTCATTTCGGCTGAATGTCCTGGTCTTGAATCGGTTTAATTTCAATAGTACATTTTCGCTTGTAGTTTTAAATAACATGGAAATGGGAAAATGCGACATTGAAAAATTAATTTCAATTAAAAGTGAATGCTTGCGATTCGAAAAATGTCAAGGCACTCATGGATTGAAGAACTAATATTTTTTATTTTCTTATTTCATTTAAAACTTGACTATTTTTTTGCAAATTATTTTAATAATTAACTTCAAAATAAACTTGCATAAAAATTTAAAATGCGGGGACAATGAGGGTTTAGGAATGATAGCTGCGGGGATGGGGACAGATATTGAGGGGATGGGGACATGGGGCGAGGGGACAGTGAGGGGACGGGAAGAGAGTTTTCTTTGCGGGGTGGGGATGGGGAAGAAATGTTGTCCCCGTGTCACTCTCTAATATGCAGACATGGAACGTGCAACACCAATGATTTACACTTACACCCACTCCATGTTTGTTATAGTCTCTTCTACATCTCTCTACAATTGTGGGTGGGAGCTTGAATAAAAGGTTGTTTTGGACTTTTTCTAAATTGGCAGTTATTAACAGAAAAGCAGTTTGAGATACAATGACAATGATGTAAAGAAGTTGGCTTCTGTTGTAAGTCCATCACCAACTAGATAACAAAGTACCACGCGAGCGTCTTATTAGTGGCACTGGGCTCATACATTCCGATTGCACTCGTTTTGGCAGCTAAAATGCTGAGAATCTTATGTTTTATGCACTTATTCATTGGTTAATTTTATTTAAAAAATGTACAACAAATTGATTAATCAACGTGTATTAACTGAAATCATATTCGCTGCCATTTGCAAGAAAAAATAACACTAATCGGCTAGTACCGATTCCGATTACGGGCTGATACCGATCGTGAAATGACCGATACTGATCATCGCCAAAAAGGCCAATAATCGGTACACCTCTATGTCATACACAAGATTATAAATTGCTATAAACCTTTGGAGATGACGATATGGAGTAATATCGCACTTGAAGTCTCGGCAACAATTCACACAAATGATCAATGGCTGGTAGCACAGACTTCATATCCTCAAGAACATGAAGAACTGACCTATGACTTGAAATAATCCAATTTAAGTAAGCTTCCTGTTTGAATAGAATAAATAGCAAACATTAGAAAACGCATTATAATTTTTTAATATCTGATACAAAAAATCAGTTTTGTTCGCTTAAACCAAAAAAACTCTTGAATTCTGACATTACGAGATTTGCCGTTATTCCAGAATCCATACAATTATTATCAGCTTTATGGAATATTTTGAACTACCAAAAATCGTTGGCAGACAACCAGTCTGATAACTAAAAAAGATTTTAGGAATCTCAGTACATTGCCCATCATGAAATGCACAAACTGACAAATATTGTTCAATTAATTCTGTCAAGCAAGCCAAGTACTATGCATAGAACCAACAATAACAAATCTGTGTCATCAGTGACTTTAAGGGAGAAATTAAATGACTTTCTTAAAATATTATTTTTCAATTTACAATGTTTTTTATTTGAAGTCTTTTTTTTCTATCCACATTAGAGCCAATTTCATCCTATTAGTAGCTGCAGTTAGTAGCTATACTGTGGAATTTGTCATTTGAGCTTCAGCATCAGGCTCATCCACCATAGATTCTTCAGCAGACTCAATGCAAAATAGTTTTCAGCTGGTCTTGTCATCTGCTGTGCTGAGTCATTTAAGTCTACTCATTCGTAAGCATTCTCAGTTGATACAAGATCTGCATCAAGTCAGTGTAGAAACTTGCTGCACCATCACAGGCAGACCTTACCTTGCCTAAAATGATGCTCTGACCTGTCCCATATCACTCACTTATTGAATAACCAAAGTCAATCCATACTTGCTTTGTCTTTGCTTATCAAACTTTTTGGCTTGTGCACAGATGATGAGACCAGACAGTGGAACTTCATTTGTTTTTTTTTTTTTCAAACCATTTGTACGAGATCCAAGCCTTTTGTCATATGGACACATTTCCATGCAAGCACTCAATCTTTTCGACTAGGTGAAGTTACTTATGTAATTTAGATTTGTTTTTAGCCACTCATGCTAATTCAATTCAGAAGCACTGGTTTTGCACTAAGCCTTCACATCCTAATACGCTATATTGGTGTCAGATTTGTCACAAACTGTGTTGCAATAGTTTTCTGTACTGTTCACTGTTGTAGCTCAGTAACGATTTCAATCATGTAGCATAAGAAAAGGATGTGTAATGTTAACTCTAAGACTGGAACCTAATCCACATAATATTGAGGCTATGGTGTAATAAATGATCATATATATATATATAACCTTTTATCAGCCAGTAATTATGCAACTCTTCAACTAGTCTGATCTCACTGCAAGCTTTTGAGTTTTAATATTGCAATGGTATTTTAGATTTAAGCAATGAACTTTAAATATTATTTATGTTATTAAGTACTCTTAAAAATAACCTTAGACTCGCTGCTGGATTTGGTAAGAGAAATGAGAAAGTTTTTTTCTACTTCATCTTCAGCATATTCTGCCAATTCTTTCAAAACATTGGTTCGTGGACAAGAAGTGATATCAAGGTAATGAGTCAGTGCAGTTCTATAGGTAGTCGGACATGGAAAAGGGTGTTTCTTTGTTGCATCATCTTTTCAAAATATTAATATGATAATTAATGCATCATCATCTCTTTAGTTGCTACCATAACTTCATTTCATTTACAATTTTATTATATCCATCTTCCAATGAATGCATACATTATAAAGTTCAAGTCATTTCAACAAACCAGAAGCATCAGCACTACCACAATAGTCATATGAACTACCTCACTGACCATCAACATTGGTGAGGGTGAAAGCCAAATCAAGATCCACCTTAAGCCGGTCACCTAGCCATTGAACAAGCAGTGGATCATTGCGAGGTAGGACGGCCACATGATCACCTGATTCGTAACGAATTCTCGAGTCTTTAAGATCAAGTTCAAGATGCATACATGATCGTGAACCTCCCTTGTGCAGTTCCCTTTTTTCTACAACTTTGGACATGAAGGGGTTCTTCTGGTCAAAAGGTCTACTCAGATAAAAATTTTTTTTAGCAAATATAAAAATAATTGCAAAAGTAATTTTAAATATATTTAATAACTATAAATAAATGGTGAAGCAAAAATAACTAAGTATAAAAATAATTGACTACGAACGGCTTTTGATTCTTGAGAGACCTGATCCTTGTTGGTTCTCCAGTGAACAAGTCATCCAAAGATAGATTGTCGTGCAGAGTTAGCGAATATTGTCTCACACTAGAATAATTATTTTATTGTAATATCAATCTAAAATCCTGCTGATTGATTGAAATCATAGATCAAGTAGCTAAAACAATTTCATCTCAAAAGACCGACACCAGTATTATTCAGCTCATTCCTACCTTGTCTCTTCTCCAGTATCAGTTACTCCAAAGTATTCACAAACAGTGGGCCAAAACTTCTCTTTCCATGAAATAAAATCTTCTTCAATGCTTAAAAGTTGAAAAATGTTGAAAGTTTAAGAAAATAATATTCCTTGTTATATAATTTAATGTAATAAATATTCCTAACTAAAACTATGTAACTTGAAACACATTTTACATTAATGCTTTTAAAATCACAGTTCCACTTAATCAAGTTAACTATTTTTAAATATTTTTGTAAAATTATCATTAATTTATTTTAGACAACAAGAAAATCAAGAAAAGTTTTTTTTTAAGAAAAAATGCAGCTGGAGTACCATGTATTTTATTAACCAACTTACTTAGCATCATCATCTCCTAGACCAAGCTCAAATACTCTCTCAGCTCCAAGTTCTTCCAATCTCTTGTCCACAAACTTTCCAATTGCATTGTAATGTTCATATGTCTTGTTTCCCAGGCCAAAAACCTTTGAAAAAGTAACAATTACAAGGCTTTATCTATATATATAAAAATGAATGTTGGTATATATATATATATATGTCCTTTATGCATTGCTACACCATTCATCCGATCGTAATGAAATTTTCACACAACCTTGAGAGTCAAGTGGAATCAAATATAGAAAAAATTTTTTGAAATCCGTCACAAAATGAGCGGAGCGGAGCGGGTGAGTGAACGGGAACTATATATATATGAATGTGCATGTATGTGTGTATGTATGTATGTATGTATGTGTATGTGCATGTATGTGTGTCTGTGTTTATGTATGTATGTATGTATGTATGTATGTATGTATGTATGTATGTATCTATGTATGTGTTTTTTACAATATTTCGGCACTAAATGCTCATTCAAAGTATGTATGTGTGTGTATGTATCTATGTATGTATGTATGTATGTATGTATGTATGTATGTATGTATATATGTATGTATATATGTATGTATGTATGTAGAATTGGATCTAGGGGGGGGACTGAGAGCGAAAAAATGAGCGGGAAAGCGACAGGGAACGGATAACGACCTGGAGCGGGAGCGCAAGCGGGAAGGAAACGGGAGCGAAAAAGAAACGCATTAGGTAAACCTCTAAAAACCCCGGGCAACGCCGGGTGCCCCCGCTAGTTATTAAATAATTGTATCTGCATTCAGAATGATAACAATAATAGAACAAATCCCAAGCACCAATAAATATCATAATTACAGAAGCACCAGGTACAGCATGTTGGAAGTACACATTGCACTTGCCTGCCCCATTAATGTTTTTTTTTTTTTATTGAGCTGGTACTCATTTGACAACCACAATTAGATGAAAAACTGGCTTACTAAACAGTTATAGCAAACTTCTTGCTCAAGTGAGTTATTCAACATGGGCATTTTTGCTACCACAGGTATTGATTGAACCTGAAATCTGAGCACTACTAAATAAGGATAAATATCTAATAAGAATGCCCAAAATACATTACACTCCTATCAGTTAAAAGCAATCTATAAAACACTTATGTGAACTACAGTAAAAGATCTGAACAGCAGACACCCTAGGTGAAGAGCAAGTGTCTACTTCTCATGTCTGTCTGTCAACTGGCCACAAATGCTTATGAACCATAATTACAAAGTAAACTGCAACAAAAGATAAATAATGACCCACAAGAAACATAATCATTCAAGAGCATATTACAGGTTACGGTTATTAAATACAGATACTAAAAATGTATTAGTTTTTGTCTGTCAGCAGCGTTTTCTGCTTTAACAAGAAGTTAGGAAGAAGAGGAAGAAAGAAAGGGAGGATTTGGAAGCAAGTGGGAGCTGGAACGTAGAGCGAGTGGGAGCGGAAAAGTGATCGGGAACGGGGGAACAAGCGAGAAAGCAAAAATGAGGAGAGCAAGCGAGGAAGGAAACTGGAGTAAAAAAAGAAGAGAGAAAAGGCAAAAGAAAAACAATAGAAAACCTCTAAAAACCCGGGTCACATCAAGTAACCCTGCTAGTTTATTTTTTTATAAAAGTGTTTACTAAACTTGACTTCTGTCTGTCTGTCGTCAAATTTTGCAATTGATTTTAAACTAACTTCCCGATGAGCTAGAGACTTAAACATTTAAAAATACTCCGAACTGATTAACAATGCATTCTATCAAATTTTCGAATCGATTTGACAAAATTTAATTCAATAAATATTTGTGATATTTTCGTCTATGCTAATAAGCTCGTTGTTTATATAACAGAATGTGGCCTAAACAATCGATTATATAAAAGTGTGTTTTTAAACAACTTTGTTTTTTACTTCACTTGTTATTACTAAGATTTAGCACACACCTTTTTCAAGACAAGTCTTGCACAAGGGCGAGAAAGGGTCCTTGCAAAGGCAGCCATTTATAGGCGCTTAACCCTTTAGCAATGCGAGTGAACTCCTTGCTTAAGGGAGTTACGCTGTTAAGGCTCGAACTGCCTACCTAATGATCGACAGGCGAAAGCTCTACCGCTCAGTCACCAGCGCCTATTATAAGACAAAAAATGTGAATCAGTGTTTTAGTGCACCTTTAATTCACATAAAGTATCTAAGCAGTGTCCGTTCTTCAGGACTTAACATGCGATTTGTTCTTAAAAATCTGTCCGCTTTCGTTCCTTTGAACTGTCCTTTTTTTAAAAACCAGTTTAGGCAGAATACAATTCTAGAAAACATGTGCCAAACAGAAGTGTCTGTTGCTCCTAACATCCTCTTTTGGGGGTGTCACTCTAGAGTACTTTTACTGTACTTTCATATTATTATTATTCTTACATTTTGAATCCAATTTATTTATCAAAGATCTGCTAATTTTCATAAACACCATTAAGAATAAAAAACAAATAACTGAAACACTTAGGATGTACTTACAACATATCTGACTCCATTCAGATCAGCACTGCCATCTTTTAGCCAGTCAAAAAATTCTTGAGCATTGTCAGTAGGGTCTCCTTCTCCATATGTTGCCATTACAAAAACAGCTAATGAGTTTTCTATTTCTGTCAGCCGGCTCAACTCATCCTGAAAAATATTAAAAGAAATAAATTTAAAAATTAAACAGAAATAAAACAACATGATGTCACAAAATATTTCAATAATTAACAATCTAAACTTCAACTACAATTTGAAAGTGGTAGTATGTCTAAAAATAAATTGAAATTATGAAATTCCATAAAATATTTGGATTATATTAATTGTCATTTTAAGCACCATCTCGCAGTCTTCTGGGTCTGCAATAATTGCTTTCATTCCATATCTTCCAGATTCCTTGGACAGTCGAGATGCAAATTCCTCAGCAGTTCCTGTCTGAGACCCGAAGAATATTACGACAGATCTCCCCTGGAAAAAACAAAATTAAAAAATTAAAAAAAAATAAATACACCATTGGTACTACAAAAATTATTGAGCGAAACACTACTTCCGAGTTCTGCCGCTCTCTTGCTTCCTCGCCCTTTCCCGCTCGCTCCTCCGCTTTCGGTCGCTTTTCCGTTCCTGCTTGCTTTCCCGTTTCCGCTCATTCTCAAGTTCATGCCCCGGCTCACTTTCCTGCTCACTTTGTGACCAATCTCAATTTTTTCCACAAAAACCTTCCTCTATTGACCTTCAATGTTGTATGAAAATGTCATTATGATCGGATGAATGGTGTAGCAATGCATAAAGGACACACAGACAGAAATTTATATATATATATAGGTGAAGTAAAAATATTTTTTTTCAAATTTTAATATTCTTGTATCACCAATCGATGACTCATAGTCTAAACAGTGTTGTGAGAAAATTTCAGCTTTCTTATTTAAAGTCTTCAGGTGGCGCACCTGGTTTGAATTTTGAAAAAACAACACAATATTTCATTTACAGACAGATTTTTTAATAAACGATTATTCTAAAATTTTTCAAATTCTGACATTTGAAATGTTATAAATTCAATTAAAACTGTTAAAACTTTTAATTAAAACCAATTATATACGAATCAAATATTGTTTTAATGTCCTTAATCAGAACTATCCGCTTCTTCTGTTTTAGCAAAATACTGTGATTTGATGTCGAAAACTTGTATGTCTTTTCTGGATTTTATTCTTGTCCGAATAAATCCATCCTTAGCTTCTGATCCACAAACAGTAATGATGCTTCTGTAACAACTTTAATACATCTTTCTACTGCCTGGGTGTGACAAGGATATTTTTCAATTTCAATAATTACTTTTGAAGAAATTTGTTCTAAAATTTCAACATTGCTGTATTTCATTGTCAGCGGTGGTTCTGATATATCTTGTTTTCAATATTCTTCTAAGAGCAAGTTCTCTAATATGTTCTGCGTCATCTTGTAACATTGCTATTAAAATATTTCATTATCGCTGTATTTCATTGTCAGCGGTGGTTCTGATCTATCTTCAAGTGCCCAATCTATTAGATCATAATAACTGGATGCATTGACTTTAAGTTCTGGAACATGAAATTCACGAACATTTATTCCATTACATTCTTTTCTTGCTTTCAATATTCTTCTAAGAGCAAGTTCTCTAATATGTTCGGCGTCATCTTGTAACATTGCTATTAAAATATTTTTGGGATGAGCGAAAAAAGCCATTCTTTGAATTGATTTAATAACAATATTTTTGTAATCATCTTGCAGATACGAACACCTTTTAACCATAATAAATAAATGAATCGATCCATATTCACAAGATGAATTGTCTTGATGTCGAACCAGGTTGGTGCATAAACTTTCATTATGAAAACTGTTAGTTCTCTCAAGTTTTCTGATGGAGTTACTGTTCCGACATATAAACGAAGAACCCTGTTTGCGCACGTTAACCATAGATCTTTAATGGCTAAACTTGTCGACACTATACCAGAAGAAATTGCAGAACTAATTTGAAACAAGTATTTTTGATCAGAGCATAGTTAGTGAGTGTCCAGATCTGGAAATTCTGTAGGAATACAATCAAAAACTACTACTGCAAAATCAAGACATTTTTCTTATGAAGAATATTTTTTTGATTATTGAAATTTAAAAATATCCTTGTCACACCCAAGCAGTAGAAAGATGTATTAAATTTGCTACAGAAGCATCATTACTGTTTGTGGATCAGAAGCTAAGGATGGATTTATTCGGACAAGAATAAAATCCAGAAAAGACATACAAGTTTTCGACATCAAATCACAGTATTTTGCTAAAACAGAAGAAGCGGATAGTTCTGATTAAGGACATTAAAACAATATTTGATTTGTATATAATTGGTTTTAATTAAAAGTTTCAACAGTTTTAATTGAATTTATAACATTTCAAATGTCAGAATTTGAAAAATTTTAGAATAATCGTTTATTAAAAAATCTGTCTGTAAATGAAATATTGTGTTGTTTTTTTCAAAATTCAAACCAGGTGCGTCACCTGAAGACTTTAAATAAGAAAGCTGAAATTTTCTCACTACACTGTTTAGACTATGAGTCATCGATTGGTGATACAAGAATATTAAAATTTGAAAAAAAAAAAAATTGTTTCACTCCACCCTTATATATATATATATATATATATATATATATATATATATATATATATATATATATATATATATATATATATATATATATATATATATCACTTTTTATCAAAGATAGTATTAGATTTCTTACCCCATTTTTCATACGATTGATAAAACTTTTATCTTGAGTTCTGTTGTTAGATGGGCTAATTAAAATTGAAAATAACATTATAAATTTTCTTCTTTTCACTTACAAAAATTATTAAATTAATTTGAGAAAGATTATTAACCTCTGCATTTTTTAATAAACTAATTACTTCTATACTATTCCAATGTTGTGTGTGCACATTTATAAGAGTGGGGTGTGGAGGCTCATGCATATTTTCATCAGTATACTTTGTGTGTGTTTGCTTGCAAGTTTCTATCAGTATGTTGTGTGTATGGGTTTTTGTGTGTGAGTGCTTGCTCATGTGCATACTTCTATAAGTATGTTGTATGTGTGCTTTTATGCATGCATGTGCTTGCATGCAGATTATAACTTATCAAATAACTTTTAAGGAAATTATTCTAATGCTATTGAAATTTTTTTTTATTTTTTTTATTAAATGATGTTACTATTGACTATATGTTTTCCTTCTTTTAACCACAAATTTTGCAATTGCTGGGCCACCTAACAGAGTTATCAAACTTCTAATAATAAACATACATATAGCCTTATAAAGCTATGTATGTTGAGCAAAATTAAGCAAATAAACTATTTCTATGATTACCCAATAACAAGTTTTTTAAAAACTGGAGGTTCCTGCTTTTTTCTTGAAACATAAAAATATGCTGCAGAGGCAGCAATGCCAAACAAAACAACAACGTCAAGTACTCCAAATCCTGAAATGAGTCCATCAAGTGTCATATTTATGTGCAGTGTAAATGGACAAATCTAAGGAAAGAAATGTTTGCTGTTTATTTAATTATCAATTAATTAGAATTAGAAATATAGAGATTATTAATATTTCCATTTGAGTAATGAGTACACATGCTAATAAACAACAATAAAAATGAAATAAATACAATCATATATAACAATAATAATCATAATAATAATAAATCTGATAAACGTTTGTAATGAACGTAGCGTAGCGTGACAAACTGTATCTCCCAAAACTGCTGGTCACGTACTCATGAAACACAATCAATTACTAAAATTGTCTAAAATTACTAACATGAACAAACTTACATAATCATAGAGGTTATTGACATAAAAATCAACTTTACCAAAACTTCGCAGAGATAAAAAAAAATGTTCTGAGAAACTATCGATAGCGATAGCAAGCACGTTTCGTCCGAATAGAATTAATAGTATAGACTTGTCCTGTAATAAAATAATATTGTGCCACAGCACCTGCCAGCGTACTAGTAGTTGAACTGTTTGTTTACTTTTGAATATTCATTGATGATGTGACAGGCAGAAAACGGTTTTTCTAACTGAAGATGATTTTCGATGACGTGAGCGGAGCGGAATTCAGAACATGCAAGCATGAAAATAGCTTAAAGCAAGATTCTAAAAAAGTGAAACTTATAGAAAGTCTTTGAAAAATTACTTCGCATGTTGCAGTGAAGCAGACCATAACTATGGTCTACTTCGCTTATTGCAGTGAAGCAGACCATAAGTATGGTCGTTTTAAAGAAAAAAACATAATATTGAAACGGAATTAGCGTGGGGAGCAGAAGTGAGACTACACAGAGCCGATGCGTGAATTAAAGTTTAGTTTTTACTTTATTATATTTAACAAGAAAAAATAATGCTTTAAGTGTTCATATCAATCTAGATAAACCATTTTTCGAGTTCAATATTGCAATGATCTCGAGTTTCATGGCACTTGATCAAATACCAGTTAATGTCTTAACCTTGAATTAACTTCTATGTGATACCTATACCATAAGAATCGACGTAGTTTTTGTAAGTTGTTAAAATTGTGCTAACGGAACTAGATAGCTATTCAAAAAACGGGGGAGGGGCTGACCGAAACTGGAGGGACTTGACCAAAAACTGGGGGACAGGCCTCCCGGCTTTATAGCTGGTTACGGCCCTGCGCATAGGGAATTTAGTCCTGAAAAAAGCGGGCCGTCGGCCCGGCCCCGCGAGAAGTCGGCCAATGCAGTATACTCTAATTCATACCCCAAGTCTGTTCAACATCGTCATAGATTCCACGGTTTTTTCCGGGAGACGTGGGGTAAGCTTTGGAGTAAGAGTTGCTGAACGCGTCACTGACCTGATGTACACTGACGTTAGTGCTTTTCCCACTGAGGATGCCAAAGCAGCCAGGATATTCCAGGATATGACAGATGATATTGTTGCCGAAAACTTTGTCACAACCTCGGACAACTCCCCGGCAGTGGTTAACTTGAACGGATTCTTCTACAATAAATCGAGGAATTCAAGTTTGGGATCAAGATAACTGACTTCCTGGTCAAGATCTAAGATTCGCACCCTGATCATCGCCATTCTCCTATATGAAGCGGAAACATGGGAACTTTTGGAGTCGGACGTGATGCGATGCCTCTCGAAGGATTCTCGGAGTTATACTCTATTAGACAGGAATCAAACAAAGAATCCCACCGCCGCTGCTCCCATCAACCGGAGATTCAAATCCTAATACAACGCGCTCGTCACGGTTCGACTCCCACTCACTGCCTAGTAGCCCATGTCAACGGAAAACTTAGCGGGTAAAATCGTTCTCTCCGTGGGGCATGTAAAAGAACAGCGCCTTTGAACAAAGCGGAAAAGGCGCTCAATAAATTATTAATCATTTACATTTATAGTCTCCAATGGTTTGGTCACGTTTGCAGGTAGGGGGATATCGACTCCCACACCGGACGTTTTAGAGAACCAGAATAGACAGCTGGACAGGGACTTCATTTCAGCAAGATGTTTTAGGGGCCCACTTAGGGTCCTCTGCGCCTGAGCACAAAACACAAAATCTGCGCACCCTGCAGAACATCTTTTACTTCCTGCTTCCAAAAAAACCTGATGACCGGGGGGAAGGGGGTAGTTGGAGCCACTTTTCAAAAAAAAAAAATCGAAACCCTCGTTTTTTTTTCTCCCAATAAACCTGATGACCGGTGGAGGTCACATAGTATAACATCTAAGTGAGCATAAGAGCATTTTCAGCTGTCTCTACGAACAAGGCTATAGCTATTAAAATCTGCTGTAAACGGTAATTAATATTGATGAACGAAGGAACTATAGTCTTTTATTTCTGAAAAAGTTAGTCCAATATGAATACACTGAACTCTCTTTTTTTGTCACCCCATGATGTCGCCCGGGGCAGCTTGCCCACCCCCTTAGCAACGCCTCTGGGCCCAATAATGCAAGTACCTATCTACTGAATTTTTATGAAACGGATCTAGGCTGTTCATATCTTTTTTTTTAACCTAAACAAGCTGGCATTTTACATTAAGGTAATTCTAATATCGTTATTTGATAATAGTTTATTGTTCTTTATACTAGGCGTTTTAAAACTCAAATATCAGTATATGTAATATATATCGAAGTATCCTGTCGTGAATCATAATTTGATCTTTTTTTATCCGGATTGGGACTGGCCGCAAAAGTGTGCTTATTCGGTCTGCAGAAAGAAAATCATCAGATTGCGGATTGAAGGAATTCAAGCAGGCAAGAAGATCACTATTTTCTGTAAATCGTGCGTTCAACTCTCGTTCCATTTTAAACTGTTCATAACTTTTTTAACACTTCTCCATCTCGACGGGAACGATCAAGCTTCCCAGTTTCTTTAACATCTCTTCTCTCTTTTAATTTCTATGGACAGCCTACTTGGCCAGGCTATGAATAACGCTAACCATCCTTATAACCGGGACGGCATTTTTCTACATACTGCCGCATCCTATAATTACAAAAGCTTCTGTTTTTCTCTTCTCAAATCTCACTAAAAACCCCAAAAAATCCAACAGGGGTCCATATATAATAACTATTGGTTTACATAAAATTCAGGGAGTCCCGTTCCCCCTAAATGATGTCCCTGAGTTTTGAAAGTTATGGTCTGAAAGGTGTCCATATATTAACCATGGCCCACTTGAAAGTCAGGAATCTATATAAAAGTCAGGGAGGACTACTTAACAGTCATGGAAGGGCCAGTCAAAAGTCAGGGAAAGGTCAGTTAAAAGTTAAGAGGGACCCACTTGAGTGCCGGGGCCCACTTAAGTGCAGGAGACCTATTTAGTGTGGTGGCTCACGTGAAAATAAGGAATTGGGAGCCACTTAAGTGCGGTGGACCATTCAAGGGCGGGGAACCACTTTAGTGCCGGGAAGCCCACTGAAAAGTCCGGGAAGGGCCACTTAAGTCAGGAGGGGCCCACTTAGGTGCCGGGAGCCTACTTAAGTGCCGGGAGCCCACTTAAGTGCCGGGAGCCCACTTAAGTGCAGAGGCTCACGTAAGACCGGAGCCCACTTTAGTGCCAGGGCCCCATGATCGACGTTGGGCTCACTTCAATGTTAGGCCCTTTTAAGTGCATGGGACCCACTTCAATGCCGAGTGCCCCTTAAGTACGTGGGTCCCACTGAAAAGTCTGGAAAGGGCTAATAAAAATCAGGAGGGGCCCACTAACTTAGGTGCCGGAGGCCCACATAAGCGCAGGAGACCACTTAAGGGCGGGGGCCCACTTAAGTGCGTTGGGCCCACTTTACTGCGCGGGGCCCAACTTTAGTGCCGGGGCCCCTTAAGTACGTGGGGCCCACTGAAAAGTCCGGGAATGGTCACTTAAAAATCAGGAGGGGTCCACTGACGTAAGTGCATGGGGCTCACTTTAGTGATGAGGCCCACTTAACTGCGCGTGGCCCACTTAACTGCGTAGGGCCCACTTTAATGCCGGGGCCCCACTGAAAACTCATTGACGTCCCTGCAGCTGGAGGGTCACAAAAAATGCACCAACGAAAAAGACTTGGATTAACAAATCGAGACTGATCTTGTGGCATATAGCACCTTCCGAATACGCCAAAGAGAACGCTTCTCAGTATAGAAGATTGCGGAGAAACAACGTGGAATTATTCTTAGCCGGCTGCAATTTCCATACAGCACCAATGGTCCCATATCATCTGAGACCTCGTTGATGGCCCTGGGGCTTAATGAATGAATGAATATTATTTAACTAGAGATAGCTCATCAAAAATGGATTTTTTAAAATTTCATTATTTATTATTTTTCAATTGCAGCCCCACCTTTTTTTTATCTTGAGGGCTGACAGCGTACAATTGCAAAATAACTTTTAAAATATTTACTTACCTTACTTAGATTATAGAATTTTCTTTTATTTATTTATATTTATTAATATATATATATATATATATATATATATATATATATATATATATATATATATATATATATATATATATATATATATTAATTTACCATAGATAGCAAATCGTCACGCAAAAACGTCTTACACAGACGTATCCATAAAGCTCTACTTACAATTCTCATTACCTTTGTGATCTACAAATCAATTTGACCTCAGAAAGAAACCAAATGTTATAATGACTGGTTACGTTCATAAACAATGAGAAATTTCAGTACTTTCAATCAAAGTATTAAACAAAAGAATAAAACTTGTGACTTCAAAAATCTTTCATTTGAAATAAACTGAAACAAAAATCATCTAACAACGTGCACATTTTTTGAAAAATTAAATAATTTCTGTCAGGTATTATTTTATATCTTAAATGACACGTTGAAACATACTGGCATTAAATTTAAGATAAAGAGTAACAAAGATGTGCTAACAAAGAATGTCAAACAATAAGAAATATAAAACTAACAATATTACTTTTCAAGAAATGAATGCTGAGAAAAAAAATTACTTAGCATAAATATACTAAAACTACTGCATACAAATACTTAAAGCTTATTAACATGAACACATAATAAAAACTAATTTAAAGCCGATAGCACCCAAGTGAACAAGAGGTGAAATAACACAAAATGTTGACAAGGTTTTTGAATAATACATTAGTATGTCTAATATCAAAACTGAAATTAATCATAAAACCTGAACACATGCCATAATACAACATAACCCTAATTTCAAAAGAAGTAAACTAATTTTCAATGCAAAAAAATTCAGAAAAAAACAAAGCTTCACAATGTCCATGACTCATAAGTAGATGCAGAGTAAATAGTGGATGTCCACGAAGGAAAATGTTGAAGATAGAAAGAGAGAGAAGATGACAGCCAGGGCCTTTCATCCATGGAAAAATAATGACCAGCAACAGCAATTTGAAGCGAACATTGTCCTTCTGACCAATCAGAACCATACTGTAATAAATTCAAAATAAGAGATAATGAAAAGAAATAATAATTATGATTTTAATAATAATAGTCTGAAAAACTGTAAAAAAATCTGATTGAAATTTATTTACAACCAATAATTAAATTTATTAAACTTTAATTCAAAATCAAATAATAAAACAACCGCAATTCTCAATGCTATTAAGCAATCAAAAAGATAAAAATAAAATAACAAAACACTCATGACAACCTCTACTGTCACCACGAGCTGTTGCGGTAGAGAAGGCTGAACTCCAAAAGACGTGAAGATGAAGTAGTGAGGCTTGTCATTAATAACTTGTGGCATCATGGTAGGAATTGGTATCTTGCTACCCACGTTCCATTCTTTCAATTTTGTATTGTTACATGGTGTTATGTAGATGGTCATGCGTTCTGGTCCTTATTTGAATGTCATAATAAAAATTATTTAGAAATGGTCTTCATTTGTATGTTACATTAATAATTATTGCTATTATTAATAATAATTTATATAATAAAGTAACTATTTAAAAAAAAAAAAACATTTTAACAAAGAAATTTTAAAATTTCAAAACTGAAGCAGTTCAAACCAAAAGCTTAATAAACTTTAATAAAAAAACTTCAAGTACCTACATCAAAATTTTACAGTATTTCAAGATGAAAAAAATATATAAAAAACTTTTTAGAAATACACTTTTGCTTCTAAATGCACTAAAAAGGAGAAAATCATTTCTTGTGTCTTATCCGATTATATCTCTTAAATAGTTTGACGAAATATAAAAGTTTGGGACGTTTATTTTTTACAAACTCTGTCAGTCATAAATAAAAACATATAAAATGAACGTCTCACACTTTTATATTTTTTTTGAAAGGTATCTTATATATTTTATAAGTCTTACATGAGCTTATGAAAATTTTCACATCCATTCCACTTCTAAGAAACATGGGGGAAGCTAAGCAAAAGCTAAGCTAGAATAGAATAGCTAGATGATTAGACAACTTTGAATGACGGGCAAGAGTCTAGCTGAACTCCAGCGTATTATTAACTTTCTGTTTTCGTTGTTTGTTTTGTTGAAAAAATAAACACAAGATCCAGAAAATAAGAAACAGTGAAATCGAAAACGGAGTTCACAAGACTGTAACGTGAACCAGCCATGACCACCATTGTTTGTTTACTGTTTATTTTTGTCCAACAAACACAAAGACCACACAAGCAGTAATGTGAAATATATAAACCCCAACGAAATGTATATAAAAAAAAACTTTAAAGTAATTTATTTTTGATAAGTAAATTAAATATTATCATCAAAAACTAATACGCATACAAAATTATAACTCAATATAAAAACGGAAAGTAAGTGAAAAATTGATTACAAGATTACCAGGTAGCACACTCCCCGACAAAGATGAGTAAAAGTATAGAAAAGATTTTAAACAATCTATGGAACTCTGTTTCTGATGTGGCAAGTTTAATTGTTAACAGAAGGTCATTCCACATCTCGAGGCAAGTAATGTTCGACATGAAGCAGGTGCAACGAGAAGACAAACATCTGAGTCAGATATTGAAATGAGATGCTTTGACACCATATGGCCTTGGAATCGTTTTGATTGAGTTGCCAATGACTGATTACATTGACTTGAATGGAAACGTGCAAAAAGAGTGCAAGCAGTATAGTTATTCACACATCGGGAGAAATTAATTCAATTTAGCCCTAATAACTTGTTTACTTAAAAAAAAGTTTCTTCCGTTTATAGTTTTACTCTTTAAACTAAATTACATGATGATGATGAGTAAATAAACAACAACTTACAGACCTGAATATTTGACCAAAAAGCGTCTTCTGCTTCCTGAGAGCTTTTCAACAGCGTGGAATTTTACGTCAACCTCTGGCAGAACTTTATGTCGTGGAACTGGCAAGTAAAACACCTGACTGAATTTGTAATTATAACTTAGATTTGCCAATATAAAAAAAATTAAACTCGTGAAAATCACAATTTTAAACCGTTACAACAAAAGCCCATCTAAAAAACTCAAAAGATGCCCTCGAAGAAATACTATAAAACAAGAACATATATATCCATATATTGTTATGATAATGCAAATTGTATAAGGGCTCCTCATAATGGTTTTAGAATTTTATAAGACAATAATAATTATAAATAACAATCAACAAGTTAAAGCTATAAAAAAACTAATTTGTTGTCTGTCATTAGGGCTTATAAGAAAAGGCACAGATATTATAAAAATATATATATAAATTAAAATGATGAAACAAAACATATAAATAATTTAAAAATTGGCACACACTCCATGTGAGTGATGAGTGGCAAGAAATATGCCCAGCCACAATATGGATGCGGAGAGCAGGGTAGAGGTTGGAAAGATGAGATGTTGAGTTGCTTGATGGGAAGGAGGTGGCTCAGTGATGTTCTGTCCAGTGGAACAAACATTAGTGAGCTATCCTCAATTGTTCGGTTATTTGATTCATGAAATTTCCGGTTCACATGCTGTATTTAACAATATACCTTCATGTATAGAACAATTCTAGATTATAAATAATTTGTAATTACCTAATTTTTTAAATATCGAAAAAAAGAACCTGCAAGAATATCCTCTGGCTGATGGGATAGCTTGAATCCGAAGAAAATGGAAAACCAAATCTTGTACAAGTGGATAAGAAGAAAGAAAAAAAGAATGTGAAAAAAAGGAATGCAAAATGGATCTTGAAGTTCCCAACAAGGAAAAGCAAATGAAGCTATAAATATAAATTATTTGCTAGGTAAGGATGTTGTTCATATAAGTAAACAACCAGCATGATTTTATACATTTTTCATCTCCACAGCTAATCATAAATAATAGTCTCGTTTCTTACATGATAGAGCAGAAAATAACTGGTTGCCAGTGAAACCATTACAGCCATGATAAGATCTGATGGAATAGATGCTCCCGCTCTTCCCATAAGTGGTATGAACGTGGTTATGATGGCACTGGCACAATACAAATTCAGCATCGTTATGGGAATCATGAAAGTCCAGTGAAGTATAAGAAACTTGACCACAGCCTCTGTCAATTGAGAACAAATTATTCCATCAATACAATAACATAAAACCTCTATTGTTATTATACGAACTGAATGATGCATTGTTATGCAATAGATATAACATACATCAGAGTGATCAATATCTACATCAATCAAAACTTCACTGCACATTTTTTTTTTTAATTTTCAGCAGAAGCTAAACAACTCACCGAAAATACACAAACAAAAATAAAACTTAAAAACGCTTTTCATGACCAAGAATGATAAACATAAACATCAATAATAAATAATTATCATAAATCACAAAACAGTAACATTGCAACATCCTACTTTTCTGTAGAAGCTCAAAATATTTGACCACATAAAACTTGAACAAAAGAGAGATAAGGAGAAGAAGAAGAGGAAATGAAGAAGCAACTCGTTTCCATGACAACCAGAATAGAACACTGCTGATGATGATCATTGTAGTTTGGCTCATTACATCTTGCATTTGACAAGCCGACATTTTTTCCTGTTTCAGTAATACAGAATTAAAAAGATGAATCCAATTTATTTACAGTCACAAAAATATATAACACTTGTTTACTTATTACAATAATTACAGTATTACAATAGTACAGTATTACAAACAGTGAACCCAAAAAAATATTGTCTGCAGATTTCAATTTAACTATCATCTTAAGTAGTGCCATTATTTTTATGCATAAATTTGTAGCAATTATTTTTATTCCTAGCGAAATCGACTTTTTTAAATCGTGCACTTTCACCTTAAAAGCAACCGTGACGTAACAGCTCAATTGTTAAATCACAGAGACATAATCCAACAAGTCAAATTCTGAATTATTTACTTTCTTCTTCAACAAGATTTATTTTGTTAGCTAACTTCCCTCAATTCATTTTCTTTTTTCTCAATTATTGGACCAAAGTCTTGCCAACAATGAACCTTCAACTGGTAGTAGTGTTGTCTTTTTTTTAAGAAACCTTATTACTTTCATCCTAAAGTTAGCAACCTAAGAATTCCATTTAAGTGACAAAGGTCAAATGGAAAGATTAATAAGTATGATTTGTTTCAGTTTATCATGCCAGACTTACCAAGGAACATGTTCAAAGAGCACGACTCATCAAACAGTTTATTAATTGGTGGGAACAATAATTAGCTTATTATTTGATTGTAAACAATGTTGTACTGTCTTCCTAACTTTCTATCGCATATATCATTTTTTTTCCAATAATTCATGTGCATGTAAAAATATATATGGTAGGTACGTACTAGTACAGTTATAAAGTGATTCTGCAGTAATAGATAATTATTTTATGGTAATCTCATATATAAAAATGAATGTATGTATGTATGTATGTATGTATGTATGTATGTATGTATGTATGTATGAATGTATGTATGTATGCATGTAGGTAGGTATATCCAAAGATTAAATGTAAATGGCCAAACAGATTTTATAAAAATTTGGTACACTTATGTAACTTAATCAAGCGGTGGTTTGTGTCAAGTTTTAAAAAAATTGGTTAATCCGTTGGTGTTTTATGGACAAAAAACGTTTTGGTCAGCGGTTGTAAGGAGAAGTACACTTTTTTCGGGCAGGTGTTTTTTTTATGTGACGGCATTAGCCGATCTGGTATTAATTTATTATTGACGAGTAGTTATGACTATAAGACTATGAATTAATTTATCGGTCTTATTTTATTTTTAATTTTCAGAGGAAACTAGAAAATTACAATTTAAAGAAAATCTTACACGCAACACCAATTTATGGAAAAGTTTCACTGATATATGAGGTGCATGAAATTTGAAAGAAATTATTTTTGTGTTTCAACAAAATCATGAACAAAGTTCTCAAGCAAGCTTGTCAATCTGCTGCTGTTTTGTTCAATTTATAACTGCATCATGTGCTAAATAAAAGTGTTACTCTTCGATTGTTCCAAATCGATGATCTCCGAAAATTCTGGGTCAATTGATTTGACATTTTGACATAACAAGAAGGTTTTTAATATTATTATTACTATATGTATTATTTCAATCTGTGTTTTATATCACGTTTTTCAAAGCCACGGGTCAACAAAGCAGCTGTTGAACAGTGTTTGACAAACAACAAAAAGTGTTAACGAGAGAACAGATAAACTTTGATGACTGTTCACAGCATTCCGCTACAGCCCATCTAAGCCACATTGGGAAGGCTTTGAAATATAATAGAGGAACGGAAAAGCGACTGTGAGCGAAAAAAGCGAGCAGGAAAAGGAGAGCAAGCTGGAGCGGGAAAGCGTAAAAGCAACCGGGAGCGGGAAAGTGTAAAAGAGACCAAAAGCGGGAATGTGACCGGGAACGGGAAAGCAGCCGGGAGAGCAAGCGGTGAAGGAAACGGGAGCCAGAGAAAAATGATAGAAAAACCTCTAAAATCCTCGGGCAACGCCGGGTAACCCAGCTATACTGTAATAACAGTAACAAGTAAAAGAAAAAACAAGTTTTTAAAAATAAACTTTAATTTCAAATACACTCGATTTAGAAATATGAAAGATGTTCAAATTAGGTTTTTTTTAAATTGAATCATGTATTGTCATCCAATATAAAACTATGCTGAAAGTTTCAGCTTTCTAGCTAGTCAAAAAGCTGGTTAAATTTTACTTGCAAGATTTGCGTACAGAGAAAGCCACACACACACACACAAACAGAGATTGTAACCTAAATAAAAGTTTGTAATAACAAGTAAACTGATACAAACTTCTCCTTTCACAAATCCTTTATATTTTCTAACTAGCGGGGTTATCCCACTTTTTAGATGTTTTACTATCGCATTATACATTATGCATTATACATTGATCGTTGCATTAAAATAGCTGCAGTACATTTAAATTTGAATGTGATGATCAATGTTTCTGATTTAATGCAAAATATGTTTAAATTTTGATTAAATCAAGAAATATAAATATTAATGAGAATTATTCCACAATTTGATACATATTTAACAACCTTTAGCCACTGCTGCTTCAATTTTCTCATTACAAGAACTGAGGCAACCAATGAAGGAGAAGTATACAAGCCAATAAGGAGCCAGTTCGTTGTAAACCAGGTCATGACGCAACCAATGAAATCCATCATAAGTGCAGCTACTGTCGAAAAAAGTAGTCCAGCCAGCCAAGAACAAACTATTGAGCCAGTGGCAAAGGAGAACTGCCAGAGACCAATACCTGAGCATTTTATTTTGAGAAGTAGAAGACAATTAATTAGGCTAAAATTCAAAGTTATAACACTATTAGGGCTATCGAGACGAAGAACTAATTACTAACTCTGTTTTCTTTCTCTGAAAATATCCTTAAATAGTGTTCCACACACAAACAAGCTAGTGATTATGTTAAGAACAAAAAGATAATTGGCTTCAAAATAAATGAGGAAGTATCCAAAGAGATCGAAAAAGACGTATTCTGTTTGCTGAACGCTCATCAATACATATAAATCAGGTGCTTGGCCAAGACCCTTTGCCAGTGACAAAAGATTATCTCCTGTCGAATAAAAATTATTACACAAAATTCATCAACATAATTTTTTAATTTCAGATGTCTATATGTATGTTGGAACTTTGCATAACACTGTTAGGTGGAACTACAATTGCATAACAACTGTACTTATATGTGTCGATAATATTAAAAAAATCGATAATTTTATCATATATATATATATATATATATATATATATATATATATATATATATATATATATATATATATATATATATATATATATATATATAATGTATATATACCAATAAAAGACAAAATTAAAATAACTTTACAATAACCTCCTCTTTGGATGCATCCAGGAGGGATTTTGTCAGGAGTGTCGTGCTTCGTGTGATAAAAAAATCCGTTCCTGATATAAGCTATATCAATTCCTAAAAAGAATTTAGCACAGCCTGTTACCAAATTTCAGATAAGAAAACAATGAGTCAAAAATCTAATTAAAAAACCCTGCAAAACATCTTTAAAAAAAACAAAAATATACAAAATAAAAAATTACAGAACTTAAAAAACAGAGTTTTGACCGAAATCCCTTATAATTTGAACACAATTTATTTTATCCAAATCAGTCATTTTTAGCTAATTCAAAAGTATATTAAATTTAGTTTTTTTACAGAACATAGGAATAACAATAAAAATTAAAAGTTAAAACATAATATTTTAGAAAACTTTCAAAATTTAACAAAATGCATTGCTGTTGCCATAAGGGTCGAATCAATCCATATTCCAAGTTTCAGTTTGCTGGATGAATTTAATATAATGGATTTATTAAGGTTAAATGTTATAAAAAAAAACGACCAACGACATAATATGATGATCATTACTACCACTCATAACAGTTGAAAAACAGACCAGGAAGATGTCCAAAGTCCCTGAAGATTCTGAAGTCGGTGTCCGATTGAACAGCCCCACTTTGGAAAATTTCCTGAGCAATAGAAGAGGCATAAGGATGAGGTACATGAGTGGCATAAAAATTCAATAACCAAAGATGGTTTGGGGCTGTAGAGAAAAAAGTAAATGATTGGATTCTAAAAATATGAAAACCATATTTATATCATATAACCTTAATGCCAGATACATTAACTGCAGACATAGTGCTAAAAAGTTGAAACTGTTTTAGTTTCTTTTTTACTTCGATGAAATGAACTTCACACCAGATATTATGGTCCTTATGAATTATTAATTTCTTCCTAGAGAGCAGCATTTACGAATCATAGCGAGTACAGCCTCTATGAATGTACCACTGTAGCGAGTATATCATTTACAGATGTACCAATGTAGCGAGTAGAGTACATCATTTACGGATGTACCACCGTAGTGAGTACAGCATTTACAGATGTACCACTGTAGAGAGTACAGAAATTACTGTAGTTACCAACGTAGCGAGTACAGGATTGATGGATGTAAAGGATTGATGGATGTACCACCATAGCAAGAGATACTGCCATGACATGCTGACAAAATTATCAAGAGAATACCAACGAGACGGGAAAAAGGAAATACGTTGACAAATAAATGTCTATTGAAAGTAAGTTTTCTATGTTCAAATGTACACAAACATTTAATTTATTAAAACAAATTTTAAATTTCTAATATTAAAAAATACTGGTATTGAGTATTAACTAACTTTTGCATTAAATGTATCAGCGATACCGAGTCAATACATCTCTGTAGAAGCATTGACAAAACCATTCCCAATAATGAAAAATTATTGCCAATAGTGTATGGGTACTTGGCCAATACCAATCTCAACACACAACAGCAGCACGAAAAGCCGAAATCATCTCTTCCAAAAACAAAACTACCTGCTTGAAAGAAAAGTTCTTTTCCACCTGCCCCAGCAGCTTCAAGATTAATAAATGCTCTCACTTGTTTGAACCAAGGATGAGATGTCACAAATGCATGACTCCCCTGTGAACAGTAATAATCTAGTATCACTATGCTTCATTACAATACAATAATTAACTAATATAACTAACAATAAAACATAATTTGTAAGCAGACAGTTGTAAATATGAGCTGAAATAAACAAAATAAAAATCCAAACACAAATTTAAAGATTTGAAACTTATTTGAACTGAATGAGGCATTTTACCTGGAGAATATTTTCTTCGGCACCATTGAATAGAAAAATTATGCTGTTCTCCATTTCCTGCTTTTGCTGAGATAAAACTCCAAGCACTTCAAGCATAATAGCACAGCTCACAGCATCATCACTGGCACCTTCAGTAATAATACATCATTTTTCACCCAAGAAAAAAACTAATTACTAATGAACTCGTACTTGACAATCAACAAACAGAATGCACAAAGGAAAACAGACTATATAAGTATATAGTCAACCATCAGGCACATAGCCAAGAATTTGTGACTGTTTTCAAAGGGAGGCAGTTTAAAAAGCATTTAAGAACAGGCAATTTTTTATTTTGACCACAACCAACTTTATCAGGATTAAAAATTATGCACAGCTAAATAACTAAAACCTGGGGAAAAATTAAAACAGGTTTTGCAGCAAGAAAGAACAGGAGCGGGAAAGCAAGCGGGAGAAGGAGTGGAAGATAGCGGCATTGGGAAAACGAGTGGGAGAGCGAGCGGAAATGGGAAAGAGAGCAAAAATGGGAGAGCAAGCAGGGAAGGAAACAGGAGCGAAAAAGAAAAACTGTCAGATATTAAATAAAGAACCTCGCCCAACAACTCCTCCTGAACAGAACCACCAGCCACACAACTCTTACAACAGAAGCCAACAAGATCTTTCAAACTACCCAAAATGCAACTGCACCTTTTATGGACCCAACTCTTACAATCCACACAACAAATAGAATTGGAGCCAACACCTTTTCTGCATACACTACATGGCCATTTACCCGACTTCTCCACCTACCCCATTCCGACCCGACACTTCATAATTTTTGTCTTACTCGCATTCACTCTGAGGCCTTTCGCTTCCATGCCAATTTTCCAGATCCTTAACTTTTTCAGGAGAGAATCTTCTGTCTCAGCTAATAAAACAAGATCATCAGCATAGAGCAGTTCCATTGGCAAGCCTACCCTGAGCTCTCGTGATAAGGCCTCTAAAACAATGATAAACAGCAATGGGCTGAGAACTGAACCCTGATGCACTCTAACCTTAACGCTGAAAGCATCACTCTCCTTCCCATTCACTCTCACAACTGTCGCTGCATCATCATACATAGTTCTTATCACGGAAACTAACCATTCATCCACACCTAGACATCTCAGAGCCCACCACACTATCTCACGAGGTACTCTATCAAATGCCTTTTCAAGATCAACAAAGGCCATCCACAGATCTTTGTTCTAGGCAAGATACTTTTCCTGCAGCTGACGAACTATGAAAATAGCATCGGTAGTACCTTTCCCCATCATGAAACCAAACTGCATACCATCAATTTTCACAATCTTCCTTACTCTTTTTTTCAATCACCCTCTCTGAAACTTTCATTGCATGTTCTAATAGTTTAATGCCCCTGTATGAGCCACATGCTAATGCATTGCCTTTTCCCTTGTAGTCATTCACCATCCAGCTCTTATTCCAGTCTACAGGGATTTTACCATCCTTCACAACTGCATTACATACTTCAGTCATCCACACTATACCAACAGCTCAAGCAGCTTTCAACATGTCTGCCACCACTCCTGAAGGTCCTGCTGCCTTGTTATGTTTCAACCTATGGATTGCATTACTAACTTCAAGAGTAGTTAATTTTTCACTAGGTCCACAAACAGGACTTACATGAGTTAGACCATTTGCATCCCAAGGAAACTCCTCATTAGAAATCCTATCATAATGCGTTCTCCATACCTCCAACAACCTACTATCCTCAGCCACAACCTTACCTTCATTGTCTTTCACGCAGTAGGCCCCCACTACATCCCGGTTTTTACGCATTAGCTGCTTGGCTACTGCGTAACACATTTCCTTTCCTGTCCTCCCTATCCAAATCTTCACAAAAAGTCTTTTGGACAGCGTTCTTAGCATTAAAGATAGCTTTCTTAGCCATGCGTTTGGCCTGGTCGTAGCTCTCCTAGGTTGCTAGATTTTTCCCAGGTTGCTGGCACTTCAACAAGTTAAATTGCCGACGTTTCTCTTTTACCAGGGCTGCAACCTCTTCATTCCACCACCATGCCTCCTTATGCCTACTAATACCTTTTGTAACCCCACACACGGCTACTGCTTCCTCAAGCAAACACTGCTTCAAATCATTCCAGACTTTCTCGACATCACCAAGATCATTCATCACCACAGCAGCTTTAGCTTGCACTCTTTCTTTGAAGATGCATTCCGTCTCTGTCTCTTTCAGCTTCCAAACCTTACATCTTTCTACAAATTTCACATTACATTTCTTCACCCTCTCATTCAGCTCCATTACACAAATAAGCAATTTGTGCTGCGGGATACATGCTTCACTTCGGATAATCTTAACGTCCCTAATAAATTTTATCTCAGACTTTCTGACTAAAATGTAATCAACAACAGTCCGACACCCACCAGACTCATATGTTATCAACTTATTATCCTCCTTTTTAAACCAGGTGTTGGCGACAGCAAGGTTCAATGAATCAGCAAATTCTAATATCATCTCACCTTCCAGATTTCGCTTACCAAACCCACAACACCCATGAACACCTTCAAATCCATCAATTCCAGTTCCCACATGTCCGTTAAAATCACCACAGATCAACAAATTCTCATCAACATTTATATCAGACACAACCTTAACCATCATAGCAAGAAATTCCTCTTTCTCCTCCATCGGCCGACCTACTTGCGGAGCATATATAGACAACAAGTTCAGCACCGACTTACCCACAATTACACGAAGCAATAACAATCTCTCACTCACACGCTTGACCTCCAACACTTTCTCAACCCATCTATCTGCTACCAGCATTCCCACACCATGAATTCCCTTCTCATAACCAATCCAGAAAAACCTATACTCACCAAGTCACCAAGTTTTCTGGCACCTTCACCTTTCCAGCCAGTCTCCTGAAGACAACAAAAATCTAAACATCGTCTTGCTGCCATATCAGCAACCTCACCAACTCTTCCCCTCATCATTCCAAAATTCACAGAACCAATTCTCAAACAAACACTTGAACCCTCTAAATTCTTCTTTAAGCCCATAGCTAACTTTTCACTTCCGTCTAGGCTCTAGGCCCAGAAAAGGAAGCCCGGACCTTGTTTAACCGGGCGACGTCCGAGCCGGCATGAAATTCTTTGTTTTGTAACCCATATGGAATTTGGAGCAAAGTTTTATCCGGATGCCCTTCCTGCGAACCTCCCTTTAGTCGCCTTTTATGACACACATAGGAGGATACACGGTAGTTCTATTCTATCGGCCCGAACCACAGAACCACGACACACATAGGAGGTAATTGAACAAAATTGTATAAAATAAAATTTTTCATTTTCTATTGGGCTACCCTCAAAATTGATGTTGTGTAGTGCCAGGAGCATATATGCAAAATTATGGGCTTATAAAATGAATTTTAGTGACAGCTCACAACATGCAAAGTTTTATTGAACGAGGAATTTTTCTTTTAAATAACATTTAGTGCTAATTTTCATTAAATTTAAGACTATGTTCTGTATATATATCATGACACATTATTCACAGTATATTAAAATGGTTGAAAATATTTATAGTCAATTGTGAGAACACTGTTGAAGTCTGTTACAAGCTTGACAACACTTTCTGAACAGTCATTGATGACGTCATGGTATAATTTTGACATAGGCCTATGCAGGGCAGGATGGCCATGTAAACGAATCAGCAATAAGAGAAGTTTTGTCAATTTTAAAAGCAGTGAACAGATTCATTGATCTTTCCCTGACAAAATCAGGCAAAATATTCTTCAGAAAAGTTATCAATCAACTTTGGATCAACTCTTTTGACTTTTGAGATTCAATTTTATTGGTTGTCTCTTTAAAGCATCAATCGTGGCTTCCTTTTCATTCTTCATCATAAAGATCGAAAACTATGCAAGTCTGATCAAACCCTTGCTCATGTACCATAGATTCTTTCTTATTTTGTTCAGAGAAATATATAGGAGTTTTTGTCAACAGGGACAAATAACTCCAATATTTTTGGTAGGCAAAGACCATTATAGGGATAATCGGAACTGTTTGGAACTGTAAAGCAAGCTTTCACATAGATTGTTACTGTGTGTGAACAGACGAATAATTTGAAGAGCATGTAATTCATGTGATGAAAGTTTGTATTGTTCAAAAAATAAGTAGATTTCAAGATAATATATTTCTTTAGCCATTTATCTGACATGGTGTTAGGACTAAAATGTATATGCTATCATCTTCATCATTACTAACAACAGCATCATTGGCACCCAGTATTATTAATGTTAATCTGATGAACTTTGATGTGATTGATTGCCCATGGCAAATTGATTTTAAACCAGTAAGTATCACATTTTTTTAGTTAAGATTTTACTGGAATGGCTAGAGCATCAATTGCTTTGAATATGTTTGTGTCAATGTTTTCCCACCCACTTTTGCATCAACTGAATATTGCAATCTGAAACCTGAAGATTTACCAAATTGACTGAATATTGAAGCAGAAATTATTTCAAGTATAAGATGACTCCAGACTAGAAAGAATAAACATTTGTCAAATGCCTTTTTAATAACTTATGGCACCACTGTGAACACCACTTAAACTTGTGGTATCAAAACAGAGCAAACCAATCTTCTTACCATGTTTTCAAAATTTGTTTCATTTTCCAGCTACAAGAACTTCAACGTTTTTGTAATACAGTGAGTGCATTGAGCTTAGCTGCAGCATTCCACTTTTGTGTTGTATGAATATTGGATATGAACACATTTGAAGTACTTCATCAACAGTATTAGAAATAGCTTGTGAAAGTCCATACTTATTTATCTTCAAGTCATAAGGAATCCACATAAGACAAGACAAGCAGTGGGGAAGCAGCTGTAACAACTCAGCTCATCTAAAATTGGTAATTGTTGGCCAATTAGTCCCACATCTGTATCAGATCTTCTTTTGACACTTTTCTTCTTTGGTCTCATGACTATGTTAAAACTAAAATAGCAACACACTAAATATCAGTAATTAGAGCTTTGCTAATTTTAAACATTAAATTAAAAAATAAATGTTATTTAAAAAGTAAATGGTTATTGACACTAAAAACTGAACAAATCCAACAACAGGTGTGCTAGTTTTAAGTTGTCTCAATTCAAAAACCTTTTATGGTTAATACCTTTTTTAATTAAATGGTGTAATAAAATATAATTTTTGAGGTTTAGAGTTTAGAACCACTAAAAACTGAACAAATCTAACAACAGGTTTGCTTGTTTGAAGTTGCATTAATTCAAAAACCTTTTATGGTTAATGCCTTTTTTAATAGATGGTGTAATAAAATATCATTTTTGAGGCTTCGACTTTAGAACCACTAATTTAAATTTTTCAATGGTAAAATATTGCTTTATGTACAAAACATGAGTTTTTTTCAAATAATCAGAAAACAAAGGCTTATTGAGCGGTTACTAAACATAAAAATAATTTCATTAAATTTTTATGGGTTTTTTGTGACATCTAAGAACATCATTTAACCACTCGAGATTTCAAAAATAATTTTTTAAACAATAGACGGTTATATATATATATATATATATATATATATATATATAACCGTCTATTGATAGCCATAAATGGGCTTGTAGAAAATAACAGAGAGAAAAAAGTGTACAGATAAAGTCCTCATTTATTATTACTTTCAATAAATTATTAAATCCTTCTAGAAAAACGCAAATACGGTTGTCATATTACAACAAAATATCTGTTCTATATTTTCAAGAAAGATAACAATAATTAATATATGCAACTCTATTTTATATCTAGAAATTTGATGATGTTAGATTGATCTGATTATACTAGAGCAATAAATTAATAACATTTTTTATTTTCAATTTTTCGACTATTAATATTACTATTATTAATTACTAACAACTCAAGGAATGCATAATATAATTTCATAATTAACTCAGTTATTCTATTCAAGTATTTTATTAATTAAATCAAAAGTAAAATCTAACAGGTTCAAAAAATCTTTGACTACAATCTAGAACTCATAAAAGTCAACTGATAATAAATCTAATCTAATATTTGAAATAATGTTGAAACAATTTCATCTAATACAAGTTCAAGGAAATAATGATAGCTTTCTTATCCCTATAGCAAACAAAGTTGTAGGCTATTACACAGAAAAAGAATGGCCCTTGATTCATAACAGTTATCTAAAGTTTACCATTTCTTTATTTACTACTAGCGGGGGGTACCCGGCGTTGCCCGGGATTTTTAGAGGTTTTTCTAATGTTTGTCTCTCTCGCTCCCGTTTCCTTCCTCGCTTGTTCTCCCGCTCTTGGTTGCTTTCTTGATCCCGGTCGCTTTCCCGCTCCTGGCCCTTTTCTCGCTCTCGTTCGCTTTCCGGCTCCCGGACGCTTTCCCACTCTTGGTCGCCTTACCTTTCCCGCTCTCTGTTGCTTTTTCGTTCCCTTTCGCTTTCCCGTTCCCGCTCATTTTCTAATTCCCGTTTCCGCTCGCTCTCTTGCTTCGTTCCACTCATTTTGAGCCCGATTTCAATTTTTTTTTACTATAATTGTCTCTCATTGTCTCTCAAGCTTGTGTGAAAATTGCATTACGATCAGATAAATGGTGTAGCAATGCCTAAAGGACTTATATACTTACATAATCTTATTTTTATATATATAGAAGATTTATTAGTCACCTAAAACAAAACAGTTTTGCACGAAAGCATGAAATGATTATAAGGTTTAACGTTCATTTAATATTCTCATGAGTAATCTTATCGATTTTGGTTGAGATTGAGCCACAACCAGATTTTTAAGAATGATTTAATAGATGGCTGCTCAAATTCTATTTTTACATGATTTTAGATTGAATCTGTACCATAAATTACAATTTTTAAAATCTATTTTATGCAAAAATTATTTTTCAAAAAAACTTAAAGGAAGAAGAAGCTCATTAAAACTCAACAAAGAAGGTTGTTATCATTCCAAGGTTTGATGCTGGGGTAGACAAGTGGTTATAATCTCAGATTTCAAGAAGAAACTCCCTTTTGCCACCAAATAGCTCATGCTATCATTCTCTGTGGAGCATGTAAAGAACAATGCCACAGAGCTTTTTAGGAGCCTCTCTACAAATAACGTGTGTGAAGTTAGCAATATTGCTGGTCACAAATTAAAAAAAAAAAGTTTGTGCACTGGGGCTCTTCTTTGAGAAATTATAACTTTTTTTAACTGCTGCACTGGAAATATCTGAGTTGCTTGTTTTAGATAATTCAATTAAAAGTCCAGTCCAACAATGTAACAAGTTATAGAAGCAAATGTTACATCGTTGGATTTGAAATTGAATTATTTAAAACAAGCGTCTCAGATATTCCCAGTGCAGCAGTTGAAAAAAAGTTATAATTTCTCAAAAAAGAGCTAAGGTTTATCTTATGCAATTTTCATCGGAAAATCGTTGTTTGTGGCTTATAACTTTTTTATTTGTTGAACCGAAGAAAAACCAATTATACCATTAGGTTCCATTTTCAAAACCCCATCCAACTATGTATAGCACATTAATGAATATTCATTAATCACATAAAGTAATTAATACAAACCTGGAGTTAAGATAAAAGTGTCATAGTGACAATTAATGAGAAGACTGTTTTTCAGCTGTTTTTTGGCAGAACCAATCCTAACCACAATATTTTTAATGTTTTCATAAACATTTGTAAAGCCACCAAGAAAATTCAGGTCAAATGATCCTTTTGCATTCTGTAGATCAACCTAGTACAAATTAAAAATAATTAATTTTAAAAAATATAACAATTTTCTTGTAACTCGGTATTTCCGGATACCGAATACTTTAAAAAAAAACTAAAAAAAAATTTATGTCACTATTGAACACAAAATTATTAGAGCTGCGAATTAATCGCGATTAATTCCGTTAATTAACGCTAAAAAATTAGCGCGCATTAAAAAAATTAACGCCGTTAAATATTTTAACGACTAATCTAAATTTTGCACAAAAATATAATATTAAAATAATATTATGTACCATAGTAATATAATTCTAATTCTATAGCGTGTACGATATCGGTGGTTCCGTAAATTTTCAGCGCCATTTTGCTAGAGAGTTGTGTTGATTGTTTGTGTCTAAACGCGGAGAAGTATCGTTATTAAAATGAATTCAGAAAAATCAATTTTGCAAGGAGAGTTTGTTTTTAAATCGGAAGATGTTGTTGTCTGTTCAATCTGCGGTAAGGAATTTAAATTTCATCGAAGTTATTCAACGCTCAAGTATCATCTTCGGAATAAGCATCCCTTTGTTGACATGGCAAATAAAACTATTCGACAAGCAAGCACACATTCTTCCGATGTTGAGCTTATCCAAGCTTCAAATGTCCAGCAAGTCCCAGTGTTGCGCCAGCTTAGGATCGATGAAATTGGAAAAAAAATGGATAAAGACAAATCGGAAAAAATTACAAAAGCTCTTGCAAGCTGGATCGCTAGAAATGGTAGGCCGATAAATATTATATCAGACGAAGGGCTCCAGGATGTCATACGTGTTGCATCTGATGATAACTCCTATGTGCTACCGACACACCGAACAATTAATTCAAGAATAGATGAATTATTCCAACAGGAAAAGAACAAAATTTTAGTTCTACTAGATAGAAAGTGCTGACCATGTGGCGTTAACAGGTGATTATTGGACTTCGGTGGCCAACGAAAGCTTCCTGGGAATCACCAGCCATTTTATTAATCCAGATTGGAAACTCCAGTCGTATGCACTTGGTGTTTATTTAATAGAAGATAGGCATTATGCTGATTTTTGTGCAGTACACTTTAGTGATGCGGCTCATGCATGGAAGATTTATGAAAAAGTTACAACATTTTCAACAGACAATGCACGCAACGTTATAGCAGCTCTTGATCGTTTGCCATTCGGTCATATGCCATGCATTGCACATGCCCTACAGCTTTGCATTCACAAAGCACTTGACGATGCTGGAGTTCAATCTCTTATTTCACGGTGCCGAAAAATAGTTGGACATTTCAAACATAGTCCTTCAAACAGCGCAGAACTCAAATCTCAGCAACAGTTTTTGAGATTGAAGGAAGAGGGACTGATTCAGGATGTTCCAACAAGATGGAACTCTACCTACCTAATGCTGAGTCGTATTATAAACAACAGGGAACCGATCATTAAAACGCTGGCACTTCCGCTGCATAAACACTCCCTTGATTTACCAAGTGACGCAGAATGGGAAAATATGAAAATTATACAGGGACTATTGGAACCCTGTAAATATGCGACTGAAGTACTTGGAGGAGAAAAGTACATATCATGTTCAGTGGTATTGCCAACACTTTGCCATTTGGTTTGTTCATTGGACATAACAGATGACGATCCTCCGTACATGGTTCGCTTTAAATCAGCTTTCGCACAAGATCTCAAAAAAAGAAAACAATCTCTCAACATTCAATGGCTTCATATGGCTACTGTATTGGATCCACGTTTCAAAAAATTGAAATGTTTGCCGAAAAGTGAACGAGCAGAAGTATGGAAAGATCTACAAAGACTTCATGCACGTGTGAATAATCAGTTGACACCAAACGATTCAACTTCTGGTTACTATTTTATTTTTTTTTATCAAAGTGTTATCATTTATTTTAGACTAGAATCGAAACATAAAGAGCAAAATTTAATTTAATGTCTTTATTTTTAGAAGTCATTATTTAATCTCGTAATTATTTTTTATCTAGAACCACCAACAAAGAAACGGAAAATGTTGGAAATGGATGATTCGGATTCTGACGATGAGCTTCTTCGGCCGCGATCGTCGTCTGCTCCTTTTGAACAATATAAAAATGAGCCGCAGATTGATCTGTCTGAATGTCCTTTGGAATGGTGGAGAAAGCATGAAGGTGCATATGCTAATTTAGCGAAATTGGCACGAAAATTCCTGGCTTCTCCAGCTATAACTGTCCCGTGTGAAAGATTATTTTCATTATCGGGGAACATTGTGACTAAAAAACGTGCTTCACTCTCTGCTGACAATATTAACAAACTTGTCTCACTAAGTAGCTGGCTAAGAAATGATGACAATATGAATGATTTTGAGTAAATGCACTTGTTATTTCAAATTGTTATTGAATAAATGCACTTATTATTTCAAATTGTTATTGAATAAATGCACTTATTGTTTCAAATCAATTTTTAAATTTACAATATGATTTGAAAATTTTTTGCGATTAATCGTAATTAATTTTTGCGAACAATGGATTAATCGATTAAAAATTTTAATCGATTCACAGCTCTAAAAATTATCCATTTAGAATTCTTCAAAAATTTTTATAATTTAAAATATGATCACAGCAATAAGAAATTTATATTTCAAGTGAAATGAAAATTATTTCTAATATATCAATTATGACGAACTACCAAGCCTGCTGGAAATCTAAATGTGGAATTTTGAATAATGTTGAACACATAACTTTTGATTTCTAACCAACTTTCAATTGCTTTTATTGTACTAATGAGATATAAACTTACACCTGAATCAATTAATCATTAAAAGCTACAGCAACCCAGGCAGGGCTCCCTATATTTTACCTTTCTAACTGTTCCTCCTCCTTTATCCAGGCTTGGGACCGGCTTGCAAAAGCAAAGCAGAGTTAACTAAATCACTAAAGTGCATGATCACAAATGTCATTTCGCAGTGCATTAGCAATAATTAGCATGAATAAAAACAAAAAAAAACCAACCTCAAGTGCATGCAATTCTGAATTGCTATTTTTATTAATTTTGTTTATCTCATTCAGAATATATTCAACGGTTGTGCGTTCGTTGGCGACACTTCCCACAATGCGACTGCCAATATTTGTCAGTCCCGAAAGGTAAATTCTGGCTCTTTCTTCTGAAAAAATGTCCGTTGAAGCTTTGATGTCCGAGAGCGGCTCTGGATAGCTCCCATTTCTCAATTCAATAAAACAGACTAGAATTACGTGCAAAATCAGAATTATTAACCATGCTACTGCTGGGCGCGCTAAAAACTCTGTGTTTTCATGTTCATGAAAATCGCTAGCAGTCTCCTTGCCGGGTGCAGCACCTGCTGGAGTGGGAATCTTAAGTACAGACTGTCCATTTTTACAAAATAAATTGTTTTGGCTTGGAATTGAACCCACGCTCCTGAAACGAACGCTTTCGACATCTGCGCGAGTCTCAGCCATTTTTAATTTCCGTCTGCAATCACCGAAGAGAGTCTGTCCAAAACATTTGCAATGCAGTTTCACTTCTCGCACCATAGATATATCTAAGGTTTGAGCAGATCTGTAATCGCTACCATGACACGAAACTAAAAAATTAAGAGCAAAAACGTTTTACTTGCTATACTTTTCAAATAAATTATTTGATAACTTTTAATAATTTTTGCAAGACATGCAACTAAACACGGTTTAAATTACAGAACATGTATAAGTATTTCAAATACTTGTATATGAAATACGTAATTAAAATACACAGGGCGTATTTTGTATTAGTATCTGAAATACATTTTTAATGAGTATTTCGTATTTCTAAGATTAATCCAAAATACTTTTTAAAATTAGGTCTAACCAATTATTTATCCATCGAAATAATCAAAGGCGTAGGGGAGTTTGATGAGGTGGGGGGGGGGGCAAAACCGGTGTCTGCCCGAAAAATTTCAAGTAATTTGCAATCATGACATGACCATTTCTTTGTGGCATGTATCAATAATTACACCTTTATTATAGCAAGCTTAGAAAATTTTTATTAATATTGTAAAAAAACTAAGGCAATATAAAATTTTGATTTAAAAAAAAGAGTTTCTGTCTTTCGTTTGCCAAAAGTGTCTATTCAATGTTCATAATTGCAAGATTATTGAGTCTCTCTTGCCCCATAGTGCTACGCAAGTAGGTTTTCATCCTCCGGAGTCCACTGAAAGATCGTTCTGCAGAACATGAAGTTGCGGGAATTACAGCAAGTATGTTTGCTACCTTCCAGAACACTGGAAGAACACCATTCAGGTCATAACGCCACGTAGTTTGGACAAGATCTGCAGCAGTCTCAAATTTCTTGAAATCTTTCTCAAGCGTTACAACAGAGCTGGATTCCTCTATGAATTTTAAAATAATTTTTTTCTCACTTTTATAAGATCCACGTCAATGACGTAGTGTTCAGAAACAATTTTATAGCTCTTTTGTTCTGGATATGCTCTGAGAACAACATCTCCTAGTGCGCAGAGAACATCTTGATCATTTTTTTTCAAAACGTGATTTCAGTTTAGTCGTTATCATATCCAGACTTGAGTAATAAGCCGAACACGGTAATAGTCTTGCTCAGATTTAAAATGTTGATCACCACCACTTCTTTCGCCCACCAGTGCCTGTAGTCGCTGAGATGGCTTTTTTGCCCGTGGCTTTTGTGCCTCCTTAAAAGTTAAATGGCTGTTTGAAATACATTCTTTAACTTCATTGCTGAGTGCGCTTCCATAACTCATTAAAAAAATTGTCATTTCTGTAGTCAAGCAAAGTTTTTATAGTAAGTTCGCCTGTTTTCCTTGCTGTGATGACATCCATAGTTTGTGACTGAAGATAGGTGCCCAAGCTGCTAGTCATTGATAAGATAATTTTAAGTAAACTCAGCTCAAAAACAAAGTTAAAATCACAAACTGCATTAAGCAGCGTAGAGCTGTCGGAATATGTTTTAATATCTTTTTTGTTTAGTAACAACAGTAGAGTAGAAATGATTCTGGGTAGTTGACTATCAACTGCTTTAACTGCCTCCCAACGGCATGACCACCTGGTTTTGCTCTGTGATTTTAAGTTAGTAATCGGGGACGAACTATCATCAATGAAGTTGTAAAGGCTCTGAATGGTACCGAGCGCATTCCGAAGTAGTTCCACTTGTGTCATTGTGTCTTGTAGTGCAAGATTTAGCAGATGCCCGTAACAATGAACATAAATCGCCATAGGAGAAGTTTCTTTCATTCGGTTAGCCAGTCCACGATGAATGCCACTCATATTTGCTGTACCATCAAAGCACTAGCCAACAACATCACTTAGCACCAAGTCTATTTTTTCAAAAACAGATTTTACCAATGTATAAAGTGACTCTCCATTCGTTGAACAAGTTGTATAAAATCCAATAAATGATTCTTTAGTGTTTCCTTCATTGACATAGCGAAGACAAAAACTTATTTATTCAAGTCTGCTAATATCAGACGTTTCATCTAGTATGATAGATATTGGACAACTTTATCTAGCATCTGATGTAATCAACGATCGAACATGTTTTGCAACAATGTATATACAGAACCGCATGAATGTCATGAGATCCAAATAGGTTTAGGGTATGGCATGCACAACGGTGATGTGGGGGTAGAAAAACATCAAGTTGCGAGTCATTTGCCAGATGGGTTAAAAAATTGGTTGTTGCAGATAAATAGCCCGAAAATGTTTTGTACCAGGACAGTTTGCGCATCCAATATTGAAAGCAAACCATTTTCAAGATTATCCATATCCGCCATTATTTCATATAAATTTTAACAAATTAAAAATATAAAATATTTATATAATAGGTATAATCAGTTTACTACAGGACCATAGACTATAGCAACAATCCAGAGATAATATTACGTGATTCATATGTCAATTATTTCCATAAGCGTAGGAGACGGGGGGCAGGGAGGCAAATGCCCCCCCTCCCCCAAATTTTTTTGTCTCAATTTTTCGGGCAAGCGGAGGCCTCTCAACGTTGATAAAATAACGCATTTGCCGCTTTTCACAAGCGAATAAATTATTAAACTCTTATTCTGGTTAAACTTCAAGATGGAATCAAATGAAAGTGACTCAATTTTTCGGGCAAGCGGATGCCTCTCAACTTTGAAAAAAAAAACGCATTTGCTAAATCAAATAAAAGTAACTCTGCGGAGCTTATGAAATAAAATCACACAACTTGACATGCTCAATTTTTCGGGCAAGCGGATTCCTGTCAACGTTGAAAAAAATAACGCATTTGCCGCCGGAGCTATAAATATAAATGTAAATGTTTTGCTAATTTATTGAGCGCCTTTTCCGCTTTGTTCAAAGGCGCTGTTCTTTTACATGCCCCACGGAGAGAACGATTTAACCCGCTAAATTTTCCGTTGACATGGGCTACTAGGCAGTGAGTGGGAGTCGAACCGTGAAGCTCTCACATTCAAGGCTAACCCTTTACCAACTCAGCTAACCTAGCACCAGCTAACCTAGCTGTTTTATAGAATGACCCCACTGATTCTCCTTGTGAAACAAAAGTCCCTTGTCAATAAAGAGGTTTTTGCATTTGTTTTTACCTAGTTAACAAAAGGACTTGAGTGAAGGACAATCATGTTGCTCTTTAGCAAACGCATTGTGATAAAATTAGTATCATCTACCCCCTGACAACCATCGTTATCTGTTACAAATCGAGCGTCGGTTTGTGAATAAATTTTTCCCGCATCAGCACCTGAAACAAAAAAAATACATATGTTCTGACAAGTATTGAACTGTGAATCAGCCTTCCCAGCATCATCAACACGGGAAATACCTTTACCGATAATCAATGTAACATCTAAACTATGATCATCATCACCAGGTTCATCTACAACAAAAGATTGAGGTTTCTTTATTTCCAGACTAGGAGCATTATCATCAGAGTAATGTGCATTTTGTTTGTTTTTAGTAAGTGTCACAGTCTTCCCTGCAGGAATGACGTGAACACCAGGAAAAAAAGACAACTCAGAACGACAACAAAAAACTTTATTAAAGGGCAGTTAATAACAAAAAATCAAATACAAAACACGCAGGACTTCGCCTGATACCAAATAGCTAGTTCTCCATGGCGGGGTTCAAAGCGCTATATATATAGCCTCAGAAAAGGCACAAAACAAACGTCTGAGAATTAATGTCTAGGTTCCTGTCTAGACTGAGAGTCTAGACAGGTCGACGGGTGCAAGATACACGTGTCAGGAGGTCCGGTAGAGCGACCTCTGACATAACTCCCCCTCAAAACGAAGATGTTGAACAGTCTTTCAATATCTTAAATGTTATCTTTCACAGTACTGGATGAAGAATGGGTGTTCGTTCGTCGATGTATTGTGCCTACCAGGGCTTCAAGGTCGACTTTAAACTGGAGATGTCCTTTCTGAAAGTAACTTTTACTTCCACCAGTAAAACCACCCATACAACCAGCTCGACCCATCCAAGTTTAATCCCATACCGGTCTGAATTTTATTAACGAAGTAATCATCATCACGTCATATCAAAGAAGTTCAACTCCTTCAACAATATCATTAATTATAGAATAGTACAACGATCTGCAACTAAGACAACAAAAGAGAAAAGCTATGCCCCTAGAAATACAACTAGTACAATGTGCCTCTGGGCTTATACTCGAAAACCAATTTTTACAGTTTATAACTGTAAATAATAAACATAATTACGACAAGTAAAAAAATGTCGTTCAGCTCACCGTGTTGAGAGACTACTTCCTTATCAGGGAGAGGAAATCGGCGGCTCCGTGAGATAAGAGAGGGGATTATGATCGGAATATATGGTCACCATGGAAAGCAGTTTTTCTGGCTCTATCTGAAACTGCCAGCTTTCTGAATTTGGAGTTCAGCTTCAAGCTGCTTGTATCTTTTGTCACTCTCTTTACTGGCATTTGACATTTCTTGTTTGGTTACATTGATAAATTCGATCTCGTGCATGAATTCTTTGATCTGGACCTGGTAACGTTTGAACTGCTTCACAGCTTCATCTTTGACTTTCAGAGCATCAGCAAGTTTTTTCTCAATAGTTCTGAAGTCAGCCTCAAGCTTGTTCCAAGCATTCGTTGCAAGCTGCCTCTGTCTCCTCTCTTCTTCAAGTTCAGCTTCCACGTCTCTTATCTTTTTAAGAAAACCCTTTTTACCTTCTTCATACATTTCCTCTCTTGACTGCGCCTCTCTCATCGACTAATCTTTCAAGGTTTGCATATTCACTTCCAGTTTCAACTTGGCATCTTTGGTTCCTTGAACTTCCTCTTCGAGCTCTCCGATCATCTGCTTCTGGGCTTCCACCTGAGCTTCAAGAGCTCTCTTGTCTTTTTCTAATTCGTAAACATTTTTTTCGACGTCATCTTTAGTATCCAGCTTGAACGTTGTAGCCATAGATATATATTTATGATTGTAGTACTCTAGCTAGCTAGCTGCAAACCTAAGCCCAAACGCGTATACAATAAAATTATTTTGTGTGAGGTTGTGTATCCAGATGTTATATCTAGAAATCCATGCTTGCACCCGTCGACCTGTCTAGACTCTCAGTCTAGACAGGAATCTAGACGGATACTAGCCAATTCGTTGCAAAGCCGTTTCGTCGCAGGGTACATTTTTGTCGCGACATTGCGACGAAAATTCCCAGCTTGCGACGAAAACGGCCCAGAACGCGACGAAACGGCCGACCTTTGCGACGAAAAGTCTAACAATTTCGGCGGGAAGTATTCCGTAGCATGGCGAAACAGATGGCCACTCTATTGATAAAGACCACTAGACCGTCGAATCCAATGGGAATTCCGCAATCTGCACGAGCCATGACAACACAACAGGTTGCTGCATGCTTCCTAACGTTTTTTTTTATTATAGTTTATAGTCTTTTACACCATGTGTTTTAAGACGCGAAAACAAAATCAAATGAAAAAATACTTATTTACACTAAATAATTTTTTCTCTATATTTACAGTTCTTTAGGATTATTTTGTATCCATTTATAGATGATGTCGTGGCATATTTCCGAGTTCAGTATGGTTTGGAGTGTAGTTGGTTTTTGGATCCTTTTACAAAAGTTCCCAAGTTCCATTCCTAGTTCTGTCGTTTCTTTGCAGTGCAGCAACCAGTGCTCGATTGTTCCCTCTGTTCCGCAGGTTTCGCACAAACCTGTCTCATGAAGATTCATTCTCTTCAAATTTTGTTTCAGCCGACACTTTCCAAGTCGGGAAAGGATGATTTCCTTTTTTCTGTTTGTTGTCTTGAATTTAATTTTATTTGAGATTTTTTTTGAGAGACCAGTAGTGTCGACTTTATTGAGCAGAGTCCCATCTGGTCTGCCATTCGTTCAAAAGCTCTCTGCGTATTCTTTTTATGTCAAATATCTCTGGCATAATCTCAATTTCTATTTCGGGATGTTTGGTAGCTTCTTTGGCAAATAAACAGCCCATTTAATAAAAACTTTGTAATTCAAATAACACAAAATCATAATAATAATCATTTATTGTTCAATTTTAACGAGTTCGTTAGCTGACTATGCAGCTGAATTGAATCAATTTTTTTTAAAATTAAGATACAGTTTGTTGAGTTCTTCTTCAAACTCTTTGGTAACTCTTCTTTGAGCTTTTTGAACTTGATTCAAGCTCACTAATTGCTCGTTTAGAGCTATGGTTCGTGCCTCCTTTTCTAAAACTGAACACAAAGCATAAAGGCTTGTGTTGTGGTTGGCCATTTGCTTTAAGCCATTGTTCCATCCTTCCAGGTCGTTGTTGGTCCTTATTTTGACATCAAAACTGGACCAGGTGGACACTGGATAGGACCCATTCAGCCACGTTTTTTGAAAGTATTTCATAAATTGCTAAATAAAAACATTGTTATTAAAAAGTAAGAACAGTAAACACTAATAATATAGTAACACTTACTTTTATTTTTGGACACACCACTTCATTATTTATTTTGTCAAATATAATAAATATTTGATCTGGAGATAAAAAGGCCAGAGCCATGATTTTTTTTTCCAAGATCAAATGCGGCATGTTTTGTCTCGTATTGAGATTTCAATCCGTATTTCTAGTGATAGAAATAAATGATTTAAACACGTAAAATACTTTGTCGTTTTTTTCACCCGTCCTTTCAACAGTCAGCGCAAATCCACGTGAGTCATACAACAATTTAAATTATGACTGTACTCTAGAAATTTGAGGCTAATTAGCAACTTATATAGTTTTAGAATTATAAGGGCCGCGTAGCGATAAAAATCAAATTACCCTGGCAAATATAACAAAACGACTTCCATTTAATCCGACACCTTTGTCTGGTATTGCAACATGGCATAAAAAACGGTAGGAAGCGTGCAGCACCTGTTGTGCTGACATGGCTCGTGCAGATTGCGGAATTCCCATTGGATTCGGCGGTCTAGTGGTCTTTATCAATAGAGTGGCCATCTGTTTCGCCATGCTGCGGAATACTGCCCGCCGAAATTGTTAGACTTTTCGTCGCAAAGGTCGGCCGTTTCGTCGCGTTCTGGGCCGTTTCGTCGCAAGCTGGGAATTTTCGTCGCAATGTCGCGACGAATTGACCTGCACCCGTTCAAGCTGTATACGCGAGCTGTTCTATTCTATCGTTCATTAGTTCGTTTTGCGTGCTGCTTAAACTTTGTTCGTAAACTAGTTTTAGTTGTTTATTAAACTAATAATATAATTAAAATGGTGAATAAATGTTCAGCGTTCGGATGCCGAAGTGGATACTCTTCTAGGAACAGTAATGAAAATACAGAAAAACTTTCATTTCATTCGTAACCACTGAACAATTTCGAGCTTTGCAGAAGATGGATTAAAGTGAATCCTCTATTAAATTTTGAACCTAATAGAAATTCTACAATGTGCTCATTACATTTCTTGCCGTCAGATTTAAATTTAAAGATTCAAATAAATCAAATCAATGCTGAAAAAGAAGATGCAAACACCAACAAGGTTTAGAGTTAATCCGTCCAGCATTGAGAAGCTCGTGGTATTTATCTACTACACTGAAAATGAAGGTAAATCTGAATGGACAGGTACTGTTAAATTGATAACAAAATTATGGAATGTTTTTAATGTAAGATCATCTTCCAAAGGAAAGCGAAAAAGAAACTACAATATGAATCATGTAAAGTCTTGAGGGGACTGGAAATTGTACTTTTTGAAAGAATTTGATGAATTTCTTCAAGTTTGGCAAATCTAAAGCATTGGTCTTGAGTCGAGAAACATTTTTAACCTTATGTCAGACATGTTCAGCAACTGCTGACTATTGCAATTATCTATTGAGTACAATGGACTTCAAGTTTATTCTCCTCGGTCATTTCCAGTCTGATCCAATCGAATCACAATTTGGGTGGATTCATCAAATGACAGGAGGAAATTATTTTATTTCTATAAGACAAGTAGTGGAGAGTGACACAAAAATAAAATGTCACTGATAATACATTCCAGGCTATCTTCATCTGATATAGATAATTTTATTGACGATGTCAGAGATTGTTCAAACAATGTTGATGATCAAGTAACAAGAATTGCAAGCTTGTTCAAGAATTTGATTTTTCCTAATAAAAATGAAGCAACGACAATATACTATGTTGCTGGAGCTGTAGCTCATTCAATAATTCATCAAATGAAATGCCAATATTGCAAAGAAATTCTTGTTGATGAGGATTTTTATAACTTGGATGAGTTGAATTTGCAACGACTAGATATATATCTCAGTGATATCAATCGAGGAGGTCTGTTAAAATCTTTTGAATATACTTTCTCAGTTTGTTTGGAAAACTGAAAAGTATTTGATGCCTTGAAAAGTTCAGAAAGTAATTTAAAGTTATTTATATCATCTACAAAACATAAAGAACTTTTCATAAAAAATAGTTGACAGACTGCTAGTGGATTTTGATAGAAGAAAACTTTTGTGCAGCTAATCACAATCTTAAAAAATTTATAAGTTCCAAGTTTTTCAACTGCATATCAAAAAAATATGTGAAAGAATTGAATGAGAAAAATGAAAATTTCAGCAAGCGAAGAAAATTAGATAAACTTGTTAAATGAACATGACTTGCCAAATAAATACTAATTAATATTTTGTGTATGTTTATTGTGTGTGAATGCGTGTTTAAACATGTTTCAGATACTTTTAAGTTTTGTTTCATTAATACATTTGCACCAAAACAGCTGCGATAAATTTGATCTCAATATTAAAATACTGACATTCATTCTAAAGAGTTGAATAGTGCACTCAACACTTAGGCCCAAACGCGTATTAGTACGTTAATGGGTTGTGATTCAAGATGTTATATCTAGAATTCCATGGGTGCAAGATACACTTGTCAGGAGGTCCGGTAGAGCGACCCCTGACAGTAAGATACGCAATGGTGTCATTAAATGAGATTGTTTTTAATAGGTTATTTATAGAGGGAGTTATAATAATTTGTTTGTTAAGATTTGGAACAACCGCGAACCATGCTCGAACCTTTGGTGCTAGGTTCACAATGTCATCACCCACAATATCAGGTCGAACAACTAATCTAACACAACCTACAATTTCTGGTTGACCTTTATGGCCAGACAATTTAATAAATTTATGAGGTGCCATATGAAGAAGCTGAATTAAATCTTCTCTAATACAACACACTTTTGCACCACCATCAATCAATGCCTGAATAATTGGCAATTGATTGATAAGTCCATTCTCGTATGACCTAATGTGATAATCATCAGCATATATAATAGAACATACTTCTGGACAAGAAGACAATTTTTATCATCAAATAATGTTCTCCTATCAACGAGACCATTAATGGAATTTTCTGACTGACAACAATTTATTATAGTGCTTGGTAAAGTCGAGGAAGGAGATTTATGTAAAGACACTTCATTGAATGAATGACCCTTGTTCAGGCACTTAAAGCATAATCAAAACTTCTTATCTTTATCATTATCAGTATCAGTAGTAGTTTTAGTAACTTTATTTGTAATTGGAAATCTGGCTTGGGGGTTGTTAAATCGAGACGGTCTGGTATCATGTTCATGTGTAGCCAAATAGCTATCAGCTACGCGAAAAAGTTCAAGGTGGTTCAGCCAATCATCTTTTTCCTAAGTCAAAATGAAATCAGCACAACTTGGAGACGAAAGTTGTTTGAGCCTATCTGCACACAACAAACTTACTAACTGCTGAAAATTTTCATAAATATTTCTGCTTTTGATATAAATAGATAAAGATGTGTATAATTCTGAATAAACTGGCGAGATAAATCCGTTTGCTGCATGTTAATAATATTTCGACCGGCACAGTACATTTTTTTGTTCGTTATATTTGCAATTGATAAAAAAATTATCTTTAGTATCCTATTGAGTGAATTTTAAGAACATCGATACATCTGCTGTTTTGGTGCAGTTAAACAGTAACAGTTATAAATAAACTAGCGAGAAAAATCCGTTTGCTCAGGAAATCCATATTTCGACCGGCACAACACATTTTATCGTTTTTTGTGTTCGTTATATTTGTAATTAATAAAAAAATTTTTTAGTATCCTATTGAATGATTTTTAAGAACATCGATACATCTGCTATTCTGAATTAGGCAAGGTTTTTGTTAGATAAACAAGTAAAGTATTTTAAAAGTACCACTTATTTCTGTTTGTGTACAATTTAGTATACACACACACACACACACACATATATATATATATATATATATATATATTTATATATATATATATATTTATATATATATATATATATATATATATATATATATATATATATATATATATATATATATATATATATATATATATATATATATATATATATATATATATATATTTATATAGATAGATATATATATATATATATATATATATATAATTATAAAATAGATGAAAAAGTGTTGAAAAACATTGTGTATGATAATATTAAGGTTGTAAATAAAGATAATACACTCAAGTTACACATCTATTATAACAATGGAAAAACTCATATTCTTTTAATTAAAAATAGTATAAATAATCTTTCTAGCCCTGTAGCAAAAACCAACCTAGTGTACCAATTTTCGTGTCCGTTTCCACATGGTCAGGTGGAAAATTACATTGGTCATACTAGAACAACTCTGTCTCGTAGATTGACTATGCATTGTCAAAGTGGTGCCATATACAAACATATGTCAACACAACATTCAATCAAACCATCACATAAATTTTTAATTGATAATACCAGTATCCTAATGAAAGAAAATCAACCCATTAAGTTAAAATTAAAAGAAGCCATTAATAAATATAAGCCTTTAATTAATAAACAAAGGTATTCTTTTGATTTAACTCTTAAACTTTTTGGTTTTCTAAATAGTAATAAAACTAATATTATTAATAATAATAATAATAAATGTTTTAACTCATCTACAACTTTTGTTAAAAATATGCATGTTAATAGTACCAATGTTTCTTCAGGTATTTCTTCGTTGAATGAATGTTTTGTACCAGACGTTTGTGTTTCAAAGGTTATAGATAAATTATCTGCATTTTATTTTTAAAAAAGTTAAACGGCTCTGAAGATGGCAAAAAATTGCCGAAATAGATCTATTAGCCTATAATATTATGGAGTTTGTGTTTGATAATAAATTATTTCTTAACCGATTTAGACTATTGGAAAAAATTAAAAATAAAATCAATTCAGCCAAGTGTGCCACTTTTTTTACCATTCATCCGATCGTAATGAAATTTTCACACAACCTTGAGAGTCAAGGGGAATCAAATATAGAGAAAAAAATTTGAAATCCGTCACAAAATGAGCGGAGCGGAGCGGGTGAGCGAGCGGGAACTATATATATATGTATGCGCGTATGTATGTGTGTATGTATGTATGTGTATGTGCATGTATGTGTGTCTGTGTGTGTGTTTATGTATGTACTAGCGGAGATACCCGGCGTTGCCCGGGTTTTTTAGAGGTTTTTCTAATGTTTGTCTCTTTCTCTCCCGTTTCCTTTCCCACCTGCTTTCCCACTCCTGTTCGCTTTCCCGTTTTCGGTCGTTTTCCTGCTGCCGGTCGCTTTCCCGCTCCCGGTCGCTTTCCCGCTCCCGGTCGCTTTCCCGCTCCCGGTCGCTTTCCCGCTCCCGGTCGTTTTCCCGTTCCCGGTTGCTGTCCCGTTCCCGCTCACGTTTGCTCTCCCATTCCCGCTCACGCTTGCTTTTCCTTTCCCGCTCGCTGTCCGTTCCGGGTCGCTTCCCGTTTCTATAATAGACAAACTAACCCACAAACATTCATATATATATATATATATATAGTCTTAGCAAATCTATTTTACGTTTTATAGGCTAACAGAAGTTATGAAAGAATGGAAAAGTGAAAATGAGCGTGAACTGGAACGGGAGAGCAATTGTGACCGGGAATGGGAGAGCAAGCATGACCGGGAACGGGAGAGCAAGCGTGAGCGGGAACGGGAAAGCGACCGGGAACGGGAAAGCGACCGGGAACGGGAAAGCGACCGGGAACGGGAAAGCGACCGGGAACGGGAAAGCGACCGGGAACGGGAAAGCGACCGAGAACGGGAAAGCGACCGGGAACGCGGAAAGCGACCGGGAACGCGGAAAGCGACCGGGAACGCGGAAAGCGACTGGAATCGGGAGAGCAAGCTTGGAAGGAAACGCGAGCAAGAGAGAAAATCGATAACAAAACTTCTGAGCGGGAAAGCGACCGGGAGCTGGAAAACGACCGAGAGCGGAAAAGCGACCGGGAACGCGACGAAAACGGGAAAGTGGAGAAGGAAACGGGAGCGAGAGAGACAAACATTAGAAAAACCTCTAAAAACCCCGGGCACGCCGGGTAACCCCGCTAGTATATATATATATATATATATATATAGTGTTGTTCTGTAACGAAGTAAAAGTAAGGCGTTACTTTACTTAAGTACATCCGACGTACTTTTTGCCTGTAACGGAGTACAGATTATTTTCAGTACTTTTACTTGTATCGAAGTAATATTTTCGGACTTACTTTTACTTTGTTACTTTTTCAGGACAAAGCGTTACAAAGTAGGGGAGACCGGGGCATGTTGAACCAATTTTTATAACTTTACTCAGTACACATTTATTATTGCAGTAAAACATCTTGAAATAGGTTATTATTATAAACAAATATGTTTATTACGTATACCAAAAGTTATTTTTAATTTTAAGATTTTTCCTTGACCATAGAAGAAATTATTAGCAAGCCCGTCATGTGGTTCAACTTACCCCGTTAACGGGGCAAGTTGAACCAATATTTTATAACTGCTGTTGCTAAGCAGTTATTGTTCTAATGAAAGATTTTCAAATGTACAAATGTTATCTAAGTCAAATTGATTTATCTTCAATCTTCTATTTTACTTTATATCTCCAATAAAATTCGGATTTCGCAATTTTTTGGTTTTGTTGTATTTGAGGTTTTTAAGTTCATCTAATTTATTACAAAAGTTGCATAATTATTATAATTAATATTACTAATAATAAGTTCTTGTGTTACGAAACGCTATGGATTAAATCATTAAAGCTGCTTACGTAATTATTGTAACAACTTGTGTGTTTTAGAATGGTTATTGGGTTATTGTGAGAACACGCAATGACCCTGAGAAAAACCCAGACAAAACAGCTAATAAAAAAATCTAATAACTGATAAAAATATCTAATAATTGACAAAAATTTCTATTAAAATTATTTAATAAAATATCTAACAATTATAACAAGTCAAATCATCACCATGATAAAATATTGTTGGTTCAACGTGCCCCTAACAAAATGGTTCAACATGCCCCAATCGTATTGGTCCTAGTATTTTAACTGTAGGCTGATTAATATGTTACTGATGCGAGAAAGAAAACACGTACTGTGTTACTGGATAAAAACACAACAAAAATATGTATCTTAAAATTACTCACTTTCTTTGTAATTGTGTTTTAAAGAACAATAACGTCAACGACTCAAAATTACTCGAAACCGGCGAAATCACTTATATCGCGATTATTTTAAAATTAACATACATAAACATCACAAATCAACACAGCTACTTCTATTTATATTATTAGTCCAAACTATGAAACTCTGACAAAAAAATTTCTATAAATAAGCAAATTTACCCATCTGGTTCAACATGCCCCGTGGTTCAACATGCCCCGGTCCAGTGGCGTAGCTAGGGTGTTCTGCGCCCGGGGACAAAACACAAAATCTGCGCCCCCTACATAAAATCTGTCAAACTACATAAAATATAATAACTGTCGTACTCAGTATTTGCATGTAGGCTACAGTCTCTGGCGCCTATATACATACATTTCAGTGTATTTAAATTTCTATATGCATATTGCACCTTACATCATAATTGTATTATTCTTTCTTAGTTTTTACTATTATACTGTTTTTTTACAATTACAAAATATTAATGAAAATGATTACGTATATAATTAGATTCTTTCAATTTATTTTCCAGTAGTTTTTTTAATTCTGTATTTTTCTTGTCCGCTGAGTCAGAAGTGCGAAAGAAAAATTATAAAATTTAAAAGCAAAACAACAGATAGGTATTGTCTAAAATTGTGGTTAAAAATGAGCTGAGTTTTAAACAAAATTTATTTTTCTTGCTTTTACTGCAGCAAACTGCTTAATTATATCATCAAAATCAATCTGTTCAAGAACTTCCTTCTCCACACTCATTAAGGCCACATCGATAAGTCTATCTTGTCCCATAGATGCTCGAAGGTAGGAAAGAATTATTTTTAATTTACTGAAGGATCGCTCACAGCTGGCAATCGTGACAGCTATGGTAAGAAAGATTTGTAGAGCAACACGCAAATTTGGAAAAACATCTTCTCCGTAACTAACAATGAACGACAAGAGTTCTGTAGGAGTCTTTGGTGCAGTATCCTGGCGGGTCTCAAGGAGCATTATGCAGTTACATATTTCATTTAATAACTCAATTCCTTCAACATCCGAGTCATAAAAATTTCCAAATTCAATACAATGATGACGGAGACTGTCAAGATCTTTGTCATTCAAAAGTTTGTCTACATTAAGTAAGAATCCGAATTTGAAGTTCAGATCTTTGAGACGAGTAAACCTTGTTGTCATCTCCTGTTGAAGTCGATCTAAAATACTCTTCATGATCCGAACAATTTCTTCTTCTGCCGAAAGTTCTGCATCTCGGGCAAGTTCTCCACCGTCGCCTGATTCTACTTTCTACAGCAACACCCCATAGCTCATATCTTTCCTTTGCTTTTAGCACTGAATCATTGCTGGATGCATACCGATGCTGTCGCATCCTCCCAGCCTGTTCAATGTGTATTGTGTAAATTTGTTTGTATCAGTAAAATTTCATTCCACTGCTGCAGGCACATAATAAAGTTATTTCTGTGCACTCAATGCTACATATTTCTCAAAACAGATTTTACTAGTTTATATTCATAATTGTAATACATAGACTCAGTATATTAGTGCTATTATTAAGTCCCGAGTCCAATGTCCATGTGTCATACTAAGGAAGATTATCTACATTATCATCCATTTCTCCAGCAGCCCGTTGGTCCCGTGAGACAAAAACAAAACTAAACTTAGTAATAGCAGTTATGTATAGGCGGCTACACTCACTAACCCAATGTAGCTATACCACGGATATACTATATAGAGCATAATCTATACAAACTTTTAACTGCACTGCTTGACTTGACCTGCACTGTTCTAAAGGAGAGTCATAGAAATTGCTAGGTAAAGCAAAATAATAATTAAAAAATTTTGGTCACTGATATTGCGCCCCCTCCAGCCCTGCGCCGGGGACAACTGTCCCCCCTGCCCCCCCCCTCCCTACGCCACTGCCCCGGTCTCCCCTACTGTAAAAAATTAATAAAGCCACATAAAGTTTAAATCGATGTATTATTAATTATCTATGATTACTAAGATTTTCGCGGTCATAGTTGTTTTGGTTTACAATAGATTGTTCGACATTACTATGGAATCTTCCGAAGGAGCGAACGTGGACAGTGGCGGCGAAGGTAGGCGGAACAACGGTGCCGTACGGAGTTGCCGGCCATCGATTTTCGCCAGTAACGTCGAACTTGCCGACCAGCGTTTTATCAAAGCGTAGGAGGTTGCCGACCACCAATAAAATAAAAACAACTCATTGTTATTTTGTATTTAAACAATAATAATAATAATACAATTCATTTTTACTACAACAATAATCCCTGTAGTTTAGGTACATTTTATCTATATATATAAAAATGAATGTTTGTATGTATATATGTCCTTTATGCATTGCTACACCATTCATCAGATCGTAATGAAATTTTCACACAACCTTTAGAGTCAAGGGGAATCAAATATAGAGAAAAAAATTTGAAATCCGTCACAAAATGAGCGGAGCGGAGCGAGTGAGTGAGCGGGAACTATATACATATATACATATATATATAGATATATATATATATATATATATATATATATATATATATATATATATATATATATATACATATACATACATAAATGAGCGAAAACGGGAACGGGAAGCCAACTGAGAGCGAAAGATAGAGCAGGAAAGGGGAAGCGACCAAGAACGGGAAAGCAACCGGGAGCTGGAAAACGACCGAGAGCGGGAAAGCGACCGGGAGCGGAAAAGTGACCGGGAACGCGACGGAACGGGAAAGCGGAGAAGGAAACGGGAGCGAGAGAGACAAACATTAGAAAAACCTCTAAAAACCCCGGGCAACGCCGGGTGCCCCCGCTAGTAAAAATATAAAATAAACTCAGACGATCTGAGTTTAACACGCCTTTGTGCAGAAACAACCTTTCTGAAGAATGCCGTACCTACTTACGAGTGTTATTTCAAGTGCGAAAAAATTCCCTACTATAAAAGCGCAATGATGTATGTATTATGTCACCCGATTAGCATCTGTAGGTCTGAAAAAACTCACGTTGATAGATTATGAGACGCTGAACACGGTTTGTTAGGGCACTTTTTTGTTAAAATGTTTAACTTATTATTAAATGTTTAAATTATTAATGTTTAAATTATTATTGTGGCGCCGTAGCACAGTGGTGAAAGCAGTTATGCTATCATCCTGCCGTCGTGGGTTCAAATCTCAGTCACGGCGAGGCGTAATTCCGTTGAGCAAGAAATTCACTCACACTGCTCAGGCCAACTCAGCCTTTCATCCTTCATTGGTCGATAAATGAGTACCAGTTTCACGACTGGGATGTAATAGGGTTCGGCACATTCCGATTTCGGAAACACGTGCGGGGTGGCATTTTCGCCAATGTCCGACGGTATAAGACAGGGAGATAAATAATGCAACCTGATTGGATAATTTTGAATTAAAAGTCACATAAATTATGCAAATATATAGACGCGCTCTGTTTTCCGATGTTGTTTATTTTATAGTCGTTGGCCGTTATGGGTTTTTCCGGTGGATAAAGATTGACAAAATTGCCGAATAAGTTATTCGACACTCATGTGGCGGTGGTGGCTAAGCGGTAAAGCGTTCGCCTGTCGCCTTGTAGGTCGGCGGTTCGAATCTCACTGGCGTCACCATCGTAGCTCCCTTAAGCAAGGAGTTTACACGCATTGCTCAGGTTGAGTGTCTCGCGGGGTTAACAACTCCTTTCACTAACCTTAAAAAAAAAAAAAAAAAAAAAAAAAAAAAATGTATGTAACTAAATAGTTAAATAGCCTAGAAAATTCAACTTGTCATTCTGTCAATCAGAGATCACCAATATTTGGAATGAAGCTTTTCCAATCATATAAGCCAAGCCTAGTCAATAAACTGAAACACAAATAAACTATTTTAATTATTAATTGACTGACAATTAATAACTTTTGACAAAAGTTTACCAAATGGAATTTAATTTTTTAGTAAATTAATAATGCAAAAGGCTTCTGTTCTAAAAAAAATCATTATAAACAGTTATTCAAATCTAAAAAATCATGATACTGTGCAATTTAACTCATTAGTTGTTTATTTAATGCAGAAATGGCTTAACTAAGTTGTTCATGGAGATAAATAGGACTAGTTGGAACATATCTGAAACTTTCCCAGGAGATTGATAATATATTTTCAACCAAATTCTACTTTGTCAGCATGCTAAGGACAAGCATGTGATAAGAGTGCATAGTAACACTGATTTCTTTAAGACCTAAACAAACCAACACATAAGCAAAACAGCATGAAAGAATTGTGCTTCATTGCTTTGATCCAAAACATTTTTTCAAAGTTCAAACTCTAGCATTATTTGTTTTAATAAATTTATGAATTGCCTTGAGTTGACAATATTTCAGTATTCAGTGTTGTTTAATTATTTGACTTCCCAGTTATTAGTGCAGAAATAATTCTGTTTTAATTTTTTTTATATTGGCCTCATAATCAAGAACTGAGATAATTTTGTAATATAATAAAGCTGAATAGTTATTCTACTGTTGTTCTCAATTAAAATCAAAGAAATCAATGAAACTGATAATTTTTTTAATGATTTTTAATCATCTAAATCTAAAATGTCACGTTACTCATAATACATTTGAAGCCTAAAAATGTTGCATTAGTTTAAAAATATCTAAATTTTTGTTAGTAACTAAAATTTGTTAGTTTTTTCATATGAATTTCAGATTAGCTGAGTTATTTATTTATCTGCAACAGAAACATGACAAAAGGTCTTGAACACTTTAATGTTATATGTCCAGCTAACTTTTATTTGATGTATATGTATATGGCAAAGGCAGTTGTAAAAGAATAATTGTGGAGACAAGCTATATCAAAGTAGATACAAAAATGTGTATGGCCTTTTTTGTCTAAATGGCTCAATATAGAAGCCACATACAAATATTAGAATGATTGTAAGAACTATTATAAGTATCAATAAAAATAGTATTAAAATAGCATTAAAACAATAGCATTAAAATAGTATTAAAACAATAGTATTAAAATAGTATAAAACAACAATTTTCAGCTGTAAATAACTTATGGCCTACAATCCATAGATACTACAATTATGTTAATTTTAAATAAAAATTATTATTAATCACAAAATTATGTATAGTTGTTTCTAAATAAAAGTGTAAAAGTTAATTTGACCAAAATAAAAAAAATTTCAAACGAAAATATTAGCAGGCTTCAAGAGCATAATGTATGCAAATATGGATAGATATCTATGGTTGTATGTGACCTAGTCATTTAAAACTATCCAATCAGATGATAGTATTTGTCTCCCTGTCTTATACCGTCGGACATTGGCGAAAATGCGTGCGGGTGGCATATGCACGAGTCGTTCCCGGCGCTGCTGGGGTATTAATTGATATACGAAGTAGCGCCCTAATGTTATACATTTACATTTATTTATGTTTAACTAAAAAGTTATTGGCCGCGAAAGTTTGAGGCTTTGCGGATATATATAATGCATCGTGCGTCATCTTTCAATATAAACAAGTTGAAAATAAATAAATCACCGAAGTAGTAGTCGGCGGGTTTTTCCCAATTTTAAACAAGTTGTAAATTATTATTAAGGACAAATTATTATTATTAACGAAGATTAACTATTTTGCTTATATTATTCCTATTATTGGAAAGTTTGACGCTTTGCGGAAATATTTAACGAAATTATTATTAACGACATTTTTCTATTTTGCAATTATTATTCCTCTTATTTTAATTATTAATAATATTATTATTAACGAAGATTAACTATTTTGCTAATATTATTCCTATTATTGGAAAGTTCGACACTTTGCGGATATATTTAATGAAATTATTATTAACGACATTTTTTTATTTTGTCATTATTATTCCTCTTATTTTAATTATTAATAATATTATTATTTACGAAAATTAACTAATTTGCTAATATTATTCCTATTGGAAAGTTCGACGCTTTGCGGGTATATTTTGAGCATACGTCATAACTCAATATAAACAAGTTGAAAATAAATAAATCACCGAAGTAGTACATCGGCAGGTTTTCCCAATATCAGCCATTGAAGGTTGGGTTTTTTGTAGGCTGTTTGCTGTTTTTTTCATTATCAGCCATTAAAGGTTAGGTTTTTTCTTAGGCTTTTTTTTGCACTATCACCCAAAATATGTTGTTATTTTCGTAGGCTGTTTTTTCGATACTATCCATTCAATATTGTGTTTTTCGTAAGCGGTTTTTTCACTATCACCCAATAAATGTTTTTTTTTCGTAGGCTGTTTTTCCCGATAACATCCAATAAATATTGTGTTTTTCGTATTCGGTTTTTTCACTATCACAATAAATGTGGTTTATTTTGTAGGCTATTTTTTCCAGTATCGTCCATTTAAGGTTTTTTTCGTAGGCAGTTTTTCCAAAATCATCCAATCAATTAGAAGACCATTCTAAAACTTTTTGAAGTAAAAAATCATCTGCTATTGGCAGAAATAGTCACATGCTTCGCTTGCGAAGCGTGCGTAAAGTTTTACTATATAAGCGCATTGGTGTTGTTTTTGAGCTTAGAGTGCTATTTGAGTGCGACTACCTTTACTATTAATATGTAAAAACACACACGCTTCGCGCGTGGAGCGTGCGTCAAGTGCTGGTATATTTAATAAAGACGCTTAATAAATGATATTTGCATCGTGTTGTATTATATTTTCCTAGTAGATTTTGTTCCATCTCAGTTCATCGAGCGCGTCGAACGAGTAACCTGGGATTAGCTAGTAAGTCAGATAAGATTGCTAATTAAAAGTTAATTAACGACTCTCTTCTACAGTTCTTGTGTTAGAAATAATCTGTAGTTACAAAACAAACTATACTGGTTACAAATTACCAATCAATTCAAAACTTTAGATTTTTAAACCATTTGAAACCTCTGCTGCACTACTACCCCCGTGCTGTTGTTTGTGAATGCGTGGTCATACCTACTCATTTGTAAACATATCATTTTCATTTACACTGACATAAGCTAAATGGCTATCTCCAGTGAAACATTCTTCTTGCTTGACCAGCGAATTGCTTGATGTCACAGGAGTCATAAAAAATTAGATAATGAGTTCATATATATATATATATATATATATATATATATATATATATATATATATATATATATATATATATATATATATATATATATATATATATATATATATATATATATATATATATATATATATATATATATATATATATATATATATATATATATATATATATATATATATATATATATATATATATATATATATATATATATATATATATATATATATATATATATATATATATATATATATATATATATATATATATATATATATATATATATATATATATATATATATATATATATATATATATATATATATATATATATATATATATATATATATATATATATATATATATATATAAAAGGAAGTCGGGTTTGTGTTACGACACTTATAACTCAAGAACGGCTGAACCGATTTTAGAGATTTTTAATTTGTTGGATTTCTCTCAGCTCTTATTAACAGAATAACTAAAAAATTTGACATTGAACCATGGAGTGGCCCATGGGGACCGCAGTATGTACCCCGGTAGCTATACAGCCTTAACAGTGCGTCCTAGAAAAAAACTTCAAATGGCAAAGTTGTAGAGCACCCTCTATTTGGTCTTGCGGAAAAAATAAATTTTTAAATTGGAGTTTGGGTTATCGAGATATACAGATGTTTAATTTTCCGCGACATGATATTTATGCGCAAATGGGGTAGAGCGCATTTATTAAATATTCTGACTATTTCATTGTTTACAATTGAAAATCTCACAGAAAAAATTAAGTAAATATCTTTTTCAATTAAAATATAAAATAAAATAATTGTTTATAGGCCATAAAAATATAAAAGATATTTTTAGCATAGATATATGATTTTTAGTTTCGCATTTTCCGTTTTCCATTTGGCATTAACAAAGTGTCAATGCTGTTCCGTCAATATTATATTTTCGTTCGTTGGAAATAATTTGCGAGTTTTAAAGTTTTATTAGTTTTAACAAAAACATTATTAATAACAATGCCGCGACCCAGAAGATCTAATCTTTCCCAAAATAACCGTCAGGCAATTAGGCATCGGAACAATGTTAACCAATCCACCGCGGAAGAACTGGAATTAGCGCGAGAAAGGCGCCGCGTTAGTATGGCCCGGCTTTGTGCTTCTCGAAGACAAGAGCAAAGAGATTTACTCCCCAAAACTGCTTATGTCAGTGATGAACAAACAGTTAATTTTCGACACACAATTGCAAATTTGAATCGAGCAGAGGAGAAACTGGAAAGACGTTTCTCATGTCTTTGATATTGGCCACTGTTCGTGCGAGATCAGACATCGCGGTAGCAGTTGCTTCTTCTGGAATAGCAGCCACATTGTTAGAAGGATGCCGTACGGCTCCTTCAGCATTAAAATTGCCCTTAAATCTTCAAACTACTGAACAACCAACATTGCAAAACACTCTGCAATGGCAAAAGTTTTAGTAGCATCTAAAATCATCATCTGGGACGAGTGCACAATGGCGCACAAACGCGCATTGGAAGCACTTGATAGAACACTGAAAGATCTGCACAATGACTCGCGACGTTTTGGAGGTGCAATGATTTTATTGTCTGGAGATTTCCGCCAAACACTGCCAGTCATTCCAAGATCGACTGCTGCCGATGAAATTAATGCTTCCCTCAAATCATCATATCTGTGGCGCTATGTGATGAAACTTCAGCTGTCTTCTAACATGAGAGTTGCATTGCTGAACGATCCATCTGCTGAAGATTTCTCCATGCCATTGCTCAACATCGGTAATGGCCGTGTTCTTGTCGACAAATCGACCGGATGGATTTCGTGAACGTGGCTATAATCGACATGAATTAGATCAATTAGTTCAATCGAATGTACCCCTCTTGAACCCTCAACAAAAAGAAGTGTATGATACATTAATGAAGGCAATCGATAATGGAAATGGTGGCTTATTTTTTCTTGATGCCCCAGGTGGAACTGGAAAGACGTTTCTCATGTCTTTGATATTGGCCAGTGTTCGTGCGAGATCAGACATCGCGGTAGCTGCCGATGAAATTAATGCTTCCCTCAAATCATCATATCTGTGGTGCTATGTGATGAAACTTCAGCTGTCTTCTAACATGAGAGTTGCATTGCTGAACGATCTATCTGCTGAAGATTTCTCCATGCAATTGCTCAACATCGGTAATGGTCGTGTTCCTATCGACAAATCGACCGGATTGATTTCTTTTCCTCCAAATATTTGCACTTTGTTTCATCGAAAGACGAGCTTATCAATAAAGTGTTCCCAGACATCATTGCTAATCATAAAAAGAACAAATGGTTGAGTGAGAGAACAATTTTGGCGGCTAAGAATAAAGATGGGGATGACTTAAATATTCTAATTCAGAATCAAATTTTTGGTACTCTGCATTCATTCAAATCTATTGACTGTGTAACAAATGAAGATGAAGCCACTAACTGTCCAACTAAATTTGTGAACTCCTTGGGTGTGTCTGGCTTACCACCGCACAATTTACAACTGAAGGTTAGATCAGTAGTTATTATGCTTAGAAATCTAAATCAACCAAAACTATGCAATGGAACGCGTTTGGTTTTAAAGAAACTAATGGTCAATGTGCTTCACGCGACGATCCTCAAAGGAAATTCAAAGGCGAGGAAATACTCATTACGAAGATTCCTATGATCCCCACCGATTTGCCCTTTGAGTTTAAAAGAATTCAATTTCCGATTCGTCTAGCGTTTGCAATGACGATTAACAAATCACAAGGCCAATCTTTGAGTGTTTGTGGTCTGAACTTGGATAATGCATGTTTTTCTCTTCTCATGGTCAATTGTATGTGGCGTGTTCACGTGTCGGCAGACCATCAGATTTATTTGTTTTTTCGCCCGATAATAAAAAAAAACATAGTGTATCATAAAGTGCTGGATTAAAGAGAATCGACCCGAGTTCAACCAATGTTTTTCTAATAAACTATTAAAGTGAACGTTTTTTTATTTTTGTTTTCTTTTAAACTTATATATAGGAAATTTGTTATTATTGTTCTTTATTGCTTAAAAAATACACTCTTTCTTTAAGGTGAAACGAAGTTCGTCGGGTCCGCTAGTATATATATATATATATATATATATATATATATATATAAAATAATTTAACAAAAGAGATAATCTCAGTAGCCGTTTAGTACAGTGGCCATCAGTACGGTTCCCCCTAACCATCTAATTATAGTTCGATTCTTTTTACTGAATCGATTGTTTTGATTCGGCTCATCATGATGATTCGTTCAATTAACTCATTTGCTGAGCTAATTAAGTACCCATACACGCGCTTGCTGAATGAATCGTTTTTTTCCTAACTCGTTTGTTGAATCGTTTCTTTTACTGACTCATCTTATCTAAACATCCATATAGGATCGTGCCATGGGTTCGCTGCGCAATAGTTAAGTTTATTTACTTATGTATTATTTGCATATTTAACTCTATTATGCTAGTAAAATAAAGTAGAGCCGATTTTTAATTTACGTTAACTTTTTGCTTAGCCTCGTGAGAAACTGACCGTGTGATAGTAATAAACCAAAGTTGAGGCTCTTTGACATTGGCTGGCAAGTTCTTTGAGCTCCGCCTCCATGCCCATTATGTAAATGAACCAAATAAGATTGAACGATTCTTTTTAGTCTCAGTTGGATTATTTAAATGATTCGTTATTTTTGAACGATTCGTTCGAACTTCGCCCATCTCTATTAGCTAAAAATATTATTAATTACTTCAGAAAACTTTTTGACGAGGTCGGCAACTTCCTACGATCTTAAAAAACATCGGTCGGCAAGTTCCTACGTCATTGCGGTCGGCAACTTCGAGGTCGGCAACTCCGGTAGACACCGGAACAACAATGAACTTAATAAAGAACACCCATGGCCATATTTAGTCAAAATGTTCAGATTTGATTCGATGGAAGCTACAACGTTCAGGTTCACATGCTTGCTGTGCAAACCTAAAGGTCCTAAGACCTAACGCAACTACGTGTTCAGCATTCCACAATTCTCCGTCGAACTTGAAGAAACACGTGAATCTGGATACAGTCTGGATTCTTCAGTAGCCGATGGTGAGGAAGAAGACAATTTCTTCGATCGCAAAAAGTCAACTGTGTCTGACAATGAAGTTCTTATGCAGTATCTCCAGAGCCGATCAGATGACATGAACATCATTGCTGGAAATGAGTGCTTAAAGAAAATCTTTATCCAGTTGATTAGTTAGGGCAGTAGCGTTTGAAAGACGATGAAATTACAATAAAATAAAGTTAGAATATTGACGAATGACCATTACAAAAGCGGCTTCTGTACTTGTACTTTTTACTTTTACTTAAGTACATTTTTTAGCAAATACATTTACTTAAGTAACTTTTTGAGGCTTTACTTGTACCTTTACTTAAGTACTGAAACTCAATACTTTTTCCAACACTGTATATATATATATATACATTGATTATTTGTGAGTCTGTCTGTCTGTGAGTGAGTTTGTCCTATATATATATATATATATATATATATATATATATATATATATATATATATATATATATATATATATATATATATATATATATATATATATATATATATATATATATATATATATATATATATATATATATATATATATATATATAAACTCCTCCGAAACGGCTTAATCGATTGTTATGAAATTTTTTGTGTACCTTTCTTCAGACCTACCAAACGTACACAAAAAATTTCATAAAAATCGGTTTAGCCGTTTCGGAGGAGTTTAGACACAAACACCATCACGAGAAGCTGTTCTGCAATATCATATTTTTATTTGTTTCTATTGTGTTAGTATTTTTGTTGAAACTGCTGTATGAATGTTTAAGCAGTTTACTAATAAAGTTTTCAAAAAGTGTAGAAACCCAGAAATGTTTTTTAATGGATTTTAAATAGTTATAATTTATAAACGACATCGTCATTCGTTTCAATCAAATAAAATTTTTATAGCGCTATTTAAGTGGCGTGCATTAGCGCTCGGTCATAAACTGATCGAACAGAAATGTTTTAAGTTCACGACGGAAAGCAGTGAGTGAAGTAGAGTTAGTAAGAGATGGAGGAAGAGAGTTCTAGAGAATGGGACCAGAGTAAGAAAAATAGCGTTTAGCAAAAAAATGATTAACAGAAAAAATGCGAAAGTGACTAAGAGAGAAAGGTCGAAGACCAGGCTACAAAATATTTGTATTAAGTTAGTTAAGTAGAGTGGAGAAGGGCAATTTTTACTTTTAAACAATAGTAGACAAATTTGAAAAAAAAAACCTTTGTTTAAAATGAAGCCAATGGAGGAAAACAAGAGATGGAGCGATAAAAGGAAAGTAAGAGGTGCGAGAAACTAGGCGGGCCGCAGAATTGAAGGATTTAGAAATAGAAAGAGGGTGAAGGGTAGTGTCAGGGAGACCGTAAGAGAGAGAGAGAGAGAGAGAGAGAGGGAGAGAGAGAGAGAGAGAGAGAGAGAGAGAGAAAGAGAGAGAGAGAGAGGAGAGAGAGAGAGGGAAAGAGGGAGAGAAAGAGAGAGCGAGCTGCAGTAGTCAATTCAAGTCCGAATGAGAGAAGAGACTATAAATTGTAGAGAATGATCGCCCACAAGCAGAAGAAGTTGCTTAATACATCGAATACGGAAATAGCAAAATTTAACAATAGTTAATCTTATTAAGCGTTTGGTAAATTAGCGTAAACGATAGGATTTCTACGGAGGTTTTTTTAAGGTTAAAACACATTTTACTTTGAGGAAATTTTTTGCGCAACGCTAATCATGCAATTTGTTTGGATCGTAAAACATTGTGACAAATTTTATCAATTTGTAATCTTGTGTAATAAGCAAACATTATTTCTAGAAATTTTGCTTGGAGCTTCACTGACTGGATTTCTCTTACTAGCGTTCAGCAATAAAAACCAGTCAATTAGTTTTGCCAAAAATAATGCTTTGTTGCTACATGAAAATAGAACCAAATACGTGTCTTTATGCAAAAACACGTTTAATTCAAGAAGAACAGGAAACCTTATGTTTAGTCTGGCAGCATTGCTTTACGTTGCCAAACATACAGGAAGAAAACCAGTTTTGCCTGTAAAAATCGTCCATGGTTGGATCGATAAGATATTTGATACTCACTTGGATAGATTTAATAATAATTTTCTCTATAACAACTGGACAAGCTTAGAGCTTATTGAACACTTTGGACCATTATCTTACGACAAAATTTTTGAAAACCCTCACGTAAACGACAGTTATGCACGGATTCCAGTTCTACTGATTTGCGGATATTTTCACAATGTTCTTTACACAAAAGGCATTGAAAAAGATTTGAAACAACATTTTACATTTAAAAAATCCACCACACTAGCTGTTAATAAATTTATGCAAAGCTATATGCAGCCCACCGGTAAGATTTTGACTTTAGGCTTGCATGTCAGGCGTGGTGATTTTCTATCAATCAAATCGCAGAATAGAGGCCGAGCCGTTGCAGATGAAAGTTATATAAATATGTCAATCTGGTACTTCATCAACTTTTTTAAAAATAAAGCATGTCAACTAATAATTTTTGTTTGTAGTGACGACATCAAGTGGGTAAGAAACACTATCAAAAAATTAAAATTTAAAAATAAATTTTTGAAAATTTTCTTTGTATATTCGATGGGACACGACGCCGCCTTTGATATGTGTCTCTTGTCCAAATGTGATGCCATAATAATAACAAGTGGTTCTTTCGGTTGGTGGTCTGCGTGGCTTGCAAACACTACTACCATTTATTACTCTTTATATCCAACTGCTAATTCAAGTCTAAGACGCAATTTTGACCCTAGAAGCTATTACAAATCAACCTGGATTGGTCTGCCGTAAAATAACATTGATGATTAATTGTTCAATACAATTTTTTTTTCATTACATTTTTTTTTCAGAATAATGACTGCACTGTTTAATTTTAGTTCAAACATTTTTCGAAACAATTAAAATTTAAGAATTGGTTAAAAGTTGTTTTATAGATTCCACCTGAAAAAAATCAGACAACAGACAGCAGACAAGTGAAACTAATTAAAAACATGTAAAACATGACATTGAAAAGTTTTAACTGCTTATAGTGCTTTTGAAAAATGTTTACACAAATGAACCAGCCATTATTCTAACGCTACAAAATAGAAATAAATTTTTGATTTTGAAATAAAAAAATATTTTTATGATATGAAAATATTGCATTGTCATTGAGAATACATGTGTTTTGAAATTTTCAAGTTAATTGAAGGTGTAGAAGTGGGCGAAAAATCGATTTAAAAAACCTGAAAATACAACATACAACATGCAACATACAGTGTGAGGTAAATAAAAACGTGTAAAATACTTACGACTGTCCTCCCCTCGGTCGTCAGCAATTTTTGTAACTTTTTTATTAATGCAAGATGTATTTTTATTTTGTTGATCAATATAGTTTTTACACATTGAAAATTTAAAAAAAAATCAATAAGATTGTGTGTTTTAGAATGGTTATTGTGAGAACAAGCAATGACCCTGACAAAAACCCAGACAAAACAGCTAGTACAAAATATCTAATAACTGATAAAACTTTATAATAAAATTATCTAATAAAATATCTAACAATTATAACAAGTCAAATCATCACCATGATAAACTATTGTTGGTTCAACGTGCCCCTAACAAAATGGTTCAACATGCCCCAATCGTATTGGTCCTAGTATTTTAACTGTAGGCTGATTAACATGTTATTGATGCGAGAAAGAAAACACGTACTGTGTTACTGGATGAAAACACAACAAAAATATGTATCGTAAAATTACTCACCTTCTTTGCAATTGTGTTTTAAAGAACAATAACGTCAACGACTCAAAATTACTCGAAACCGGCAAAATCACTTATATTGCGATTATTTTATAATTAACATAGACAAACATCACAAATCAACACAGCTACTTCTATTTATATTATTAGTCCAAACTATGAAACTCTGACAAAAAAATTTCTATAAAAAAGCAAATCTACCCATCTGGTTCAACATGCCCCGTGGTTCAACATGCCCCGGTCTCCCCTAAACCTTCTACGTTACATAACCTGCTTTATTTACATGATTAGAGCATTGATTTGTTTCAATTTTGTTGGTGGCTGCTGGTCACCTTTATGGATTATACAAAGAGAGGAGAAGTTGAAGTTGTTAAAATGCCTTTATGGCTTGCAAGTGTGAATGTCTTTTGCAAAAGATTTTGTGCTCCAGTCTGCGCAAAAATTTTTTTAGTAATTGGATCAAGCACTTAGTTGATTTTCATGCTTTCGTTTTCTGTTAGATGACTATAAACAGTCATTAGAATGTGGTTCTTAAGATTTTTAATAACTTTTTCGTCGTTATCATCTAACTGACAAAGGCGTTTAATTTTATTTTTATAATTGGGACCGTTGATAAGACTGGCTGTGTTGAAGACAAATTTGGTAAATTTTTAAATTTTTTAGGAACTTTTGCAATGCTTTTAATAACTTAAATACACTCAAATTCAAACACAACTCAACATGGCGGTTTTTAGACCTCCTAGCCGCCGCCGGCCGCCGCCGCCGCCGAACTTTTTATAGCCGCCGTAAATCAGCCGAAATAAATTACGGTTAGCCGGCGGCCAGCCGAAAACGGTACGCCAAAAATCCACTATAGGATTTCCGAACGCCAGCTTAACCTCGACCTTTTTTGTATTAGTTACGTTTGACTCATTATAAAACTAATTTTCAATGTAAAAGTGCAAAATCAACAATTATGTATACATTGGTGTGCAATGTTTAATTTCCTGAATTTCTTTCTGAAATCAATTACGTTGCCTAATTTTCATTATATTATCTTTGCTTTACTTATTATCGCTACTGACAGACGCTTTAAAATAGGAATAAATTTAAGTATCATTTTATGACAATTGCTATTAATTTGATAATTTATATATTGGTAATAAATTTTGAACTTTATTAACTTTAGTATTTAATTTTATATTAAATTTTAGCCTAATTTAAAATAATTATCAGCCACAAATTTGAATCATGAGCCGGATAATTTCAAATTCAAGCCGAATAATAATTTTACGCGTAAATTCGGCCAATCCGGATATCAGCCGAAATATTTGTTCAGCCAGCCACAAACATAAAAAAATTCGGCTAGGAGGTCTAACGGTTTTTAAGGTATTATCTGCAGCTTCGTGCAGATCGAAAACAGACTATAATTTGCTTGTTGGTGATCATGGCTGTTGTAAACATTAGAAGTTGTTGATATAGATTGCAGATGATTTCTTATCAATGGTTATATCCATTGTGATAAGAAAACTGGTCGTCTAGATTGGTTATTTCCTGAACTGTTTTAATTTTATGGAAAATTATTTCCAATTTAGTAAGGTCGGTCAAAGAGGTACTTTTCTATTTTAACATGAAAAATAGTGACAAATTCACAACATTTTTCAATCAATATTATTACTTCATCAACACAGTAGATGCTGCCAACAGTAATTAATAAGTGTAGAAAATGAGCCACACCATGCTGAACTACCATCATTTTTATGATTTTCATGTTTACTAATCCATTGTGACATAAATCTACCATACCTTTTTTTACATCAGGAAAAAACTTGAACAAGACATACTTTACGTGGTTTGCAAGGGCTTGCCTTGCGTGACTGCCAGGTAGGCTTTACAGCTCAGAATGAGCTCAAGAATTGTCAATTTTCAACAAATGACAACCGAATTCAAACATAAGATCACCATAACATCTATCTATCTAGGACACAATTTATAAAAAATTTCAGTTCAAGTTAAGTTTAAAAATGTTGACTGTTTTACCAACAAACTTACAGGATTAAAGTTAGTTTTGGATACTGTCGGAGGAGCAGTAGAGACATTATTGTTCATAACGAGGTTCCTAACGTCCCAGAAGTTGCAGCTTGCAACACTTCAGTTAGTTTATCGAAGTAACACTGCCACACGTCTCTTAAAAGAGGTTGTCCAGCTCGCTGGAATTCAACTCTGAACTCCCGCCAACTGTCTATGGTACATTTTCATGAAATTACAATTAAAGCGAATCTGTAGCTATCTGCCTGGTGATGATGCCATAGTCAGGGGCGTCATTTCAGAAAAACCTTAGGGGCAAAATCTTTTTAAAACCCAGAGATTAAAATTTTTATCTTCGTAGTGCTATTTTTTTCTTCTCAAAATAGAAAATAGCTAATAGCCGTGGGAGGGGGTTGTAGTAGATATTTTTTACAAAAAAATCAGAACTTTATACACTCTTCCCCAAAAAACTAATGACTGTAGAAGTAAGCGGATTTATGGGGAACCAACTTCGTGGGCCCTTATTTTGTCCTTTAAAAAACTTTTTATATTAAATTATTATTGCCTTTCAAACTGTCAGGTATATAAATACAAATTTAACCGTTTGTTTTACGCCAATAATCTCAGAAAGTTTTAAACCAATTGCTTTGTGATTTGGACACAACATAGAAACAAATTCTGTTTGAAAAAAAATCAGCACTCTATTTCACGTTTTATGAGCAAAAAAGTTTTCTTAGGCTTTTATTGCGTAACCATTGGGACCATTGAGTGCATTTAGTCAAACTAAGCCACAGCAATGCATGGCCGGGTACAGCTTATTTGTAATATTTGTCTAAACAAAATGGTTTAGTATACTGCTACAAGGCAGTGCAGCCCACGGAGAAATTTCCTTGATTCAGAAAAAAATAATGCAGTTGCTCATGAAAATTAGCAATTCAACCAGAGCCGGATTAAACCATTTTAGTGCCCAATGCACAAACTCACATGGGTGCCCTCTACTGCCCGGGTTCCCTGATCTTTCACTGACGTGACCGCTAGTATGTTCAAAATTATGCAAAGAAAACTGTTGTTAACAAATATATTTGTAGTTTGTACTACAATTGATCATATAAAACCTAAAATAAATTATTTCTGTATTAAAATTCAGTTGTTTCGGGACTAAAATTTGTTCAAAAAAGATATTTCTTGAGGACTTGTGGTGCCCCAAAACACTTGGTGCCCAAGGCACATGCCTTGTTTGCCTAATGGTTAATCCAGGCCTAAATCCCACGACGTAAACAGTCTCTAAAAGTTCTGTAAAAGGCGCATTGTAAATGTTCACATTGATTGATTGAAAAAAATGTTGAAAGCACAACACCTTAAAAATAAGCATGGAAGTTTTTTCCGTTCCCTTACGAACGTAACCGAAAAGTCGGTTTTTATCGGTTGTCGGAAGTTCGGAATAAAATTATTTCCGACCCCGAAAAAAACCGAACGTTCGGAATTACTTTTCGTAAATGTCGGGTTTTTTCGGAATTCCGTAAAAAAATAAACAATGAATTTCACTGATCGTCATTTTAGATCATTGAAATATTATAATTATATCATATCTTTCCTTTTTCTTCTGTTTGCGATAAATGAGCAAATTCGTAAACTCTCAAAACTACCTGTTATGAAGGTGGAGCTGCTTGAGGACAGAGTCTGTATCTTAGTGAATCAACAACATTCATTTGTTCTAGGTAGTGTCTTAGAAGTTAATTGACATTATGTCAAGTTAAAAATTTGAACTAGCAAAATCCTGCACGGGCATATTTGTTGACACACAGATCGTTATATAGGCACACAATCCCAAGCCCCGTCTTGTCCTTTTTCACAAATACACAACGCCATGCATACTACCTATTTGCTAATGCATGGCACTCTTCCTGGTTTCAAAAATCCTGTATTCAGCTTTGATAGCTACATTTCCACACAAAAAAACAATTTCTATAAACTGATAATTTTTTTCTCAAAACACTGTTGGCTGGAAGGGGGTAATCTCAGCTAGTTTTACTTTTTTTTATCTATTTTATAATTATTAAACATCTGATTAGCATAATATAATAAATAATAATTATTCTAATCTTGTTGAAACTATAAATAAATTTTTGGCACATATTACTGATAAAAAACATGTTTCGAGAGATATAACTTTTATTTGTATTGCAGCTAAAAAGCTGGATTGGAACAATGGGAAATCACATAATATGAATTATAGTATATGAAATGTTAGTGTGAAATAAAGATGAATATAAGATAAAGATAAAAACAGATAGAATAAAATATAATCAAATCAGATCAAGTATTATTTTACAATGAACTGTATCATTGTAAGTTCATTGATCAACAGTGGAGAATCAAAACCTAATACCAATAACTCATTAAATTCTTGTATAATTCCATTATATTTTATGACCCGACCCGACCGATATGCCTCAAATGAACGAGTCTGCATTCAAATTCAACATCTGCTTCCATGGTTTCTTGACCAAGGATCCTTCATTGAGCTAGAGGAGACAATCAAGTACTACGCCTGCCACCTTGGTCACATATCTGCTGTTCGTGGTGAATACTTCCGCTGGAAACAAATGGTCGAATGTCCGATTGGCAGAGCGGCCACATACCGCAGTTGATATTCTGCAACATCTAACTGCTGAAACTCTTCATTTTGTTGTCCTTTTCTTCCACGACAGCCGAGAGATCCTTCGAAAACTATGCACAGACTCAAATCTTATCTACGCACCACAATGGGCCAGACAAGGCTTGCAGTCGCGACCTTAATATTAATGAAGAAACCGTCATCGACATGTTTTCGCAGAAAAAACGTCGGCTGAATTTTATATTGTAATTTACTGTTCCAAATTAAATGTCTTATGGCTTGTTATTACTAATTATTGCTTAAACTGTCGTTATCCTTGACTTTTGTGGGTCGTACATTTCTGAAATTTCTCAGTAAAACTCCTTACTAATCAGTTTCTTCCCCGGCCCCCCTCCGATAAAAATTTCTAGCTGCGCCCCTGGACAGACGCCAGATTTTCCTCCCACCGCATAAACTTCCCCTAGGCCTATCGTCTGGTTACGTTACGTTGGTACAACGGCGAAGTTATCAGTTATAAGTAATCCTTATGTTGGCTATAGAACCTGCTCCCCCTGTTGTACGCTTCCAAAGACTTTTCATTCTTTTAATGTCACGCGATTTGTTGCAAGGATTGTGACTTTCCTGCGTTTTGTCATGTTTGTTTAGTACACGAATAAAATAATAATATATATATAAGACACATCGATTTTGGAAGTCAAAATTTACCCACTTCCCTTTATCCTTTCGAGCTGAAATTTTGTGTTTATATTTTGTGTAAAATACAATGCTTTCTATTAAATTTTGAGTTTTATTGGATGGTTCAAAATGGCCGGGTTAGTGCCTACTGATCCCAGGACAACTGATCCCACGGACAACTGATCCCACGGACAACTGATCTTATGGAGAACTGATCCCATAAGCAACTCATTTTTGACGACAATGGTGGTGGTGATGATGCTTACGTAGCCAGCTTAAGATGGCCGGCTGCATACGACAACGGTGGTGGCGAATATGATACTGGCTGCTCCAGTAAGATTAATCAGTGTCTAATATTTATTGTCATTTTTACTCAAGGACATTAATGGAACAGTCTTGAAACGATCGCATCGCTAAGTAGTTTTTGTTTCGTTGGCCATATAACTTACCTATATGAATTTTTCATAGTGCAACTTGCGTCCGTTTTGCTGAGAGTCACTAAATGAAGCCATGAGAATTAAAACAAGTTAGTAAACAGAGAAATAATATCTAGTATAAGCGCACGATACACAGCCGAAATGAAAGTGACAGTTCGTATTACTTTTCAGCATTTCACTCTTTTCTGCGTGAAGTTCATAATGAGAAATGGAACCGTGCCAATCCAAGAATAATAGTGTTAGAGCTCATTTCAGAAGTTGTTTTCTTCATTTCCTTATACAATATTACAATATATCATCGAAGATATAAATTTATGAAGACACTCCTCCAACATGAATTCTTATCGGCTTATTTGGGAGTCTATGACTAAGACCATCATTACAGCGTCCAAACATATTCTCTTCATGCTATGCACTAGTGGACAGCCTGCAAACAGGCCTAATAACTTTTCCAGATGCTCTTTTCCTTTCTGTATGTATCTTTCCTTATCTCACTTTGTTAGCATCCTTTTCATACATACGTGCATATATACATATATATATATATATATATATATATATATATATATATATATATATATATATATATATATATATATATATATATATATATATATATATATATATATATATACATACATACATACATACATACACATATATACATTCGTACATACAAACAGAAATCGGAAATTATGTATGTTAATGTCAGTTTATTGATTGCAGAAACAGTGAAATATAAAATGAAGCAGATATGGGGTCAGTTGTCTATGGGATCAGTTGTCCATGGGATCAGTTGTCCATGGGATAAGTTGTCCTGGGATCAGTTGCGATGATCCCCAAAATGGCCCTACCTGTTGACTTTCTAGAATTTGGTTCTATGATCGCTAGGTGGCGCTTGAACATTGATTTATTTTTGTTTGCTAGATGTCGCTCCATTTTAAGTTATTATCAGAAAACCTGCAATAAACAAATGGAAAGACTTGCATAACATTTGTAGCTGCCGATTCACAAAATATAAAAGATTTTTTAAATACGAAGTTTTTTATGGTTCACTTGTCTTTCAACCCAGCATAGTGTGCGCGTAACGCTATTAGGTGGCGCTGCATCATAAATATTACCACTTTCAATTAATTCCACTTTTATTAAAATTTTCAAGACTTCTGAATGGGTCATCACACATGACTTGAAAAAAATTCTCAATTCTCTAATTGTACAATCCAGTAATTCATAAAATCTAGAAGCCCTGCAATTCTGATAATAAGGTACAACCAAGACAGTCAACGCGACATTATTGAATATTAAAAAATGTTAACTCTTTTTTACTCAAGCGGTGAAACTTCTCAGTTGGTAAACATTCTTTCATCTTGCATTTGTGCGATTCATCTAAAAAAGATAATACAACTGTATAAAAATGAATAAACCCATAGAGTTTCGGGCAACTAGGTAAACTGCTCCCCCCTCTCCCCAAGAAAAGCAAAGTATTGCATTTTAGTACATTTCATAGAGGAAAAGTTGCTTTAGTTTTATCACCACTCTGTTTATGTGAGCCAAAATTCTCCTACACCAGGCCAGCCAAGTGATAGCGAGTCTCTTTCTGATTAAACTATAAAAGCAGCTGCTTCTGAAAGTTGCAGTTTAATGTTATTATGTTCAGATGCGTATAATTACCACTTCTTTATTGTGAAAAAGGGGAATGGCAAACTTTTATTGCAAAAATGAAAAGTCTAAATCTCTGGAAAACCCCTCATGATTATATCCATTAATTTATTTATTCAATTAATTATTTGGTTACTATCAAACATTGAAAGAGCTACAAACCTGGATTAGCCTATCATAGATCTTGTTGCTTCCTTTTATGTGACTTCCTCCATGGTTACCTTAACAAAAGTTGGTGGAAAACCTATTGAAAACTTTCCAAACTTAGACATTGTGTGCTATTTAGCACGCTGCCTATCACTTCAAATACATATTAGGTACTCGAATTATGATCATGTACTGTTAAATCCAACGTCCAAAGGAATATCTAGAGGTGACACTAAACCTCTATCTTTAAAATAACTTTACTAAACCAAACGCTTGATTTTATTGCTACACCATTAGGAAATAAAGTAAAGTATATATTCTTTTTAAATTGAAATAGTAGATAGTTTTTGATCCGACAATAAAATACAATAATTAACATAAATTCATTTTTTTGCTATTTTTAAATTTCAGACCAATTTATTTTTTGGAAACATTTACCAAGTAAAAAAACTTGTATTCTGTTACTGCAGCACTAGCACATACTGCATAATTTATGGAAATTGTAGATCAAATTTCTAAACCAAAGTTTAGGATTTTACGACACCAGCAGAGGTCTGAAATTCCAGCCAGAGCCAAGAAAATGTCCTGACATGAATCTGTTTGAAAGTTTTGTAGAAGGTCCTGATGAAGGTCATTGGATTTTAGTCACGACAATGCGGAAGCTAATCAAGAGCAGAGAATCCATGAATTTCTTAAGGGGGGGTCCAAAATCCTTCTTTTTAGTTTTTTTAAATTTGATTACTGTCGCTATGAAGCCCGTTGTAAGATATCCTAAATTCCCTTTATTCAGTAAAACCAAACAAGTGAATTGAAACAAAACCTTTTGTTTACTCTCTTTCTCTCCTTTTTCTCTTTTTCGTTCTCTCTTCCTTTCTTTATGTACTTTTTATGCAAAAAATTCATAAATATTTGCCATATATCAGAACTATTGATGGTCGAAGGGTAAATTTAAAGTTAGAGAAAATGCAGTTGCTAGCTAAGTAAAAAATTAGGTTAATTTTTTTAAACGTCTAAGGGGGACCGGGCTCCCAGGCACTCCCCCTGGATCCGCCGCTGAGCATCACGACAGTGAGTTTCGTGATTTGTGGTGCAAGTGCGTCCTGGGCATAACTGACAAGAATGAGACGATTAAGGCAAAATAGACTATTTCCTGGCTGTGGCAAAAATTCCACACCCCTGCTGGTATCTTGCGACCCTAAACTTTGGTCTACAATGTCCATAAGTTATGCAATATGCTAAATAACACAGCTCTAGTGCTGCAGTAGCAGAATGCAAGTTTTGTTTATTTTATTTGGTTAATGTTTTTAAAAAAATAAATTGCTATGAATATCATATAAAAAAATGAATTTAGAATAATTTGAACAGTGCTGTAATGACATGGCTAAATAAGACTGCACAAACTCTAAAACAGAAAAATTTGTTGGCATAGCTTAGCAAAAAATTTGCCTCCGAAGTTAGATTAACATCCAAATGTTTACAGGTTTATATTTTTCAAATTTCTACATATTAAATTTTATCTAGAGTATTGGAAGAGGATTGTTTATAAGACTTAATATGGCAATGCAAGCAATCTAATGACAGTATTTAGTAATTATTTAATTTTAATAAAATAATTATATGTTGATATGCTGTGAAGATAAGTAATAATATTTTATAAAAGTGAATATAATAAGCTAGGGTTAGTATGGAAGTCAATTCTCTACCACCATTTAATATAAGTTTATTTTTAAATCCTTTCAGGGTGGTAATTCACATGATGAAAAAATTAATACACTAACAATTAATAATAAAACTACTCAGAAAATAAAGCTTTTATATTATATTGATCAAAACAGCATTTATAGATGTTGAAATCATGCTTTGAAAGTTGTTCAGGTCAACTATTAAACAACATTCACAAATGCTATCTAAAACTGCAGTGGAAACAATTCTAATCTTTACCCAAGTGTTTATTTTTGTCTTCCAATATCAGTAGCAGCAGCAGAACTGTCGTTTTCAAACTTGAAGGGCTTAAAACACTGATGCATTTTCAAATCAACAACAAAAAAACTGGCAGGCTAATACTCACACATACCCATCATTATGTTGAAAACCGATATTGAAAAAAAATGTTGACAGAGAGATATCCAGAAAATGGCTCATTTAGCAAATAATAACCATAATTTTTAATTCACTTAACAGTAATTAAATGACATTAAAAATAGTTTGAGACATAATTAAATTGTAAAAATTTGCTTGCTTCTGTGTTAACTTATTATTAAATAGATATTTTAATATTTATTTCATTTTTTATTTTTTTAGAGATTGGAAAAGCCCATTCTCCTTCCCTGGACTTACTAAAGGCAGCCTACAATAATTGAAAAAACTTGACTCTAAATTTTCACTACTCTATAAAAATAAATAAAACTAATAAACAAATATTCAAAATCTTTGGATCACTTAATAAAAATTACCATGATAAACAGCACAATATTCAAATCCTGCTCTGAACTTATTAAAACCTTCTTAATACTGTTGGTACAGTATAAGTCAGCAACATCAAACACATAGACTAAATAAATAACTAAGATATTTGAATAATCCATACTACACAATAAAATATATTTACTGAAATAAAAACAATTAAAAAAAACTTTACTAGTTGGAGTCGACAGCCATGCATTTGAGTTTGATGTATCACAGCATATCTTTGTTCTACTATTTGCAATAAACTTTTGTTACTTATAAAATATAAGATGTCACAAAAATATCTATATAACTTAGATAAAATGACTTACTGATCATCTAGGGCAACGCCTGAAACAAAATAAGTAGAGTATTATCTCAACAGTGATAAATCACATGAATGATTTTGACTATTTAATGTACTTGTCTAAATACACATTATATTTCTATGAGTAAGCAAGCAAAAGAGCAAATCCTAACTTACTAATTTTATTGCATGCCGATCCAGATCTGTCAGATTTTATTGAGTTGTCCGACATATTATGGTGAGTGAAACCTTTCATGGCACTTTCACCACTCCGAGCATCACATGGAACTAGTGACACTTTGTCATGTTCAGTGTTACTCTGATATTACATATCATAAACATTTATTTTGTTTAATTTTGAGTCACACACTGAGCAGCTTAAAATACTGAAGATTAAGAGTTTTATTTTGAGAAGTAAAATTTTTTTGTTGAAGTACCAGTTATATTACAAAAATTATTTGTAAAAACACAACAAATATCATTAAAAACAGAAAAAGAGTCAAATATTTCTGCCTACTTTGTGCCCTTGAAAAAAAGTAGCCATGCTGAAAATATGTAATTCCAAAGCTAAGTTAAATAAAACTTAATCAAAATAAAAAATGGTATATTCAATTAAACAAAAACTTTATACACTTTTTAATTTAAAATGAAACAAAATTATAACTCAACTTGAGCAATGAATAAGAAAAAAATTAAAAGCAAAAGATATCAGGAAATGCACAAATATTTACTTGCTCAAACATTTACACTGGCAATGACTTATTGCCACCAGTTGTTACTGGTGGATCATTTTAAATGCTTAAATAAAACAGTTTTTTAATTATTATTTAAAAATAGTATTATTTGAAGGTTTTACAAGAATTACATTTCTTGACAGGTTCATCTGTATGGTTATCTATCTACTAGTAAAACGTTTTAAATTCTACAAAATCATCAAAAGAAAAGTTAAATGTAAAAACCAAAAAACAATTTACAAATGTTGAAGATTGTTATTGTAATAACAGAACATGCACCTAGACAATAACTAGTAAAAAGAGTGCAAAATGCATATAGTAATGTGCATACATTAAACCTTTCCTACAGGCAAACTTAATGCTTGCATTGGCAGGCCTTAAAACACAATTGCAATAGGTTAGGTGAGAATAAAACATACTTGTCATCTCTTAAGTGGAAACTCTCTGTCAAAGAAAAATATATCAACATGGTGGCACAAATTATAATTATATTACTACTTACCATTTTTATGATTCACAAAATTCTTGTCGTAGAGAGATTTTGCGCAACTGCAATGTTCCATCAGTAATCAATTCAAAAGCAATTAAGTTAAAAACATTAGCTTTGAACCGAAAGTTCATTTTTTAATTCCAACATTCAAATTAATATTGGTCATACCTGGCAGACTTCATCTAAACAAATATAAATCTGATATTACTATTTTTAAACTCAAAATAAAAAAATACATTTATTACCACATTGGGAGAAGATAGCATTCTTTTGCAGTATGCATTTTCTTTCGCCAAAATTTCACATCTGTTTTTATGCTCCTGTAATTCACTTTTATGTAAAAGAAAACTAAATTTATTAACAGAAGCCATAAAACAAACTACAAACATTAAATTAGGATTTTTATTTCAAAACAAAACTGTTATGTTATAACCTTTGATTTCTTTTAAAGACCAGTTTTTGTTTTTCTACCTAAAATAATTAAAAAATCATAAAACATGACTTACCAATGTTAGCATCAATTAAAAGCTTTGTAAAACAACCATCCGTCTGATAAAGTTATGGTGTCGTTTCAACTGGTCGTGTTGAAAATTTAAAAGCTTAACAAACAAACAAACTTTATTATAAATTAAGAATTGCAGAATCTTAACTCATAAAACATAAAAAGCACACCATTAGAAGTTGTCGAAAAGAAGAAGTGTGATAATCAATTGCTTTATTTAACGGAATGTCAACAAATTCTTCTCTCATTTTCGTGATGAACTCAACTGGGTCACCAAAATACACTTTTATTTCAGGTGATAAAGTCTGAAATGACAATTTGCCATGAAAAAGTTCCTTAAATTTTAAACTGTAGTAATTGCAAATAAATAAATAAATACATCTCCATTCAAATTGATTATAGTGCATGTGCTATTACAGATGGAGCACTTGTTTTCTGACCCTTGATAAAAAAATTAAACAATTTCATATTACATCTAATTTTTAGACATTGCAAATTACTCTAAACATCACACTTATAAAATTTTAGATTTTAGATTTAATAATTTATTGCACCACATGTCACATAGACTATCATTTTTAATAAAGACACTTACAAGATCCACGGCATACATCACAAACAATATGTCCACAGTTTGTGAAAAAAAATCGTTTTTCTCCAGGTTTACGAAAACAGGAATTGCAGTGGACCCAATCCATTCACACTCTTCATATATTGCTTTTCTCGATAAGCTGAATGGTAAAAGAAGAAAAGCAATTTTTAAATAAACTTATATATATATATATATATATATATATATATATATATATATATATATATATATATATATCCAAGACAAGGACTTTTATGACATACAGACTTATGACAACTGCTACTCTGTTTCCTGAGCAAATCGAGGCCTAGGTTTTTGGAACATGTAACTGCGCGTAAACTGCTAAAAAACGTGAGCATTTTGCAACGAAATAGGGTGTCAAGATTTCCAGAACTCCCCATGTTTTAAGGCCATGTATCCACCCCAACCATTTTTAAGATTATCACAAATACTGTTGAAATTCTGTCAGGCATTTTAAACATCACTTTTTAAATAATTCGCCTATTTAAAAAACGCGCAATTAAATAAAAACTAAAGTATTAAAGGAAATGATTTTTTTCGAATATAGGTAGGATAGGGTTTTACGTTATAACTATTACCACAGCGGTACGCGATCTTTGATTCGCTATATCTTTATTAATTTTATTTTTTACACTATATGGTATATTCAAACTCAGAATTTGTACCTTTATTTAAAAATATTAATGAAATTAAAAAAAAATTATTTTGAAATTTTTATGCTACTACCTAGGATAGAGTTTAGGGGTAGGGATAGGGTTAGTAGCATATATATAGAATATATGGGTTAGTAGCAATTTTACCGATTGCAATCACGTCGAACCGCAGCGACCGGTATTTATCGCTCACTACAAAGCGTGAAAACATTCTACAAGAGCAATTTTGGCGAATAGCTCTACGAACACATGCTACAACATAATATCTTTAAAGCGTTCCGAATTTTATTTTCCATACCTCTAAACAGGCAAAATTATAATCCAGGCAACCAGAAACGCGCTTTACAACGATTACCTATATTACTAGATCCGTCTGCTGCTCAAACTAACAATTTTGAAGCGCTTCCATAGATAAATTATAAATTACATAATTTGCAAAATAATAATCACAGAACTGCTTTTGTTAAGCGCTGCTTTAAATTACATTCTAAATGTTTATTATTGATGGCTTGATTTTTCTGCTATACCGACTAACAACTTAGGAATTGATAATACGTTGAAATCTGCACCCTTCCCTCAGGATAGTTCTGTAGTAACCACCAACCATAGACAAAAAAGAATTAATATAAATCACTGTTTCCGCTTTTATCAAGTTCACACTGTCAACTTGGCAATTTGATTCATTCAAAATAAATTATAAATTTTATCTTTCAGAAGTAAAAGAAGTTAACCCTTGTACACACTTCATTGGTTACCCCAACTTTAAACAATTATGGAGTCACAAGCAGCATTAGTAACAATTAAACCGATTGCCTTCAACCCAGCCGAGGCACTGGCTTGGTTCAAGATAATGGAAGCGCAATTTGCCCTCTCGAACATAACGGTTAGTTCTACTCGTTTTCATCATGCATTATCAACTTTACCAGGTTCGGTGGTCATGTGCCTTGATGATGACACTATCGAGGCAATGGACTACGATAAACTGAAGATCGAAGTTTTAGAACAGTCCATGCCAAACAGAGCTGAACTTTTTGACCAGTTCTTGCAGAGCAACCCGTTAGCAGGCAGACCTTCCCAGCATTTACGAACAATGAAGAGATTAGCACAACAAGTCGGAGTATCTGAAGAGATGGTTCGACACAAATTCCAGAAATTGCAGCCTGCGCATGTAGCTCTGATGCTTGCAACACAGAAAGATTCATCCCTGGAGGAGATTGGAAGACTGGCAGATGAACTGATTGCTATTTTGCTAGTACAACATACTCAGGAAGTCCTTGAATCCTTACTGGACGTTGACGCCATCAGGAGACCCACCAAAACAACCACCTCTCTGAAGCCGTTTACGCCCGATCAACGACCAAAGGTCTGTCGAGCACACATTTATTTTGGGCCAGAAGGAAAATCCTGTCGTCCGTGGTGCTTATGGCCAGACAAACGTGGGGCTCGAATTACCCAATCCCGAAATTCGTCCCCGATGTCTCGAAAACAAGTCTCGGAAAAACTGAAAGGGGCCGTCTCGGTTGCGACTATCGACGGTACCCCCACATTTTATGTCGCATTCTACACAACAGTCAACCCCACACGCCATCAATTTAAGTTCTTGATTGATACCAGATCAGCGGTGTCAATAATACCCCCAGCAGCATTGTAAAAAATTTCAGTTCCTATTCATAAGACTAATATCAGATTAAACACAGCTAACGGCATGCCACTAGAGGTTTGCGGAGAAGTGACACTGACGGTTAGTTGCCAAGATCTCAGAAGAGAATTTACATGGACATTCATAGTGGCCGTTACCACACAACCTATACTAGGGGCGGATTTTTTTACACATCACCATCTACTAGTTGATTGCCGCAGTCGTCAACTTCTGGACACAAAAACGTCCATCTCCACAGCCATGATTACAGCGGTTGGAAAGACCATTGTCCCAGTGTTTGACTGTCCTGTGAACATTCCTTCACCTGTTAAGACGTTAGTAGACCGTCACACTGCCTTGGTTGGTTCTTGGCAGATCATTCACAATTCGCCTTCACCAATGACTCAACACACAATTGAACTAATGTCAAACAAACCAATCTCTTCTTGTTTTCGACAGCTCCCACCTGACAAGTTTGAGGCCGCTAAACAAGAGTTTGCAATATTGTTGAAAGCTGGAATAATTCGTCAATCTAATAGCTCCTATTCCAGCACACTGCACATGGTCCCCAAAAAAGACACTCAATGGCGTCCCTGTGGAGATTATCGAAAACTCAACAGTATAACTAAACCTGATAAATACCTTCTACCAAGAATTTCTGACGTGACAAGCCGTCTCAGTGGTAAATCAGTCTTCAGCAAATTAGATTTGGTTAAAGCATATTACAACATCCCAATCCATCCTGACGATGTTCCCAAAACAGCAGTGTTTAAGTTTAAGTTTAAGTTTATTTGGATTTCAAGCGCCCTTTTATGTAACACCTCAGGGCTCCTTTTACAATAAAAACAACAAAACAAAACAAAAAAATGAAAGCAAAAAATAATATAAAACACAAAAATCAGCATGCCAGGAAAAATGAAATAATTTCTCTCTGATCATCAGTGTCAACTCGTTTTGGTTTGTTTGAATTCACTCGCATGCCATTTGGTCTCAGAAATGCAACGCAAACATTTCAAAGATTTATGGATACAATTTTTCAGGATTTGTCATATGTTTGTGTATACTTTGATGACATTTTAGTAGCCTCAACCAGTGACCATGAGCATTTAGACCATCTTAAAGCAATTTTTCAGCGTCTGGAAGAAAACAATCTGCGAATCAACATCAATAAGTGTGTATTTGCTCAGAGATCTGTGATATTTTAGGACATAAACTTTTTTCGACCGGAGTATCTCCACCCGAAGATAACACACAAGCCATCATCAACTTTCCAAAACCAAAAGACTATGCCGGTTTAAGACGTTTTATTGGCATGATTGGATATTATAGAACGTTTATTCCTCATTTTGCCCAGATATCTACCCCATTATACACACTTTTGGGTAGCACTTATCAACGTAATCATCAGTTAACGTGGGACACTTTTCAGTGCAAAGCTTTTGAAGATATTAATTCAGCTCTTGCAGGTTCGCCGACCTTTATTACATTAGCAAGTCTAGTAACCTATACCACCTCGTTGCAGATGCATCTTCTTCAGCCATAGGTGCAGCCCTCCATCAAGTTGTTAATGGCAAGCCACAACCTATTGCTTTCTATTCTAAGAAATTGTCTAAAACAGAATTGGTATATTTTACATTTGACAGGGAACTTTAGGCTGCGTATTTAGCTGTCATTCATTTCAAACACATTATTGAAGCAGAGAACTTCATTTGTTTACAGACCACAAACCCTTATGCCAAGTTTTCCAATCCAGCAGAAACCAGAAGACCCACATGCAACAAAGACGCCTTTCTATCATATCTGAATACGTCACTGAAATGCACTACATCAAGGGGGCTGAAAACGTAGTTGCGGATACACTCTCCAGGCCGGTCAGTGCACTGCAACTTGAACACCCAGATTTAGCAAGTATTGCCAAGGCACAGACTGAAGATTCAGAAGTACAGAAATGCAAGGACTTTCTCATATCTCATCAACTTTCTGCAGATTTGTCAATCCTTTGCAAAACAAGTTCTATTTATCTTCGGCCATTTGTTCCCCAAGCCCAACGAGAGTCAGTGTTTAGACATTTTCACAATATGGCACATCCAGGATCTACCAATTTAATTGCAGCAAGGTATTTTTGGCCTAAAATGAAAGGGGACATCAAACAATGGGTCAACAACTGCCTAGATTGTCAAAAAGCAAAAATTAATCGTCACAACAAATGCATCCCAGAACAGCCTATTTACCCATTTAATAATCGGTTTCAAACAGTTCACATGGATATAGTGGGGCCTTTGAAACCTTCAAAAACACTTGGTTCTGCATACACCTCGGAGATGCAATATGTCGTGACACTTATCGATAGAGCAACCCGTTAGTTTGAATGCGTCCCCGTTTTCTCAATTACAGCAACGACAGTTGCTGAGGCATTTTTAGCTCATTGGGTCAGTAGATTTGGAGTACCATTATGCCTCACTACGGATCAAGGTCAACAGTTTGAGAGTAACCTTTTTAGTGCTATGTCTCACTCAATAGGTTTTCACAGACTTCGCCCCACTGCTTACCACCCCCAGTCTAATGGCATGATCGAGCGATTCCACAGAACACTCAAAACAGCACTTATGGCTCGCAATGAAGAATGGCTCATTGCACTGCCAGTGGTGTGCTTGGCGTTAAGAGCTTTACCGACCGAACATGGGTATTCGCCATTCACTGCCATGACCGGCTCGGACATTTTGATGCCACATGTTTTCTTTCACAAAACACTCCTACTGCGAAAGAACAAATCTAAGCAATCCAGCAACTCAACAAGCACATGCGGCAGCTTGACTTTACCTGCTAAACTGCCAGTTTTAACGTCAAAACCGGACAGAAACACTTCTACAATGCCCCTTTTTGACCAGCCAGCCTGTACACCTCCAGCCAATTCTTTCAACAATCTACCACGCACAAGATCAGGAAGACGAGTACAATTCAAACAGCACCAGGATTTCATCTACTACAAACTCCGTCTCCTTAGGGGAGAACTACTGTAGTAACTGCCTACCATAGACAAAAAAGAATTAATACAAATCGTTGTTTCCGCTTTTATCGAGTTCACACTGTCAACTTGGCAATTTCATTCATTCAATAAATTATAACTTTTATCTTTCAGAAGTAAAAGAAGTTAACCCTTGTACACACTTCAGTACAAAGGCGTAGCGAGGGAGCAGATGCACCGAGCGCTTGTGGTTAGGGGGAGCCAAATAGGAATGCTATACCTGTGGAGCCGGCCAAAAGTGTAAAAGGTTTTGGAGAAATTTTGGGAAAAGTACCTACGAATACCGCCTCACCCGGTTCCGGTCATCGGCCATTTTTGAATGCAAAAGTGTAAAAGGTTTTCGAAAAACGTTTCGAAAAGTACATTAGCTATTTTTGGAGGAAATGTTGACATATGGGATTTTCAATAATGATCCAAAATAGATAAAAAACCATGTCATGTTTTTAACTGTACATAAAGAAAAACAGACAATCTAGACTTCAAATCAAATCAAATCAAAGAATCATTTGATTAGGCGCTCCCTTATCGACAAAGCCCATTACGGGAGCGCCATGTGAGTCACGTGCAAAAATAAAAAAAAATAAAAATAGAATAAAAAATAAAAAATAAAATAATTGTACAGTATTGTATATTAATTAGCTTCATAAGCTCTCCTAAAAAGTTCGAATTTAAGGAGAGATTCAAATGCAGTTAGAGCAATGTCAGGATTTTTCAGCTCCTGCGACAAGGAGTTCCAGAGCTTCGGAGTAGCGAAAGCAAAGAAAAGAATTTTGTTAACTTCCGTTTGAAACACAAAGAAAAAAATGGCGATTTCGTTGGAAGAGCTGAAACGACAATTAGATATATGCATGCAACAACAAAAGACTTTACTGGTAACTTCACACTCTGTCAGAGGGCTGCCGCAGTCGAAAAAATTAGACGGCAACAATTATGGAGATTGTAAGTTTGGATGAAATTTTTTTAGTTGATTCCGGATTATGGTTTTGTGTCCAACCAAAACCAAGACAGGTCGTTGATCCAGATTTAGATCAAAGAACATTGGTTAAAATCAACCTTAGTCTGAAGCCATGTGTATCTAAAGTAACTAACAAATGTGAAAATGCAGCTGGTGCATGGGAAACTCTACAATGAGACTTTGAAAGTACAACTGTTATTCGTTTGATAAAACTTTACTCTCTACATTGTTCAAAACTGGGTTTGAAGATTTTGGTTCTATGAAAGAGTATGTTGATCACATAATTGATGTTTCTGAACAATTAGAATCTCTCGGTAAACCATTTGCTGGCATTGTAATTGGAGGGCTTATTCTTGGAGGTTTGGCAGATGCTTTTGCTTCATTGGTAATGGGTATACAGGGTTCAGGACAAGACACAACAATTGATTTTGTCAAGCATCTGTTACTTCAAGATCGTGTCAAGAAGATGAGTTTTTCAAGAAGCTCAGAAACTGCCTTCAGTAGTAAAGTCAGAAAAACCCAGAAACAAATCTAAAGGTCCTAGATGCTACTCCTGTAACCAGTTTGGCCATATAAAAACAAATTGTCCAAATGATAGAAGTTCATCACCAGTTGTGAAACAGAATTAGTCAAACTTTGTTGCTTCTTCAGTGATTGATGAGAACTTTGACACCGGCTGGTATCTTGATTCTGGTGTGACAACTGTAAACTGTCTTTGTTAATTTTCTTGAAATGTTATAGTTTTATGATGTAGAATAAGCCTTGCTGTTGTTAACTTTGTGTAACTGGCACTAACTAAAATTTTTAATTTAATTTAAAAAAACGACAATTTGTATAGCGCCGTGTGCAGCAGAAGCCGCTTAAAGGGCGCTTAACAGAACAGTTGCAAAAATTAAGTCAGATAATTGATAGAAATGTGATCCAAAAAAAATTAAAATAAATAAAAATAAATAAAAAAATAAAAAAAAATAAAAAAAAAATAAAAAAAAATAAAAAATAAAAAAGTGGCGAAAATAATAATACAGAAATATAAAAGCAGCTTGAGGGGCGCATCACAAAACTATGTAACGAGTGAACGATGAAACAAGTGAGTTTTTAGAGGTTTCTTGAAGATGGAAAGTGTTTTCGCTCTTCGAACTGAGAATGGGAGAGAGTTCTAGGATGAAGGTCCAGCAACGCAGAATGCGCGATCACCGGCATGAATGCGGATGCGTGGGACAAAGACGTCGAGTGAACTGGATGATCGAAGCCGTTGCCGATTAGGGTCGTCTGAGAGGAGATTGATCTGTTTGAATTTGAATGTTGACTAATTTTTAATATTACAATCATATTGCAGCCACATTTAGTGCAAAAATTTCATTTTGATTTGACAATATTGACAATAAGCCTACAATTAGACTTGTGAAGGATAATTATGTTGATGGTAGACTAATGTGCTGTATATTGTGTACTAGCGGGGTGCCCAGCGTTGACCGGGATTTTTAGAGGTTTTTCTATCGTTTTACTCTATCGCTCCGATGTCCTTCCCCGCTTGCTTTCCCGCTCCCGCAGTCATTTATATATATATATATATATATATATATATATATATATATATATATATATATATATATATATATATATATATATATATATATATATATATATATATATCAGTGATGGGTAGTTACTAGGGTTGTTACAGTTTTGAAAAAAAGATTCAGTTTCAGTTTCAGTTAAAGTAACTGAAACTTTACAAAGATTCAGTTTCAGTTTCAGTAAACTGAATCTTTAAAGATTCAGTTTCAGTTACAGTTAGATTCAGTTTTTTTTTTCAATTTTTTAGGTAAACTACCAAGAAGAAATTTACTATAAAAAACATTTTGCAACACAGACATGTTTAAAAAATGTATTTAGCTTAAAAATTCCTTCTTGAATTTATAAAAGACTTCAGCTCCCAGCTTGTCGTCACCCAAATTATGCCAACATCTGCTAAGAGCAAAGCCTGTAATGAGTTGCGTAATTGTTCTACAAGTCAGAAGAGCTCTTTTTATTTTATTGATGTTTCAATCAAAATAATGGCAAGTTATTCCCATCCTTACCGATGAATAACATGGCCGAGACCATCTGTTGTGATTGACACATACTTCGCTGAATTAAATGATAATTCAACAGATCTTTTTAATTCTTTTACTAATTCGGACACTTTTGCGGATATATCGTGTTGGTTCAGCAAGGTTAGTAAACGACCTTCCGACACAACTGCAAACATATTTTTAATAGAAGGTTCTTCGATCAAAAGAAATGGCGAACTGTTTGCAGCTGAGGCGATAGCATGGACAGCCTTATTATAGGCATTGGATCCTTTTTTAATGTCATTTTTGCGCTCTTTAACAACAAAACAGTTTTCAATTGTTGCCTGGTTTTTCAAATATGAAAAGGGTCGTTTAATAGACTTACTTTGTGTTTTTGATATCATAGCTATTTTTTTTCTCTAAATACTCTGCGTATTCTGTTTCATGCTTCCTCAAGTGAGACTCTAAATTTTTGACATTTTTACCCTTCAAAATTACAGAACAAATATTGCACTTAATATCGGCTCCAACTCCTGTAAACCTTTTATGTACCGGGTTAGTATAGGTCTTGTTTTGTTGAATCTAGCTTTTTTCGTTGAAGGTCCTAAAGCAGATTCCGACTCATTTTGTTGAATAAACGATACTTCTTCCTCGGTAGATTCGTCCATAACAATGTTATTACTAACACAAGTATCTTCCATTCTGGTATTTCTAAAAACTTGAAAATCTTCGAAAAACAACGCAAGCAACAGAACACTAACACGAAACAAAAAGAAAGAACTATTCCTAACTTCGACCGAGTTATCGTCCGTGCCATAGAATCAAAACATTTAACCGCAAACATAAAAATAATATAATAAAATGATAAAAAATATTCATTCTAAAAGATTCAGTTATATTCAGTTTTCTCAATAGATTCAGTTTCAGTTACAGTTTTTGAAAAAGATTCAGTTTCAGTTTCAGTTGAAGTTACTGAATCTAAAAAGATTCAGTTAACTGAATGTTTCAGTTTTAGATTCAGTAACTGTAACAACCCTAGTAGTTACTAACTATAAATAGTTAACTACTAGTTATTAACTACTCTAAAGTAGTTAAGGAATAGTTAATAACTACTTTTTGTGAGACTAGTTATCAACTAGTAGTTAGCTATTTTTGAAATAGTTATTAACTACAGTAGTTAACTATTTTTTTAACTACTTTAATTTTTTTAAAACAATTACGACAACTGTGTTTTTCAATTTATGTACTGGTACATCACTATCTTATTGGCTTTGTTTCTTTCTTTTCATTCTCCGCTTCGTTGTTTGTTTAAGTTTTAGTCTGGTAGATTTAGCTTTTGATTCGGAAATTTTAATAGACAAGCCAAAAAGTAATTATTTTCGGTGTTTTTAATTATTTTCCCGCAATAATAATTATATATTTGTAATCACAATAATAACTCCAATTTAATGATCCAAGCAGTTTATTAATTTTTGATAATAAAATTTTCTCGAAAAACTCACGAAACGCGCAAGAGAACAGCAACAAAAACTATGAATAGCGAAGTCAAACAGAAATTACTATTTATAGCGCAGACAAGAAATACTTACAGCGCTTAAAAAAATATTATTAGCAAAAGTAACACAAGAAATAGTAATCACGCAGTCAAAATAACATTATTTAAAAAAAAAAGTAAGTTTATTCAAGTCCGAACTGTTCTTCATAGAATGTTAAACGCGATATTCTGTTTCTAATTATATTAATTTTATATTAAAAAAATAATTAAAAACACCGAAAATAACTACTGGACCTATTGTACATGATTACCAACTCGCGAATCTGTTTATTAACGCCAACCAATCAAAAGCCAGCTTTTTCCATTTCTGCGTAAAAAGTGACGCTTAATTTACAAATTATCTCCACGAAATTTAAACTTTTTACGCTCAAATGCTCATAAAACAGTTTAGTTATTTATTTCTATATTTTTTTAACAACACTTTTATTTTCCGTTTGCTTATGGAGCTGCCCGAAGAATGTTGATTATCAAATGCTTAAACTTAAACTCTTAAACTAGTTTAACTCCTCTGTATAAACGATTATGTACACTCAACTAGTCTACGTTTTCGAAATTCTCCTGTATTTAAAAAGCAATACAACCTGAAAACACAACCTGAAAACACAACCTTATTTGAAAATAGCTGAAGGGGGTGCCGGTTATGGGAATCGTACCACTTTTTAAAGAAACATGCTCAAACATCTTAAAGACAAGAAATTTATCAAACACTGGTTTTTAGAACAACATAAATTTTAATTCTAACAACAAAGTATAAGTTTCAACTTATTAAATAATTATAATAATAACTGTTATCTAGCTTCAAAAATCATTATATTGAGCACAATTCAGTTGAGCAGAAGAGTCAGATCTTTATCCACGACTTTACTTCTTGTGTCCACCACACATATCAAGAGTGCTGTAGACAGAAGGTTCGGGGTTGCCAGACTGAGAATGGTTTGCCAGCTGCTGTTACATTGGCTGTGACACTTCAGTGCTTCCGAAGAGACATTCTAAACACTAAACACTGACTAACACCACTTTAAACATTGTCAAATTTTAATTCAATTCAGAGACACTGTCAGCAACTTTTGTCGTGCTGGCTGAAGTAAACTGGGAAGTGTAGATTATGAGGATTTTGTAGATAAATAATGCACATCATATCATAGTCAAATTGTTTGCTGTTTATTATAACACACAAGCAAACAGTTTTGACATTGAGACAATGCTTAGCAATATCCTCATGTGCAGAAGAACTTGTTACAACAATAATAGACGTGTAACTGGAGGAAATATACAAGAGCTATTTTAATAAGCATCAAAACCTTACAGAACAAAGAAGACATTTTCTTAAGAACTTGATAAGTTTCTATATATATATCACTTTAAATAAAATGTAATAACTGCTCACATTGGCCAACTCTGACATTTATACATATTTCACTATTATAGATAATAATAGATATTATTTACAAGACCACTAATATAAAGTCAGTTATCTTAAACTTTGTCACAGCAACATTTACAAGCATACAAGTACCTTCAAAACTGTTTTAAGAGCATCAACTTTTTTGCCAATTTAAAGAATAAATACGTCCAAAAACAAAGACTAATTTTGGGCAAGCCTAATTAAAATAGTATCTCATTGATTTTAACAGTTTTTTCATACAGGCCTCCACATATATCACCCTTAAACATATCTACTTCAAGATTATCAGTATGAAGAGATTTAGTACAAACTTTACCATAGCAATGTTTACAGGCAGATACAATGTAGCTCATATTTAAAACATGAACAACTTTTAGAAGAGCATGGGCTTTTTTAAAAATTTCACATTTACAACTTATACAATAATTAGGCTATCAGGTGCTGCCTCTATATCAGTATTAATGAGACACAACTTAAAATCTATTTTCCACAGCTCTATCTATCATTGTCTAAGAAATACTTCAATTTCATTTCCTGAAAATGAGTTCTCAAAACATGCATTTTCAGTTGAGGTAGCTTTCCAGGAATAATTTTTGAACTACTTTATATTTGACTGGAATAATTGTTTATTGTGTGGAAAACTTAGATCTTAAATTCTTTTTATTGGAGCTAGATCAGCTAGCTGCTAGAACTAAAACTAACACAAGGCTGGGGTTGATTATTTTTCTTTGCTTTGTTATTTACTTATGTATACAAACATCCACATTTATAGAGTTAAACTGTCAATTAAAATTGTATCTCCAATTACAGTTGCAGAATTCAATAAAGAAGGTTTCCCATCTTGTTTCAATATTTAGATTAGTCTTTCTTAAGTAGCAGATTTACACACAACGCGATATTAGTTACATTTAGATTAAAAAATGTGCTAACTACAATACAAACTTACCATAACCAAACTTAACAGATGTAATAACACGAATAAAAGAAAATAAAAAAATACCAGAATGACAGACAAAAGACAAGACTGACCAAAGAAAAAACTATGTATTATGCTATACAAACTATACAATTATACAACTATATAAATGAATAGGAAATTTAAAAAAAACGCTGCTAAAAATCCAAAATCGTCCAAATCAAAATCTAAGGCTTAAATAAAACGTTAAGATATTGAAGAAATAGAATTCAAACGCGATAAAACCGGCAATGCAAAATGAATACAAAGACAACGCAAATATAGCATAGAAAACGAGCCTTTATTGAATTCTTACTGGCTGAGCGAGTAAATATGTTACTGCGCGTAACGCGACATTGTCTTACGTAATGAGACAAAAGAGTACGTCTAAAATCATTAATAACTAGAGTACCATAACTGCTCATTCGTGGTATCTTCATACAGACATTCTACAACATATTCTCTATTGAATGGTATAAAAATTGGCTTGTCTATTAAAATTTCCCATATTGCCTCGAAAAACTGCTAGATCTACCAGTCTATTTGTTATTATTTTCGGTTAGGTTCGATTTTCGATTAGGTGACGAGTGTGTTGCGATCTATTACAATGAATAGCAAAATAATTAAAGAATGTTTTACTGAATTAGTTGTTAAGGACGATGAAAAAAATTTTACGGCATTATGCGATACATGTCATAAAAGAATTTCTGGAAATGTTACCAATTCATTCAACTTTCTTAAACATGTAAAAGTGAGTTTATATTAGTTATCGTTTTATTATGAAAGTTTAATGCATTTAAGTATTTTTAGATAATTTTATCGTGTATCATTTAAACTTTTATTTTTATGCTACACATGTTTAATTTACTTGGTGTTTTACTTTTGGTAAGGTTTGTTAGCTTATTTTTGCCAACTGTGTGCGCCCACCATCATATTTTAATTTTAGCATTTGTTAAACCTAACTATACTAAGCTTAGAATAAGACTTATGGTTAATTTTTGCTATTTATATTTAAATTTTCAAGTATGAGTATAACGAACGAAATCATTTCTTCAGATTATGAAACCAATAGTCACTGCAATGGATATCTTCCAAAGCGAGAAGTCATATATTGGCCACATAATTCCGACCATCATTGGAATGAAAAAAAAATTACATTCCTGTTCAGAAAAAACCATCAAACCTCTTATACAAGCACTATCTCGGGGTATAGAGAAACGATTTGGTCCTGTTTTAGAAAATGAAGAGTATCTGCTAGCAACAGCGATAATTCCCCAATTCAAATTGAATTTTTTGTCCGATGAGCAAAAAAAATATTTGATTAAAGAAAAATTATTGGCTTACATAAAAGAGATGAATCACCTCTGTTGACAATGATCAGTGCAGTGAAAATGACGATTTGTACGACTATATGGATACCATACCAAACTCCTTTGACAATGTATTGGCTGAACAGCTTAATGATTATTTATCAAACCCGTCCAAGAACATCCAAAGTCTCTTCCATTATCCAGATGTTTGTGCAGCATTTATAAAGCTCAATTCAACATTGCCAAGTTCAGCAGCAGTTGAAAGACTTTTTAGTGTAGCAGGACAAATTTTATCTGACAGATGAAGTAAATTGTCTGATAACCATATTGATATGATGATTTTTTTAAGAGATCATCTTAGATATTCTGTAAATGCTTTTGATAGTATCATTTTGTAAATGATTGTGTAAATAAAAATGTAAATAATTATATTTTGTTATTGGAAATTACATTTGTTTAAAATTTTAATGTTAAAAAGTAGTTAACTACTAGGCAGTAGTTAAGTAGGTAGTTAATAACTACTGCTTTTAAAAGTAGTTAGGAAATAGTTACTAACTACTTTTTTTTTGAGTAGTTAAATAAAGTAGTTAACTACTTTTAAAGTAGTTAAAAACCATCACTGATATATATATATATATATATATATATATATATATATATATATATATATATATATATATATATATATATATATATCTGTGTAAGACGTCTGTGCAAGACGTTTTTGTGTGACGATCTGCTATCCATGGCAAATTAATTTATATATAATAAATAATTATATAAATACAATTTTATATATCTTTATATGATTCAATAAATTAAAAAATATTCACCTTACTTAAATTAATTCAAAATATAAAAAATTATTAATTTTCAAATTTTTTCTTTTTATTTGTTTTGGAATGCATACGAACGATAAAACAATTTTTAAATGCTTTTATTAAATGCATTTATTTAACTTCATTCGTCTCTGTTTGTTTGTTTGTTTGTCTGTGGTGATCAAATCTTAGAAACGAAAAAACACCCATTTTTCGATTGTTTTAGATTCAAAAATTTTAGTTCGTTCATTTATTTTTCGACTAATATATATATAATACATATTTACTAAAGATAGCCCGTCAAAAATGACGGATTTGTTTAAATCTAATTATATATTATTTTACGCATACATAGATACATACATATATACATACATACATACATTTAGAGGCGCTGGTGGCAGAGCGGTAGAGCGTTCGCCTGTCAATCGTTAGGTCGGCAGTTCAAACCTCGCCGGCGTCACCAGCGTAACTCCCTTAAGCAAGGAGTTCACTCGCATTTGCTAAAGGGGTAGGCGCCTATAAATGGCTGCCTTTGCAAGTACCCTCCCTCTAAAGATGGCGCTCCCGTAATGGACTTTGTCGATAAGGGAGCGCCTAATCAAATGATTAAATTATTATTATTATTATTATTTATGCATACATACATACATACATACATACATACATAAGAAATTATGCATGTAGATGAGTAAAATAATGGGCTAATTCAGAATTATTTGCAATTCGTTTATTCAGTAAAGAATTTCTTTGATAAAAATGTTTTTTGCAAAAATTCTTAAGTTTTTCAATAAATCTCTTTGATATAAGGTATCCTTCACTAAAACTTTTATATTTTCGTGATATCTTCCTCGAGTTAACGCTACATACAGTTGACCATGAGCGAAGACTGGCTCAGGAAGATATACACCGGCGTGATCATAAGACTGTCCTTGACTCTTATTAATTGTCATTGCGAAAGCTAACATTACTGGAAATTGTCGCCGTTTCATTCTGAATGGCAATGTGCGTTTGCTTGGTTCCAAATCAATTAGAGGCAGGCAAACTTCTTTGTCTTTATTACTTCCTGTAATAATTTCAGCTTTAAATCGTTCCATTTATTTAAATTTCGAAGAAGCGTAATGAAAACACCAATTCTTAATTTTAAACTTTTTAAGCTGTTTCTAGTGGTCTTAAAACATTATTAAAAATATAACAAAAAAGATATATATATATTTATATATATATATATATATATATATATATATATATATATATATATATATATATATATATATATATATATAAAGTCCGGAATGACCCAGGTCAAAAAAGATATCATATCGGCACAGACAGCACTGCAGTTGCAAACCAAGGTTATTGTGGAAGATCAGAGGGAGCAAGTGCTTGGAGGAGTTTCGACTCTGAGCGATTTCGGTCCGATTTACTTAGCAGCCTCCTGCAATACGGTAGTCTATGAGGATATGTCTATTGATCAGGCCCAGGAGCTCTATGACACTGCCTTAAATGCGACTCGGCCACAAACACAAAATACTTGATCTTCACTCGTGGCCTTGACCGCAATTCGCAAACAACATGGTCAAGTCTCTTGACCGTTTGACGCAGTTTCTTCCAGTCCTTTTTTGGCTCATCAACAGAGTCTTTTTTTTGGCTCATCGTCGCCATTTCTGCACGGTTCATCACAGCCTTTTTTACATGCCTCGTCCTGAATATCTTTGCACGGTTTATCGGAACTGTCTGCTTTTTCTTCTTCCTTCACATCTTTGAGATCTTTCTCAAGAAACTCTTCAAAAGGTTTTTTGAAAACACGTTCCATAAATCCAATAAATCCCTTTTATCAAACTGTTATTTGATTTTAAAATAACTCTCAATCTATCTGATCTAGAATCCTCTGTGGATTCATCTGATTTAGAATCCTCGGTACCGTTCTCTGTTCTTGGCTCATCTTTTTCAGAGTTTTTGCTGGCTGCATTGCTATTGTTGTTTTTGTCATCTTTGTTTTTTTTCAAGCTACAATCGAACGTTTTCTTTTCACATTCCAACTCGGCTCTTTCGTCGGTGTCAACTTTCGTATCGTCCAGCGGATCTTTCTTCAAATCATCGCCATCGTCTCTTAAATCAGTGTCTTTTTTTTGTCAAATTAGCTTCGACGTATTCTCCATTGGAGTTTCTTTTGTTTTTAAATCCTCGGTTGCTTCATCCGAGTCAGATTCGTCACTAAAATCTGACCCTGAATATTCGGTGCCGTCGTCTGTTGGCTTCCGTTTCAGAACCGTCGTTGTATGGGTAAAAGCCATCGCTGTTATTGCTATTATTAAAATCCTCATCGTCGCTTTCATCCTCATCGTTTTGCATTTCGTTTTCAACATTCTTTTCATCTTCTTTAGATTTGTTGTCGACGTCCAAGCCGACTGTATCATTGTCACCATCTTTGCCAGGCTCGTCATCACCATCTTTGCATGGTTCAGCTTGAACATCTTTGCAAGGTTCCTTATCATGACCGACCTGACCTGTGCAGTTTGTACGGACGTCATCCATCACATGCTCTGAGACACAGCTGGTGGACTCCAGTCCAAATTGGGTTTCGCCGCAGCAACCCGCTGGTCCAGAACCGTTTCCACCACTGCCTCAGCCAACCCTGCGACCAAACCCTCAACAGTTGTACCGGCTGCTGCTACTTTGTTTTCATGGCCAAGAATCATTCCTTCTCCTGTCTTCCCCTGTGCTGCCATGTTTTCTCTCGCTTGTTGTCTTTCTTCCTCCAGCAATTTGTTTTTTTAATTTTCTCGGCTTAAGCACAGCTTCCTCGTCAATATCGAATAAATATTCATCGTCGTCAGGCCCATAGTCTTCATTCGCTAACGCGGCTAAGAGGCGTTCCATAAGTTCGTCCTTTTTACCTGTATCGCTCAAAGCTCATCCAATGATTTCAAAACCATTCTTCTAATCTCACTTCAAGACACCAGTGTTGTAAAATTGTCAAACCGTATTACAGGTCCAGAAGAATGGTTTTGTAGTTTATTGGACGATAATAAATAAAGCTTGGTTAACGCTGCTTATACCTTCTAATATAATCAATGTAAATAAAAATACTTGTCGGGATATCAATCACTGATCTCTATAATATAACTGGATTGCGCTTAGACCTGTCTGGGTGTCGCCGCTGGTCGCCATTTTGGAAGGCCAACTATCTGATGCTATTGACGGAATCTTTTTAGAAGTTTAAAAATGCCGAATTGCGCTGCTTGTAATTGCTTTAATAGAAAATATAAGGAAGCAAAACAGTCATTTCATTTGTAAGTACTTAATTAAGTTTTTTTAGCAAGGTTTATTTGCCGCCTGAGCTATATTTAGCAACACTGTCGTTTGGCTGAGCAAATAACTAAACTATTAACTATGTCAGCCTAGCCTAAATAAGTGTGTCCTCAACCTCATTATTGAAAGGTTTAAAAATAGTTTTTGTTTACGTGTTAATGCTACAGAAGTAAAAATTAGTATTTAGTTTCTACTCCAAAAATAATGAAATACGTGTTTTAGCATTTTTTGAAAATTTGGTTTCCAGGACCTCAAATGTGGGGTGGAAATAAGGGTTATTTGATTTCAAAATAACTGCTACTCACAAACTCTAAGTGCTACAAATGTAAAAATTAGTATTTTGAAGTTTTGTGCCGGTTAAAAGTCCAGTTTATCATTGGCCGGGCCAAGCCGTTATTTTAAAGTCTTCACACGGGCCAGGCCAAACCTTAAATCAAAGTGGGACGGGCCGAGGTTTTTCACCAAGTATATAGATATTTTAGTGATTTTAGGGTCTTCAGTTTGGCCGGGCCAAACCTGAGGTCAAGGTGGGACGGGCCGAAGTTTTTCATCAAGTATATAGAACTTCTAGGCCTGTAAAAATGGGCTGGGCCTAATTCAGACGGGCTGTGCCGGACCAGGAGTTTGAGTTTTTAAAACGGGCTGGGCTAATTTTTCGACGGGCCGAGCCGAGACCTAAAAAAATGATCTCTAGTATGGATGCACGGTTCAAACTCTCTAATTTCATGCGAGCGAAGCCGCTACGGGCACTGCTAGTATATATATATATATATATATATATATATATATATATATATATATATATATATATATATATATATATATATATATATATATGTCTCAACTTCAGACTTCAGAATGAATACAATATGTATATATATATATATATATATATATATATATATATGTCTCAACTTCAGACTTCAGAATGAATACAATATGTATATATATATATATATATATATATATATATATATTTATATATATATATATATATATTTACATACATACATATATAGCAATGTTATTAAAAAGTACTCGAAAAGTTCTCGCTGAAAGTTCCTTGTACTCGTACTCGTACTTGTACTAGAGATCTCTGTATATATATATATATATATATATAAATGAATGTTTGTATGTATGTATGTATGTATGTATGTATGTATGTATGTATGTATGTATGTATGTGTATATATATGTTATTTATGTATTGCTACACCATTCATCCGATCGTAATGAAATTTTCACACAACCTTGAGAGTCAAGGGGAATCAAATATAGAGAAAAAAAATTTGAAATCCGTCACAAAATAAGCGGAGCGGAGCGGGTGAGCGAGCGGGAACTATATATATATATATATATATATATATATATATATATATATATATATATATATATATATATATATATATATATATATATATATATATATATATATATATATATATATATATATATATATATATATATATATATATATATATATGTATATACACACATATATATATACATATATATATCATCAGGAAGTGACTCAAAAATTGATTGCAAGATTTGAAACAGACAGAGAAACAGAGACGACGAGTTAATAAAAGCATTGGTAAAAAACGTTCACTTTAATAGTTTATTAGAAAAACATTGGTTGAACTCGGGTCGATTCTCTTTAATTCTGCACTTTATGATACACTATGTTTTTTGTTTTATTATCGGGCGAAAAAACAAATAAATCTGATGGTCTGCCGACACGTGAACACGCCACATACAATTGACCATGAGAAAAACATGCATTATCCAAGTTCAGACCACAAACACTCAAAGATTGGCCTTGTGATTTGTTAATCGTCATAGCAAATGCTAGGCGAATCGGAAATTGAATTCTTTTAAACTCAAAGGGCAAATCGGTTGGGATTATAGGAATCCTCGGAATGAGTATTTCTTCACCTTTGAAATTTCCTTTGAGGATCGTCGCGTGAAGCGCATTGACCATTAGTTTCTTTAAAACCAAACGCGTTCCATTGCATAGTTTTGGTTGATTTAGATTTCTAAGCATAATAACTACTGATCCAACCTTCAGTTGTAAATTGTGCGGGGGTAAGCCAGGCACATCCAAGGAGTTCAAAAATTCCGTTGGATAGTTAGTGGCTTCATCTTCATTTGTTACACAGTCAATAGATTTGAATGAATGCAGAGTACCAAAAATTTGATTCTGAATTAGAATATTTAAGTCATCCACATCTTTATTCTTAGCCGCCAAAATTGTTCTCTCACTCAACAATTTCTGGAAAATTTGATTTCCAGGAGTTCAAATATGGGGTGGAAAATAGGGCTAATTGTTTTTTAAAGTAACTGCTACTCAAAAACTGTAAATACCACAGATGTAAAAATTAAGGCGTATGCTAAATCTCAATAAAAAAATACTAAATACTAATTTCTACATCTGTAGCATTCACAGTTTTTGAGTAGCAGTTACTTTAAAAACCAAGTAATCCTATTTTCCACCTCACATTTAAAGTCTTGGAAACCAAATTTGTAAAAAATGGGGAAACATTAGTAAAAATTAGTATTTAGTTTCTATTCTAAAAATAAAGATATACGTGTTTCACCATTTTTTACAAATTTGGTTTCCAGGACCTTAATGTGGGGTGGAAAATAAGGTTATTTGGTTTTTAAAGTAACTGCTACAGGAGTCAAAATTAGTATTTGGTTTCTACTCCAGAAATAATGATATACGTGTTTCACCATTTTTGGAAAATTTGGTTTCCAGGCCTTCAAATATGGGGTGGAAAATAGGGTTACTTGGTTTTTAAAGTAACTGCTACTCAAAAACTGTAAATGCTACAAAAGTGAATTTAGTATTTATTTTCTACTCTAAAAATAATGATATACGTGTTTCACCATTTTTTGAAAATTTGATTTGAGTCCAGTTTATCACCTGTCGGGCCAAGCCGTTATTTTAGGGTCTTCTTACGGGCCAGGCTAAACCTTAAATCAAGGTGGTACGGGCCGAGATTTTTCACTAAGCATATAGACATTTTAGTGATTTTAGAGTCTTCAGACGGGCCGGGCCAAACCTGAAGTCAAAGTGGTACGGGCCGAAGTTTTTCATCAAGTATATAGAATTTCTAGGCCTGTAAAAACGTGCCGGGCCCAAATTAGACGGGCCGTGCCGGGCCAGGAATTCTGGTTTTGAAACGGGCTGGGCCAAGTTGTCGACGGGCCGAGCCGACACCTATGGATGCACGGTTCAAATTCTCTATTTTCATGCGAGCGAAACCGCCACGGGCACTGCTAGTCTATATATATAAAAATAAGATTATTTAAGTTTTTTAGTCTTTTATGCATTACTACACCATTCATCCGATCGAACTGCACTATCAAGAAAATGTTGCAAAGTTTTACATGGAGGTAGTCCTGATTTTGAAAGTTTCAAACTATTTCTTTAAAAAAACTCTGTTTATTATTTCACGTTTTATTGATAAAAATAAAAAAAAAACAAATTTAGGCAACGCCTGTCAACAATGCGAGTACTATTATTTTTTGTCACTTTCTTAAAATTTATTGGATAACAAACAATTTCCTGTTTCAATAAAAAGCATTTTTGGACAATTCTCCTAGCATAATTTAAAACAAAAATGTTGATAAAAAAAACTAATAAAATAGCAAACAATTAATTTGAAAAATATATCAGTGTACTCAATTATTTTTTATTTTCAATTTCTTGTTTCAGTTTGTTATGTCTGTCTAAAAAACGTTTTACTTTGTCTTTGTGATATTTATCTATTGAAATAGATTCAACGGCTTTTATGATATTATCAACATCTGGAATGATACATTTGGTAAATTCGTAATACTTTTCATATGCAGTCATAAGATGATTGGCCAAATTATTCCAAATAACATCATTTTGGTCGTGTGAGAGAAGAAATGGGATCCAACTGTGATTTGATAATAATAGTTCTTTCCATAACAGATCATTCAGAGTCATTGTCTCGACTAGCTGAAATATCCACTCGCTACTATTTCTGGAATTCAAAAATACTTTTATACACCTTTTTAATTCAGAATTTTTTAGGCTTATTTCGGATAAATTACAAAATATATCTAAATAATCTGAAAACGGAATCGAAGTATGATAAGGATTGTAATAATAAAATCCATGATATAAAAACTCATAAATAATTGGAAGTTTTGTTTCTATATTTGAATTATTTTGTTTATTTGTTGTAAATGTCCATAAGTAACCAAGGACTGTGTCAAACATTTCCTCGTCCCAAAAAACACTTTTCATTGACGCTACTAATCCATCAATTGTGTGGAAGTTACTTATAACCTCGGAGTTAATGTTTGAAAAAAATTCAATATATTCATTTGAGTCTTGAGAATAACTAAAACGCAGTCCTAAATAATGAAATCTTCTTGGATGAGTCCACGTGACAGATCCTTCAAACACAGCGCCTACATTACTTATATCTAAATAAAATAAATCAGGTAATTTGTCTATCATTTTGTATATTAACTGTAGATTCCATTCATTAATTACCCTAAAACAGCTGTTTCTACTCATGTCAAGCATCGTTAAATTGGAAAGATACGATATGGAATTAACCAATTCTTCTAATGATTCACCAACGGATGTACTTATAGCCAATTTTTGAAGACCGACAAAACTATAAAACTTGCTTATTGTTTTTCTTGCATATCCGCAGCCAGATATAGATAAAGTTTTTAATTTTGCAGCAGGAAATTCAATTTTAAAAATTTCAATTAAATCTTCTTCAGTATTGTATCTATCCTTACATACACAACACAGAGAAAGTCGAAGTAATTTAGGACACAACCACACATTGTTCATTTCTATTTTGCAATAGGTTGTTATAAGGCGACAATTGATTTCTAATTCTAAATCTTCTAAGTTAGAAGACAAAATTGGATTTTTAAAAAATTGCTTATACAATCTTACCATTCGCTTATATTTATTTTGTTTAATATCAGCATAAGTAGATGCTCCAGTAAAAGAAAAACTAGTAAGATTTCTTTTGCTTAAAATGGTTTTTAAGGGTTGGAAAAAGTGATTGATTTTAAAATCTCTAAGAAATAATTCCTGATATGAATCAAATTTCAAGAAAAAGGGAATGATAAACTCTGGCTTTAGTTCCATTCCTGTTTTTATACTTTTTGAAATTATTTCTCCAAAAGTATGGGAAGACAGTTTTACACAATTTTTAACTTTAAAAGGAAGACATTTTATCTCAGTAGACGGTTCGAGAAAAGTTTCCTTAAAATTAAATAAAACAAAATCTGTGCATAACGTTTTCAGCAACAAAGGATGTTGTAGAAGACCATTCATTTTTTAAGCGTGTTATGATTTCCAAATAATTGGTATAAATCAAAACAATATATATGTTTTTTTGTCCAGATTAATTTTGCTAAGCTCATTTTCCAACAATATTTAAGCAATGATATAATATAAATGCAGCTTGAGTCTGATATAAAAACACTTATATATATATATAAAAATGGCAAAACAGATAATTGTATATATATATATATATATATATATATATATATATATATATATATATATATATATATATATATATATATATATATATATATATATATATATATATATATATATATATATATATATATATATATATATATATTATATTCCCGGTTGCTTTCCCATTCTCGTTCTCTCTGGAAAACTGTAAGGCAATGCATGAACTTCTCTATTTAATGAACAAAAATATAATTATATTATCTAAATGTGTGAAAATGTTTAACAAAATTCATTTATCTTGAAGCCAGTCTTGTCAACATAACAAAATGTTCAGTGAATTACGTATTAATGATGATCTGCGCCTGTCAGCAATAAACCCAGCAGTTGAAAATAAACTTTAGCATTGAACTGTGGTTGCTGGAGTTGCTTAATATCTCATAGCAATTGATGCCAACCGAGGATTTGCACCTAGCACCCCTGATAGGATCAGATTCCATTTCAGTCCGAGGTTCGTTTCTATATCTAGTGACCTCATCCTGAATTAGAGAATTAGAGCATCAACTTCAACCGGCTCGGATAGATTGATAAAATTTTAAAATATAATTTTTACAACGTTCTCAGACTTAAACCGATAACACAACAATTTGCCGCAGCAAAGAATTCATTTATTTGAGAACCGTGAAATCACGTGAGTAAAAATAGAACAACGCTAGTCGAGTGTTATGAATTAGCTTTTTTCGCCCCCCACCCCACTGAATTATGCCGTGGTAAGAGACGCGTAGCTCTGAAGCGCTCGTCGTGAATACGGGCTCTGAGATTTTGTGCTCGTAGAAACGGATTGGATTGCGACTGTGATTATGTGCATAGAAAATCGGACTGTGTCAGTTGAGTTCAATAAATGAACTCAACTTGTAATGTTTTTCACATATATAATAACATGAGTTTAATGGAAAATGTTAAAACAACCTAGTAACTATACAGAACATTTAAAGTAAGAAATAGATTACATGTAACTGCCTAACTGCTATCATTTAATTTAGATAATTTTCCGTGTGGCCTAATGTCAATTGACTTCTAAGGCACAAAATACAACAAGTGAATGTCGTTGATTCACTAAGACACAGACTTTGTCCTAGAGCAACTTCACCTTCATAACTGGTAATTTTAACTGTAACAGTGTAACATATGAACCGTTTATTAAAAATCATTTATATATTTGAGACTAGCGGACCCGGCGAACTTCGTTTCACCTTAAAGAGTGTATTTTTTAAGCAATAAAGAACAATAATAACAAATATCCTATATATAAGTTTGAAAAAATAAAAAAATAAAAAAACGTTCACTTTAATAGTTTATTAGAAAAACATTGGTTGAACTCGGGTCGATTCTCTTTAATCCAGCACTTTATGATACACTATGTTTTTTGTTTTATTATCGGGCAAAAAAACAAATAAATCAGATGGTCTGCCGACACGTGAACACGCCACATACAATTGACCATGAGAAAAACATGCATTATCCAAGTTCAGACCACAAACACTCAAAGATTGGCCTTGTGATTTGTTAATCGTCATAGCAAATGCTAGGCGAATCGGAAATTGAATTCTTTTAAACTCAAAGGGCAAATCGGTTGGGATTATAGGAATCCTCGGAATGAGTATTTCCTCGCCTTTGAATTTTCCTTTGAAGATCGTCGCGTGAAGCACATTGACCATTAGTTTCTTTACAACCAAACGCGTTCCATTGCATAGTTTTGGTTGATTTAGATTTCTAAGCATAATAACTACTGATCCACCCTTCAGTTGTAAATTGTGCGGTGGTAAGCCAGGCACATCCAAGGACAGGAGTTCAAAAATTCAGTTGGATAGTTAGTGGCTTCATCTTCATTTGTTACACAGTCAATAGATTTGAATGAATGCAGAGTACCAAAAATTTGATTCTGAATTAGAATATTTAAGTCATCCACATCTTTATTCTTAGCCGCCAAAATTGCTCTCTCACTCAACCATTTGTTTTTTTATGATTAGCAATGATGTCTGGGAACACTTTATTGATAAGCTCGTCTTTCGATGAAAGAAAAGTGCAAAAATTGGGAAGAAAAGAAATCAATCCGGTCGATTTGTCGACAGGAACACGGCCATTACCGATGTTGAGCATGGAGAAATCTTCAGCAGATGGATCGTTCAGCAATGCAACTCTCATGTTAGAAGACAGCTGAAGTTTCATCACATAGCGCCACAGATATGATAATTTGAAGGAAGCATTAATTTCATCGGAAGCAGTCGATCTTGGAATGACTGGCAGTGTTTGGCGGAAATCGCCAGACAATAAAATCATTGCACCTCCAAAATGTCGCGAGTCATTGCGCAGATCTTTCAGTGTTCTATCAAGTGCTTCCAATGCGCGTTTGTGCGCCATTGTGCACTCGTCCCAGATGCTGCTAAAACTTTTGCCATTGCAGAGTGTTTTGCAATGTTGCATGTTGGTTGTTCAGTAGTTTGAAGATTTAAGGGCAATTTTAATACTGAATGAGCCGTACGGCATCCTTCTAACAATGTGGCTGCTATTCCAGAAGAAGCAACTGCTACCGCGATGTCTGATCTCGCAAGAACAGTGGCCAATATCAAAGACATGAGAAACGTCTTTCCAGTTCCACCTGGGGCATCAAGAAAAAATAAGCCACCATTTCCATTATCGATTGCCTTCATTAATGTATCATACACTTTTTTTGTTGAGGGTTTAAGAGGGGTACATTCGATTGAACTAATTGATCTAATTCATGTCGATTGTAGCCACGTTCACGTTCTAATTCTCGATTAAAAGCATCATTCATTCTAGGATCTGGCGCTGGCATTCCTAACTTGACTAACAAACTACCACACATCAGGTAACACATGTCTTCAATCAAGGGCAAAGCCTGGTTATGCATCTCTTCGGTCACTTCAAAGTCGGGATTAGTTGAACTGACCCGTATTTGATGTAAAATGTCTTCTGACATGCTATTTTTGTATTTGTTCCACAGTTCACGTGGATTTGATGGAAAGCAGGTGGAAATTATAACAGCAAACAATGTGCGTATCTAACTTGGAGATGCTGAAATAATTGCTTCAGACATTGTCGTGTCCCAATGATTATCGTTTTGAGCTCTTGACATGCAGCACGAAATGTTGGGCACACAATGTCCATTGGACCAATGCACACGAAAGGATGAGAGCCATAATCAATTGTGCAATCGTAGAGAAATGCTGCTCGATTCAAATTTGCAATTGTGTGTCGAAAATTAACTGTTTGTTGATCACTGACATAAGCAGTTTCGGGGAGTAAATCTCTTTCCTCTTGTCTTCGAGAAGCACAAAGCCGGGCCATACTAACGCGGCGCCTTTCTCGCGCTAATTCCAGTTCTTCCGCGTTGGATTGGTTAACATTGTTCCGATGCCTAATTGCCTGACGGCTATTTTGGAAAAGATTAGATCTTCTGGGTCGCGGCATTGTTATTAATAATGTTTTTGTTAAAAGTAATAAAACTTTAAAACTCGCAAATTAATTCCAACAAACAAAAATATAATATTGACAGAACAGCATTGACACTTTGTTAATGCCAAATGGAAAACGGAAAATGCGAAACTAAAAATCATATATCTATGCTAAAAATATCTTTTATATTTTTATGGCCCATAAACAATTATTTCATTTTGTATTTTAATTGAAAAAGATATTTACTTAATTTTTTCTGTGAGATTTTTAATTGTAAACAATGAAATAGTCAGAAAATTTAATAACATGCGCTCTACCCCATTTGCGCATAAATGTCATGTCGCGGAAAATTAAACATCTGTATATCTCGATAACCCAAACTCCAATTTAAAAATTTATTTTTCCGTAAGACCAAATAGAGGGTGCTCTACAACTTTGCCATTTGAAGTTTTTTTCTAGGACAGTGTTAAGGCTGTATAGCTACCGGGGTACATACTGCGGTCCCCATGGGCCACTCCATGGTTCAATGTCAATTTTTTTAGTTATTCTGTTAATAGGAGCTGAGATAAATCCAATAAATTAAAAATCTCTAAAATGGGTTCAGCCGTTCTTGAGTTCTTGAGTTATAAGTGTCGTAACACAAACCCGACTTCCTTTTATATATATAGACTAGCGGACCCGGCAAACTTCGTTTCACCTTAAAGAGTGTATTTTTTAAGCAATAAAGAACAATAATAACAAATATATATATATAAGTTTAAAAGAAAACAAAATAAAACGTTTACTTTAATACACGCCACATACAATAGACCATGAGAAAAACATGCATTATCCAAATTCAGACCACAAACACTCAAAGATTGGCCTTGTGATTTGTTAATCGTCATAGCAAATGCTAAGCGAATCGGAAATTGAATTCTTTTAAAACCGCACTGCCTTGCTTCCGACGTTGAAATTTCTTTGATGAAGCGTTCCAAGTGTAATAACGTGGCACCTCCGAGTAAAGCAACGTTTGTGCAAATGGATCGCTTTGGAAAATCGCAAAAAAACTCGTTAATGTTGTTGCTGGAGGTGTTTCAGCACGCTGAATAATATTCGACGCGTTAAAATAAACTCGTTGACCATTCTCCAGATGCACAGCCAAATGGACAACAGTGGGATGTCGTTCGTGAAAAGAGAATGAGAATATACGCCAAATTGCTTCATTGCAGTTCACATATCTACCAATTTGATAGCGTCTAATCTCGTCATTATCTGAACTTTGAATGTCAAAAACTGCCATATCGCTGCCTTTCGTTACATACTCAACATTGCAATGTGTCTTGAATGTTTTGGAAAGAAGTGGCGAATATCGAACAATCCAACTGTTGTCAACCACGAAATTGTTTTTTTTCACTTTCTTTGTGACAGTTCGACCGTTATCATCGGGTGATCGATGTCGATATAAGGAATAGCCATCAGTGCCAGTGATGGTCTCTGTCGTACATTTTCGTGGGTAACGTTTGGAACACTTGCCGTCGACCATGCACGGTGATTGGGGGTTGATGGCGACACACGGTCCATGAATCATATTCATAACTACAACATCATGTAGGTCTGGATCGATTTCGGGATCAGCAATCTCGGCATTTATGATATCATCTATTTCGTCAGGTCTAATTTTTTCAACTAACCAAATGAGAATGTCTGCATGAGGCAAGTCTCGTTTTTGCCATTCGATTGAATACATCCAGCATCGAGTATCACCAAAAACGTGTTGCTTTACAATGCTTTACAGCGACCGAATTTTTTGTTTGATGACACGTGCGGTGATGTCGTGCCGATCACTTGATGTTTGTCGGGAAGCAGCATTTGAACAATTTCAATCCACTTTGGATTACAGGTGCAGGTAATGAATAGATCTGGCCGACCGTAATGACGAACATATGTCATTGCATCCTGCACATATTCATGCATATGACGCGGACTACCTATATAAGTAGCCGGTAGAATAGTTAATCGACCAATGTTAGCTGCATCTCCTTCGGTGCTCTTGTCTTCGAGAAGCACGAAGCCGGGCCATACTAACGCGGCGCCTTTCTCGCGCTAATTCCAGTTCTTCCGCGGTGGATTGGTTAACATTGTTCCGATGCCTAATTGCCTGACGGCTATTTTGGGAAAGATTAGATCTTCTGGGTCGCGGCATTGTTATTAATAATGTTTTTGTTAAAAGTAATAAAACTTTAAAACTCGCAAATTAATTCCAACGAACGAAAATATAATATTGACAGAACAGCATTGACATTTTGTTAATGCCAAATGGAAAACGGAAAATGCGAAACTAAAAATCATATATCTATGCTAAAAATATCTTTTATGGCCCATAAACAATTATTTTATTTTATATTTTAATTGAAAAAGATATTTACTTAATTTTTTCTGTGAGATTTTTAATTGTAAACAATGAAATAGTCAGAAAAATTAATAACATGCGCTCTACCCCATTTGCGCATAAATATCATGTCGCCGAAAATTAAACATCTGTATATCTCGATAACACAAACTCCAAATTGAAAATTTATTTTGTCCGTAAGACCAAATAGAAGGTGCTCTACAACTTTGCCATTTGAAGATTTTTTCTAGGACGCACTGTTAAGGCTGTATAGCTACCGGGGTACATACTGCGGTTCCCATGGGCCACTCCATGCTTCAATGTCAATTTTTTTTAGTTATTCTGTTAAAAGTAGCTAAGAGAAATCCAATAAATCAAAAATCTCTAAAATCGGTTCAGCCGTTCTTGAGTTATAAATGTCGTAACACAAACCCAACTTCCTTTTATAAATATAGATAGTATATATAGATATATACTAGCGGAGATACCCGGCGTTGCCCGGGTTTTTTAGAGGTTTTTATAATGTTTGTCTCTTTCTCTCCCGTTTCCTTTCCCACTTGCTTTCCCACTTCTGCTCGCTTTCCCGTTTTCGGTCGTTTTCCCGTTCCCGGTCGCTTTCCCGTTCCTAGTTGCTTTCCCGTTCCCGCTCACGCTTGCTCTCCCGTTCCCGGTCACGCTTGCTCTCCCATTCCCGATCACGGTTGCGACCGGGAACGCGGAAAGCGACTGGAAGCGGGAGAGCAAGCTTGGAAGGAAACGCGAGCAAGAGAGAAAATCGATAACAAAACTTCTGAGCGGGAAAGCGACCGGGAGCTGGAAAACGACCGAGAGCGGAAAAGCGACCGGAACGCGACGAAAACAGGAAAGTGGAGAAGGAAACGGGAGCGAGAGAGACAAACATTAGAAAAACCTCTAAAACCCCGGGCAACGCCGGGTAACCCCGCTAGTATATAAATATATATGTATATATATATATATATATATATATATATGTATATATATATATGTCTATATATATATATATATATATATATATGTCTATATATATATATGTATATATATATATATATATATATATATATATATATATATATATATATATATATATATATATATATTTGTCTGTATGTCTGTTTGTCCTTTTCAAAAAAATTTAAAAAAATATTTTAAACAGGCTACCCCCTATTCTCAGACCTACCAAATCTACACAAAAATTTCATAAAAGTCGGTTCAGCCGTTTCCGAGGAGTTTGGAGACAAACACAATGACACGAGTTATCGAGTTTTATATATATATATATATATATATATATATATATATATATGTATATATATATATACGTATATATATATAGGTATATATATATACATATCTATATATATAAAAGAACATGTCCTGACTGACTGACTGATAATCAACGCCGAGCTCAAACGCCTCATCCTAGGAACGTGAAATTTGAAACTTATATTACTTTTATTGCGTAAACATCCGCTAAGAAAAGATTTTTGAAAATTTTGCTCCTGAGGGGAAAAAAACTGGAAAACAAACTTTTTTCTAAAACAATGTATAGGTCTCGAAAACCAAAAATAAGGAGATTTTGAAATTTGATATATAGATTTTTTTTGAAAAATAAAAAGATATGTGTTTCACCGTTTTTTGAAAATTCGGTTTCCCGGACCTCAAATGTGGGTTGGAAAATTGGGTTATTTGGTTTTTAAAGTAGCTTCTACTCAAAAACTGTTAATGCTACAGGAGTAAAAATTAGTATTTAGTTTCTACTCCAAAAATAATGAAATACGTGTTTTAGCATTTTTTGAAAATTTGGTTTCCAGGACTTCAAATGTGGGGTGGAAAATAGGGCTAATTGTCTTTTATAGTAACTGCTACTCAAAAACAGTAAATACCACAGATGTAAAAATTATTATTTAGTTTCTTTTCTAAAAATAACGATATACGTGTTTCACCATTTTTTACAAATTTGGTTTCCCGGACCTCAAATATGGGTTGGAAAATTGGGTTATTTGGTTTTTAAAGTAGCTTCTACTCAAAAACTGTTAATGCTACAAAAGTAAAAATTAGTATTTAGTTTCTACTCTAAAAATAATGATATACGGGTTTCACAATTTTTTGAAAATTTGGTTTCCAGGACCTCAAATGTAAGGTTGAAAATAGAGTTATTAAAAATTACTGCTACTCAAGAACTGTAAGTGGTAATATTTATATCTATATATATAAAAGAACATGTCCTGACTGACTGACTGACTGACTGACTGACTGACTGACTGACAGATGACTGACTGATAATCAACGCCGAGCTCAAACGCCTCATCCTAGGAACGTGAAATTTGGAACTTATATTACTTTTATAGCGTAAACATCCGCTAAGAAAGGATTTTTGAAAATTTTGCTCCTGAGGGGAAAAAACTGGAAAACAAACATTTTTCTAAATATTTTTTCTAAAATTTTTTTCTGGAATTTGGTATATAGATTCTTTTTGAAAAATAAAAAGATACGTGTTTCACCATTTTTTGAAAATTCGGTTTCCCGGACCTCAAATGTGGGTTGGAAAATTGGGTTATTTGGTTTTTAAAGTAGCTTCTACTCAAAAACTGTTAATGCTACAGGAATAAAAATTAGTATTTAGTTTCTACTCCAACAATAATGAAATAGGTGTTTTAGCATTTTTTGAAAATTTGGTTTCCAGGAATTCAAATGTGGGGTGGAAATAGGGCTAATTGTCTTTTATAGTAACTGCTACTCAAAAACAGTAAATACCACAGATGTAAAAATTATTATTTAGTTTCTTTTCTAAAAATAAAGATATACGTGTTTCACCATTTTTTACAAATTTGGTTTCCCGGACCTCAAATGTGGGTTGGAAAATTGGGTTATTTGGTTTTTAAAGTAGCTTCTACTCAAAAACTGTTAATGCTACAAAAGTAAAAATTAGTATTTAGTTTCTACTCTAAAAATAAGGATATATGTGTTTCACCATTTTTTGAAATTTTGGTTTTCAGGACCTCAAATGTGGGGTGGAAAAAAGGTTTCTTTGGTTTTTAAAGTAACTGCTACTCAAAAACTGTGAATGCTACAGATGTCAAAATTAGTATTTAGTATTTACTCAAAAAATTATGATATAAGTGTTTCAACATTTTTTTAAAAATTTGGTTTCCAGGACATCAAATGTGGGGTGGAAAAAAGGGTTATTTGATTTCAAAATAACTGCTACTCAAAAACTGTAAGTGCTACAAATGTAAAAATTAGTATTTTGAAGTTTTGTGCCGGTTAAAAGTAGCTAAGTTCAGTTTATCACCGGCCGGGCCAAGCCGTTATTTTAGAGTCTTCACACGGGCCAGGCCAAACCGTAAATCAAAGTGGAACGGGCCGAGGTTTTTCACCAAGTATATAGATATTTTAGTGATTTTAGGGTCTTCAGTTGGGCCGGGCCAAACCTGAAGTCAAGGTGGGACGTGCCGAAGATTTTCATCAAGTATATAGAACTTCTAAGCCTGTAAGAATGGGCCGGGCCTAATTCAGACGGGCTGTGCCGGGCCAGGAGTTTGGGTTTTTAAAACGGGCTGGGCTAAGTTGTCGACGGGCCGAGCCGAGACCTAAAAAATTGATCTCTACTATGGATGCACGGTTCAAACTCTCTAATTTCATGCGAGCGAAGCCGCTACGGGCACTGCTAGTCTATATATATAAAAGAACATGTCTTGACTGACTGACTCACTCACTCACTCACTGACTGTCTGATAATCAACGCCGAGCTCAAACGCCTCATCCTAGGATCGTGAAATTTGGAACTTATATTACTTTTATTGCGTAAGCATCCACTAAAAAAGGATTTGTGAAAATTTTGCTCCTGAGGGGAAGAAACTGGAAAACAAACTTTTTTCAAAAACAATGTTTATCTCGAAAACCAAAAATGAAGAGAATTTGAAATTTGGTAGATGGATTCTTCTTGAAAAATAAAAAGATACGTGTTTCACCATTTTTTAAAAATTCGGTTTACCGGACCTCAAATGTGGGTTGGAAAATTGGGTTATTTGGTTTTTAAAGTAGCTGCTACTCAAAAACTGTGAATGCTACAGGAGTAAAATTTAGTATTTAGTTTATACTTCAAAAATAATGAAATACGTGTTTTAGCATTAAAAACTGTAAATACCACAGATGTAAAAATTAGTATTTAGTTTCTATTCTAAAAATAAAGATATACGTGTTTTACCATTTTTTGAAAATTTGGTTTCCAGGACCTCAAATGTGAAGTGGAAAAGGGGTTATTTGATCTTAAAATAACTGCTACTCAAAAACTGTAAATGCTACAGATGTGAAAATTAGTATTTTGAGGTTTTGGGCCGGTTAAAAGTAGATGAGTTCAGTTTATCACCGGACGGACGGGCCAAGCCGTTATTTTAGGGTTTTCATACGGCCCTGCCCAGACCTTAAATCAAAGTGGAACGGGCCCATATTTTTAACAAAGTATATAGACATTTGAGTGATTTTAGGGTGTTCAGACGGGCCGGGCTAAACCTGAAGTCAAGGTGGGACGGGCCGAAGTTTTTCATCAAGTATATAGAACTTCTAGGCCTGTAAAAACGGGCCGGGCCCATATTAGACGGGCCGTGCCGGGCCAGGAATTTCGGTTTTTGAAACGGGCTGGGCCAAGTTGTCGACGGGCGGAGCCGAGACATAAAAAATTGATCCGTGCAGTGGGTACTCTACTATGTATGGACGGTTCAAATTCTCTAATTTCATGCGAGCGAAGCCGCTACGGGCACTGCTAGTATATATATACATACATACACACACACACACACACACACACACACACACACACACACATATATATATATATATATATATATATATATATATATATATATATATATATATATATATATATATATATATATATATATATATATATATATATATATATATATATATATATATATATATATATATATATATATATATATTTATAGCAAATTTTGGCAATAAATTTTCTTCTATACATGCTCGAAGAAAAACAGCTCTAAACTTAAAAGAAACAACTTTTTTCATAACACGTTCCACTTTTCTAAACTGTGGAACAAGACGAAACTCAAACAAACTATTGAAATTCATAGTTAGAAATTATTTTTATTACATATAATGCCGACGCGTTTCGGAGAGAAACTCTCCATTTTCAAGGCAAATGAAACGTAAACACTACGGAAAACCAAAAGCACAGAAAGAAACGAAAATGTTGCTGAAATATTCGAAAAGCAAAAGAAGAAAAATAAATAATACAAATAAAATAGAAAGAAAAAATAAATTTATATATAATAATAAATAAATAAAATAAAATAAATAACAAGTAAAACGAAACAATCGTAAGGGGGGGAAATAAGCAAGATACGATCTACTTCTTTCGCCTTCGTTGTGTGATATTTACGTTGTCTATCACATGTTGGAACATATCATGAGTAGAATCAACATCCAACGATTCTGGTGCATCAGTACCGATACATTCTTCAGCAGCCAGTGAAACCGCAACTCTATCCGTCGTCTCCAACGTGTGAGATCTGTCAACCTCTCCCTGAAGCAATTGCTCATCGTTTTCATCGGGAAGCAGATCAAGACGGGAACAGTCGAGACAACACATAGCTGAGCCATCAGTCACAAGCTCAGAATCAACTGATGCACCAGAATCGTTGGATGTTGATTCTACTCATGATATGTTCCAACATGTGATAGACAACGTAAATATCACACAACGAAGGCGAAAGAAGTAGATCGTATCTTGCTTATTTCCCCCCCTTATGATTGTTTCGTTTTACTTGTTATTTATTTTATTTTATTTTATTTTATTTATTTATTATTATATATAAATTTATTTTTTCTTTCTATTTTATTTGTATTATTTATTTTTCTTCTTTTGCTTTTCGAATATTTGAGCAACATTTTCGTTTCTTTCTGTGCTTTTGGTTTTCCGTAGTGTTTACGTTTCATTTGCCTTGAAAATGGAGAGTTTCTCTCCGAAACGCGTCGGCATTATATGTAATAAAAATAATTTCTAACTATGAATTTCAATAGTTTGTTTGAGTTTCGTCTTGTTCCACAGTTTAGAAAAGTGGAACGTGTTATGAAAAAAGTTGTTTCTTTTAAGTTTAGAGCTGTTTTTCTTCGAGCATGTAAAGAAGAAAATATATATATATATATATATATATATATATATATATATATATATATATATATATATATATATATATATATATATATATATATATATATATATATATATATATATATATATATATATATATATATATATATATATATATATATATATATATATAAGCGTTACAGAATCATTAAACAGGGACGTGGTCTACTATTATATTAATATACTAGCAGTGCCCGTAGCGGCTTCGCTAGCATGAAATTAGAGAGTTTGAACCGTGCATCCATAGAAGAGATCAATTTTTTAGGTCTCGGCTCGGCCCGTCGACAACTTAGCCCAGCCCGTTTTAAAAACCCAAACTCCTGGCCCGGCACAGCCCGTCTGAATTAGGCCCGGCCCATTTTTACAGGCCTAGAAGTTCTATATACTTTATGAAAAACTTCGGCCCGTCCCACCTTGACTTCAGGTTTGGCCCGGCCCAACTGAAGACCCTAAAATCACTAAAATATCTATATACTTGGTGAAAACCCTCGTCCCGTCCCACTTTGATTTAAGGTTTGGCCTGGCCCGTGTGAAGACTCTGAAATAACGGCTTGGCTCGGCCAGTGATAAACTGGACTTAGCTACTTTTAACCGGCACAAAACTTCAAAATACTGATTTTTACATTTGTAGCACTTACAGTTTTTGAGTAGCAGTTATTTTGAAATCAAATAACCCTTATTTCCACCCCACATTTGAGTCCTGGTAACCAAATTTTTAAAAAATGTTGAAACACTTAAATCATTATTTTTTGAGTAAATACTAAATACTAATTTTGACATCTGTAGCATTCACAGTTTTTGAGTAGCATTTACTTTAAAAAACCAAAGAAACCTTTTTTTCATCCCACATTTGAGGTCCTGAATTTCAAAAAATGGTGAAACATATATCCTTATTTTTAGAGTAGAAACTAAATACTAATTTTTACATTTGTAGCATTTACAGTTTTTGAGTAGCAGATACTTTAAAAAACAAATAACCCTCTATTCCACCCCACATTTGAAGTCCTGGAAACCATATTTTCAAAAAATGCTAAATCACGTATACCATTATTTTTGGAGTAGAAACTAAATACAAATTTTTACTCCTGTAGCATTCACAGTTTTTAAGTAGCAGCTACTTTAAAAACCAAATAACCCAATTTTCCAACCCACATTTGAAGTCCGGGAAATCGAATTTACAAAAATTGGTGAAACACGTATCTTTTTATTTTTTAAGAAGAATCCATATACCAAATTTCAAAATCTCCTCATTTTTGGTTTTCGAGATATACATTGTTTTAGAAAAAAGTTTGTTTTCCAGTTTTTTCCACTCAGGAGCAAACGTTTCAAAAATCCTTTCTTAGTGGATGCTTTCGCAGTAAAAGTAATATAAGTTCCAAATTTCACGTTCCTAGGATGAGGCGTTTGAGCTTGGCGTTGATTATCAGTCAGTCAGTCAGGACATGTTCTTATATATATATACTAGCGGAGATACCCGGCGTTGCCCGGGTATTTTAGAGGTTTTTCTAATGTTTGTCTCTTTCTCTCCCGTTTCCTTTCCCACTTGCTTTCCCACTCCTGCTCGCTTTCCCGTTTTCGGTCGCTTTCCCGCTCCCGGTCGCTTTCCCGCTCCCGCTCACGTTTGCTCTCCCATTCCCGCTCACGCTTGCTTTTCCGTTCCCGCTCGCTGTCCGTTCCGGGTCGCTTTCCCGTTTCTATAATAGACAAACTAACCCACAAACATTCATATATATATATATATATATATATATATATATATATATATATATATATATATATATACTAGCAGTGCCCGTAGCGGCTTCGCTCGCATGAAATTAGAGAGTTTGAACCGTGCATCCATAGTAGAGATAAATTTTTTAGATCTCGGCTCGGCCCGTCGACAACTTAGCCCAGCCCGTTTTAAAAACCTAAACTCCTGGCCCGGAACAGCCCGTTTTAAAAACCTAAACTCCTGGCCCAGAACAGCCCGTTTGAATTAGGCCCGGCCCATTCTTACAGGCCTAGAAGTTCTATATACTTGATGAAAAACTTCGGCCCGTCCCACCTTGACTTCAGGCTTGGCCCGGCCCAACTGAAGACCCTAAAATCACTAAAATATCTATATACTTGGTGAAAAACCTCGGCCCGTCCCACTTTGATTTAAGGTTTGGCCTGGCCCGTGTGAAGACTCTAAAACAACGGCTTGGCCCAACCGGTGATAAACTGGACTTAGCTACTTTTAACCGGCACAAAACTTCAAAATACTAATTTTTACATTTGTAGCACTTACAGTTTTTGAGTAGCAGTTATTTTGAAATCAAATAACCCTTATTTCCGCCCCACATTTGAGGTCCTGGAAACCAAATTTTTAAAAAATGTTGAAACACTTATATCATTATTTTTTGAGTAAATACTAAATACTAATTTTGACATCTGTAGCATTCACAGTTTTTGAGTAGCAGTTACTTTAAAAACCAAAGAAACCTTTTTTCACCCCACATTTGAGATCATGAAAACCAAAATTTTATATATCCTTATTTTTAGAGTAGAAACTAAATACTAATTTTTACTTTTGTAGCATTTACAGTTTTTGAGTAGCAGTTACTTTAAACACCAAGTACCCCAATTTTACACCCCACATTTGAGGTCCTGAAAACCAAATTTTCAAAAAATAGTGAAACACGTATATCATTATTTTTAGAGTAGAAACTAAATACTAATTTTTACTTTTGTAGTATTTACAGTTTTTGAGTATCAGTTACTTTAAAAACCAAGTAATCCTATTGTCCAGCCCATATTTAAGGTCCTGGAAACCAAATTTATAAAAAAATGGTGAAACACGTATATATTTATTTTTAGAATAGAAACTAAATAATAATTTTTACATCTGTGGTATTTACAGTTTTTGAGTAGCAGTTACTTTAAAAAACAAATAACCCTATTTTCCACCCCACATTTGAAGTCCTGGAAACCAAATTTGCAAAAAATGCTAAAGTACGTATTTTATTATTTTTGAAGTAGAAACTAAATACTAATTTTTACTCCTGTAGCATTAACAGTTTTTGAGTAGAAGCTACTTTAAAAACCAAATAACCCAATTTTCCAACCCACATTTGAGGTCCGGGAAACCAAATTTTCAAAAAATGGTGAAACACGTATCTTTTTATTTTTCAAAAAGAATCTATATACCAAATTTCAAAATCTCCTCATTTTTGGTTTTCGAGATAAACATTGTTTTAGAAAAAAGTTTGTTTTCCAGTTTTTTCCCCTCAGGAGCAAAATTTTCAAAAATCCTTTCTTAGCGGATGTTTACGCTATAAAAGTAATATAAGTTCCAAATTTCACGATCCTAGGATGAGGCGTTTGAGCTCGGCGTTGATTATCAGTCAGTCATCTGTCAGTCAGTCAGTCAGTCAGTCAGTCAGTCAGGACATGTTCTTTTATATATATAGATATAGATATATATATATATATATATATATATATATATATATATATATATATATATATATATATACGTATATATATATATATGCATACGTATATATATATTACATATATATATATATATATATATATATATATATATATATATATACGTATATATATATATATATACGTATACGTATATATATATATATATATATATATATACGTATACGTATATATATATATATATATATATATATATATATACGTATATATATATATATATATATATATATATACGTATACGTATATATATATATATATATATATATACGTATACGTATATATATATATATATATATATATATATATATATATATATATATATATATACGTATACGTATATATATATTGATATACGTATACACACACACACATATATATATATATATATATATATATATATATATATATATATATATGTGTGTGTGTGTGTGTGTGTGTGTTTGTGTGTGTGTGTATACGTATATCAATATATTTATATATATATATATATATATATATATATATATATATATATATATATATATATATACGTATATATATATATATATATATATATATATATATATATATATATATATATATATATATATATATATATATATATATATATATATATATAGGTATTTCCTATATTATCACTTCAGAAAAAATGTTGTGTTATTTTTTTATTAATTTGTACTAATTTAGTATAATAGTTTTGATCTTTTAAAAAGTAAAGGACTTTTGTCAACTTTCAACAGTTCTTAAAATGAACACTTGTACTAAAAATGTTCAATCCCTAAAAAGTTTATGCCAGGTAATTTGTCTGGAGAATTTTGATAAAATTTTTCTTCAAGGAGACTTAAAGCATGAAATTAAATCAAATTTACATTTACCATTTCCTATATTTCATGAAATTATAAACAAGAGCTATGAAACCTCATTTTTTTTGCCTTTGTTCCATTTACTGCCTTGTTTACTAAAACCAGAAAAACTGAACTACTTTCATTTGAAAGTCGTCTTAGGCAAAAATGTGAAATCAGAAAATCGCAATGGTCTAGAAAATCTGATAAGATCAAAAAATTTTTCTGTCATATCGGTTCTCTGTCATTGTCCACTTATGGAAGATTTTAATTTTACGCATAATTTGTTTAGTTCATTTTCGTCTTATCTAAAGGTGCTCGATTTAAAAATTTCTTGCACTGATCAGTGCCATAAAAATGCGTGCAAAAACAAATGGTCAGAGTGTGGAGCTAGGTCTTGTCCCCTAAATCAGTGTGATAACTTAAGAGAGTTGTCCTTGTCATGTAACAGGCAGTTCACAAATCATTGGAGTCTTTTGGACAAGTTTGGTATTGCAATTCTTTCAAAAAATCTTAAAAGTTTTTGTTATAGTGGCTGCTCTTTGCCACCACAAGCTTCAACTTTATTTTCAAAATGTACAGAACTTGAAAAATTAGCTCTGACAGACTTGTCCGAACAGACGAAAGTTCCATTGCTTTTTGACTCACTGTCGCATCTTACTAAAATTAGATGGCTCGATCTGAGTAACAATACTTGCTTCGATAAGTATGGAGAAAGATCAATCGATAAAATGAATTATTTAGTAAATCGACTACCCATGCTTGAACATGTGGATGTTAGCCTTACAAATTTGATGGGGATTTCTGGAAAACCGGTAGCCCCATGGCTTCAAATGCATCATTTAAAATACATTGGAATATGTTCCGTTAAAAATTATGACACCGTAATAGAATTAAAAGCTGATTCAGTTAGTACCTTTGCGAATATTGAAGGAATGATAACAACCCTTGAAAACACTTCTTTCCATACAAAATTCGCTTTTTTGACGCTGAAAAATTTAAGTTTATCTCTTTGTAGAGCGCCAAAAATCTCACAAGATGTTGTAAACAATATTTTAAACATCTTGTTTAAAATTCTAAATAACAATATTTTGCGAAATGAATGTGAGGATATATTTACAAAAATTGTTTTTATTTATAATATCTGCTATAGCGATATTAAAAAATTTATAGTTCTGTTGTTTCGTAATAATAATTATTTATGCTCTGTCTACAAAAGACGTTTACATTTGCCTGATCCTTTCTGGAAAGAGCTGACTGACGATCAAAGCTGGATTGAAAATGTATTCAATAATATCTTCAATCTTCCGTATATGTTTCATTTGATTGATTTGTATGAAAAACACGAACATTTCACTGGTCAACTTCTTGCTCATGCTAACGAAAGCAAAACTACTTCAGTTCTCAATATGTGGAAACGTATTAAGGAGGCTCTAATCACCGATCCCTCGTTTGTATTCAGTTTTAAGAATAATTCCTTCAAAATTTCATTGAGAAAGGTTTTCAAACAAGTTACAGCTCCCGAATCTGAAAATTTATTAGCTGAGTTCAATGAAATCATTCGTAAATATCGAATAAAGTTTTAAAATATAAATAAATCGTCTGCTTAATAATTTCATTCGCCAACTACGTATTCGCTTTTAATTTTTTTATCACAAAAACCTTCCCCCATTGACTCTCAAGGTTGTGTGAAAATTGCATTACGATTAGGGTAGTTATAGTTACAGTTAACTGAATTGTTACCACGTTTTTCTTAACTTGCTTTCTTGTCGGTCGTCTTTCTGTTTGTCCACGACTTATATTTTATATATATATATATATATATATATATATATATATATAATAATTTATATATATATATATATATATATTATAATTTATTTATCTATTATATCTATAATATAGTAGACCACGTCACTGCCTGTTTAATGATTCTGTAACGCTTATATATATATATATATATATATATATATATATATATATATATATATATATATATATATATATATATATATATATATATATATATATATATATATATATATATATATATATATATATATATATATATATATATATTAGTTTTGTTTTTTCTATTATTTAAGTTCAGCTTTTAATAATAATTGAAAAACAAAGTATATTTTTTTAAACAAAATGTTTCTTAATATGAATGACGACGAAGATCCTGTGTCGAGAAAACGGCGTCTAGCTAAAGAAAGGCAGCAGAGATATCGCGCAAGACAAACTCCACAATCAAAAGCAAAAATTCGAGTTTTAGATGCAGAAGCTCATCAACAACGCACTGCACAAATGTCTGTTGTAGAATTGCAAATTTTTCATGCTTCTCATGCCGCATCACAACAACGTTATGTCTATCGACTTACTCCTCAACATCTAGAAGCTTTTCACACTTCCATTGCTGCCTCTCAACGTCATCGAATTGAGCAAATGTCTCCCCATGAATTGCAGTTACATCGAGAAACCAATGCTGCCAAGGAACGCCATCGAGTTTTGCAAATGTCTCCCAATGAATTGCAACTACATCGAGAAACCAAAGCTGCCTCGCAACGCCATCGAGTTGAACAAATGTCTCCCAATGAATTGCAGCTACATCGAGCTGATAATGCGATCTCCCAACTTTTAGCATAAAATCGTGTGAGTGAGGCAGTTCGTAACGAAGCAATTAACTTCAACGAAACTCAATTCAATCAACATGATTGTGGTGAATTTGATGTTTTATGTACTTCATGTCGATCAAGATATTTTGCTGCAGAGCAACCATCAGATGGACTATTCACTTCATGTTGTCGAAAAGGCAAAGTAATGTTGCCAAACCAATTGACATTCACGTAATAAACTTGGATATCCCGATTTTCTTAAAAGCCTCATGTCAGACACGTCCAATCCAGATAGACAAAATTTTCGACAACATATTCGATCATACAACAGCGCAGTTTGTTTCGCTTCCATGGCCGCAAAAATTTTTGATTTGCTTATATATAGAATTTTTTTATGGTTATCAAATGTCATTTTGTTTTTGTTGACTATTTTTATAATAACGGGTGCCGTATTTTAAAACTTCCGTCATTTTTGACGGGCTATCTCTAGTTTTATATATTAACTAGCGGGGTTACCCGGCGTTGCTCGGGGGTTTTTAGAGTTTTTTTATCGTTTTTCTCTAGCTCCCGTTTAATTCCCCGTTTTCTCTCCCGCTCCCGGTCGCTTTCCCGTTCCCGCTTGCTCTCCCACTCCCGGTCGCTTTTCCCGCTCCCGGTCACACAACCTTGAGAGTCAAGGGGAATCAAATATAAAAAAAATTTGAAATCCGTCACAAAATGAGCGGAGCGGAGCGGGTGAGCGAGCGGGAACTATATATATATGTATGTGCGTATGTATGTGTGTATGTATGTATGTATGTATGTGTATGTGCATGTATGTGTGTCTGTGTGTGTGTTTATGTATGTACTAGCGGAGTTACGCGGCGTTGCCCGGGTTTTTTAGAGGTTTTTCTAATGTTTGTCTCTTTCTCTCCCGTTTCCTTTCCCATCTGCTTTCCCACTCCTGTTCGCTTTCCCGTTTTCGGTCGTTTTCCCGCTGCCGGTCGCTTTCCCGCTCCCGGTCGCTTTCCCGCTCCCGGTCGCTTTCCTGCTCCCGGTCGCTTTCCCGCTCCCGGTCGTTTTCCAGTTCCCGGTCGCTGTCCCGTTTCCGCTCACGTTGCTGTCCCATTCCCGCTCACGCTTACTTTTCCGTTCCCGCTCGCTGTCCGTTCCGGGTCGCTTTCCCGTTTCTATAATAGACAAACTAACCCACAAACATTCATTTATATATATAGTCTTAGCAAATCTATTTTACGTTTTATAGGCTAACAGAAGTTTTGAAAGAATGGAACGGGAAAGCGACCGGGAACGGGAAAGCGACCGGGAACGGGAAAGCGACCGGGAACGCGGAAAGCGACCGGGAACGCGGAAAGCGACCGGGAACGCGGAAAGCGACTGGAATCGGGAACGCGGAAAGCGACCGGGAACGCGGAAAGCGACTGGAATCGGGAGAGCAAGCTTGGAAGGAAACGCGAGCAAGAGAGAAAATGGATAACAAAACTTCTGAGCGGGAAAGCGACCGGGAGCTGGAAAACGACCGAGAGCGGAAAAGCGACCAGGAACGCGACGAAAACGGGAAAGTGGAGAAGGAAACGGGAGCGAGAGAGACAAACATTAGAAAAACCTCTAAAAACCCCGGGCAACGCCGGGTAACACCGCTAGTATATACATACAAACATTCATTTTTATATATATA
>OZ022240.1:20566905-20706905 GCA_963978895.1 Erpobdella octoculata
AATTGAACAAAACAGCAGCAGATTGATAGGCTGGCTTGAGAACTCTGTTCATGATTTTGTTGAAACACAAAAACACTGCACTTGCTTTCATTTCTTTCAAATTTCATGCACCTCATATATCAGTGAAACTTTTACAATAAATTGGTGTTGCATGTAAGATTTTCTTTAAAATGTAATTTTCTAATTTCCTCTGAAAAGTAAAAAATAAAATAAGACCGATAAATTAATTCATAATCTTATAGTCATAACTACTCGTGAATAATAATGGTTGTAATGCCATCACATAAAAAAAACTTACCTGCCCAAAAAAATTTCTCATTTACCGATAGGCTGATAGCAAGCTCGTCGCTCAACAATATTAGATGAGGAACAATTGAAGTCAGAAGCCTTGAACGATAAATATGAACAATGAATTTAACTTTATTTTTCCAATCTGCAACTTCTTTTTGTAAAACACAAAATGTTAGAGCATAATGATAATCTTATAATAATTAATAATAATATAACATAATTAAACACGTGCAATGCAACAAACAAAACAAATTGAAAGATACACAGTAAATCATGATTTTAAAAACTAAAAACAAATTACCAAAGCTTTGCCACTTACTTTTGAATGGGAGATATGAACAATGAATTTCTAATTTGATTTAATTTTAATTTGTTAAGTCTGGAACTCTTTTTGTGAAGCACAAAATATCTCTAAATAGAAGAAATTCCACCTGCAATTTATTGATTAGTCCTGAAATCCAAAGTTATCTAGATTTAAAAAATAAGTTGCTAAAATCAAATATAAAGTTTACCGATAGCAGAGCTGCCGTATCGGAGGTTCGGAAGAGAATGAGCCTCAATGAGCTCTATGAAATCAAAACAAAGGTATCCGGCGGCACCATAGATATCTATGGGCGGCACTAAACAACACACATATTTATTTAATTTAATATTTATATTTAAAACCTTTAAAACTTAAGAAAAAAAATTAAAAATATTTTGTATAATTTAACTATAAATTAATTTTATTTTATTTTGTAGAAAAAAAATTTACTCCAACTTACTACCGCTGACCAAAACGTTTTTTGTCCATAAAACATCAACGGAGAAACCAATTTATTTAAAATTTCACAGGAACCACCGCTTGAATAAGATACATAAGTGTGCCAAATTTCAATTAAATCTGTTCGGCCGTTTACATTTTATGTCCGAACAACCAAACAAACAAACAAACAAACAAACAAACATTTCATTTTTATATATAAGATTATAGAATATCACAACGATCTGCAACTAAGACAACAAAATAGAAAACCTATGCACCTAGAAATACAACTAGTACAATGTGCCTCTGGGCTTATGCTAGAAAACAACATTTCAAAATTTATAACAGTAAATAATAAACATAATAATAAACATAAATACGACAAGTAAAAAAATGGCGTCCACCTCTCCGTGTTGAGAAACTACTCCCCTATCCGGGAGAGGAAATCGACGGCTCCGTGAGATAAAAGAGAGAGTTGTGATCAGAATGTATGGTCATCATGGAAAGCAGTATCCAGTAATTATATTTCTTACGGGTGTTATAATGACGCTCATAGATATCTTGTTCGTAGTCTCCATGTAGAGTTTTTCTGGCTCTATGTGAAGCTGCCAGATCTTTCTGAATTTGGAGTTCAGCTTCAAGCTGCTTGTATCTTTTGTCACTCTCTTTACTCGCATTTGACATTTCTTGTTTGGTTACATTGATAGATTCGATCTCGGGCATGAATTCTTTGATCTGGACCTGGTAACGTTTGAACCGCTTCACAGCTTCATCTTTGACTTTCAGAGCATCAGCAAGTTGTTCCTCAATAGTTCTGAAGTCAGCCTCAAGCTTGTTCCGGGCATTCGTTGCAAGCTGCCTCTGTCTCCTTTCTTTTTCAAGTTCAGCTTCCACGTCTCTTATCTTTTTAAGAAAACTCTTTCTACCTTCTTCATCAATTTCCTCTCTTGACTGAGCCTCTCTCATCAACTTATCTTTCAAGGTTTGCATATTCACTTCCAGTCTTAACTTGGCATCTTCGGTTCCTTGAACTTCCTTTTCGAGCTCTTCGATCATCTGCTTCTGGGCTTCCACCTGAGTTTCAAGAGCTTTCTTGTCTTTTTCTAATTCGTGAACATTCTTTTCGATGTCATCTTTAGAAGAAACCAGGTCATCAAATTTTCTCTGCAGTTGACCTCGCTCTGTTTGATTCGGACAAATCTTTGTTCAGCCCATCAACTTGTCGAGTCAGGTTGAGAATTTTTGTTTCTTTTTGTCTGAGATCCTTCTCCAAGTTATCTCTTGCAATTGTCAACCTCTCAGAGATGGCTTTTACTTTGGTCAGGCTTTGATCGAATTTTCTTGGCCTTTTGTCAATTACTGAAAACTTTGACCTTTCGTTGTCCAGAAGAACGGTGATGTCATCATACCCAGATTGCAGTTTCTTCTGAATATGATCGGATGTGGATGCGACCGGGAGATCCATGTGAACAGCCTTGCTCTCAACTTGCATCTCGGGGACTATTTTCTCTGTAACTCCCTCTACACAAACTGGTGTGAGTGAATCAAGAACTGGCTGATCGGTCATCACTTCGACTTCTTGTGTCTTTAGTTCGGAGTTCACCGTATCCAGTGAGCTTTCAAGGAAAGATTTTGTTTTTATATCAGACGCCAAAGTTTGGGTAGGCAGGCTATATAAGGCAATAGTCTGTATTAATTCTGCTACCCTAGGGGTAATGATTGCTTCTTCATGTAAGTGGGGAACAACTGCAAACCATTCCAAAATTTCAGGAGCTATATTGGTGGTATTATGATCTACTGCTCCTAAAATAACAGGTGCTTGCACAACATCCACCAGCTGGGGCTGGCCACTTAACCCACATAACTTAATTTTTCTCGGCAAACCCAATTTTAAGGATCTAACCAAATCTGCCCTTATACAACAGATTTCCGCTCCACTATCTATTAAGGCAACAACAGGTGGGAGATTACTTATTTTTATTTTCATAAATGACCTATCATAAAATTTAATAGGATTAGGAAGTACATCATTTCCCGGACACGATGGATGATAAGGTTCGTGACCAATACTACAATAATTGATATAGGCCGATGTTGCGACCTGCGAAACCTCTCGTTTCGGACAGTTTTTCCTTACATGGCCTGGCGAATTACAGCCAAAACAACGGTCAGATCTTAAATCGACCTGACGGTTAATTAAACTATCTGATTTGACTACTTGGCGAAAAGACGATGACTGGGATGGAACATGAGCAGCCGCATAATTATCGGCCACTTGAGATAGTTCTTCATGAGACAACCATCTATTTTGTTCTTGGGTCAAAACGAAATTTCGACAGTCAACCGGTAACAACTCCTTGAGCCGGTCGGCGCACAGCAAACTTATTAGCTGATCATAATTCCGATCAATCCCCCTACTTTTAACATAGTATGAAAATGCATTATGTACTTCGGAAGCCAAACTAGAGAACATTTGGTCCGGATTTTAGTTAGAGATTGAAAATATTGTTTTAAATAGGCAGGACTGATTCTGTGTTCAGCTAAAAGCGCCGTTTTAACACTATCATAATTTTCTAATTGAGTAGGAGAAAGACGGGTTATTAAACTACGTGCTTTACAAGTCAAACATGATTGTAAAATCCTGGCTTTAATGTCATTATTGACATTATTAACAGCAGGAACGGGAAAGTGATCGGGGGGCGGAAGAGCAAGCAGGGAAGGAGACGGACGGAGCGAAAGAGACACGCATTATAAAAACCTCTAAAATCCCCGCTATAATAGCCCATGTCTGTGTAAGACGTTTCTGTGTGACGAAATAAATAAACAAACAAATAAATTAATTATATTATATTAATTATAATAATATACTTAATTAATTATATATATATATATATATATATATATATATATATATATATATATATATATATATATATATATATATATATATATATATATATATATATATATATATATATATATATATATATATATATATATATATATATATATATATATATATATATATATATATATATATATATATATATATATAATATATTTATATACTTAAAAACACGTTTTTCTAATGCACTAAAAATAAGAAAATAAAATATTTAAAAAAACTTTTAAAATACCACGTTTTTGTGAAATTAAAAGAAGAAAATAATTTTTTTCTTGACTCTGTGAGAAATGTCTTAATGGAGGCATGCATTAATTGTGGAGATTCCATCAAACTTTATATTCAAAAAAGCGTTCAATCCTGTTTAAAAATAGCAGATGGTTAGTTTGAGTGCAAGGCGCCCCACGTTTTAAGTTTTACATATTTGCTCCGATTATATTAATATTTTTATTATATTATCTATATATATATATATATATATATATATATATATATATATATATATATATATATATATATATATATATATATATATATATATATATATATATATATATATATATATATATATCTCGTGTCATAGTGTTTGTCTCCAAACTCCTCCAAAACGGCTGAACCGATTTTTAAGAAAATTTGTGTGTACATTTTGGATGACTGAGAATAGGGTTTAATCTATTTAGAATTATATTTTCAAATACTTTAAAAATTTATTTTGGAAAAACAACTAACAAACAGACAGACAAAAAGAATTACAGACAGACAGACACACACACACACATATATATATTATAAATAATAAGATATATATCTTAAAACATATATCTTCGATAGTTATTAAATTAGCTAGTGACGGATTGTAAGCCGTACAACTTATATACTATCGAGCATTGATTCGTACCCATTCATAGTCGAGTGTTGTGTTCAACATACCCCAACAAAAGCGCTTAACAACCACTGTTTTTTGGCGGTGGAAGTGGCGCAGATGGTAAGGTAGTTGGCATGATGCAAGGCGGTGTTGCCGATCCGACAGTCGTGGGTTCGAGTCTGAAGTTGAGACATATATATATATATATATATATATATATATATATATATATATATATATATATATATATATATATATATATATATATATATATATATATATATATATATATATATATATATATATATATATATATATATATATATATATATATATATATATATATATATATATATATATATATATATATAATTGAATTAAAATCTTAGATTACATTAAAGTTTATTTATTTATTTATTTATTGGTACACGAACAGAGGGACCCAAAGGGCCACTAATACTGTTCGGACAGAACACAATAAAAACTAAAGAAAAACAAAACAAAATAAACCGTCTGATGTGAGGCGACGAGCCAGGCAAAAGTAAAACAGAAAAGTTGTGTTCAAAATATAAACTATATGACTATATATGAATATTAACTAATATATAATAGATGGATTAGTAACAACAAGGTAATCAGATAAATATTTGTATTTAGATCTAAGTACCAGATAGATACTAGTTTTTAAATGAGGATGTCACAGAAGGAGTAATAATAGAGCAATCAGATATCTATTTATATGTGAGAAAGTTTGATAGGTTGGCTTCCGCTACGAGACATTTAAACCTACTGAGAGTGGTTGAACTGACAATATCGCTAGGCAATTGGTTCCATATATTAATAACACGATTAGTATAGAAAAATTTGGTAACATCTGTAACAACGCGTTAAAACAAGTTGTTTATTGAAACACTAAGTACGAACAAATACGAATACGTTATAGTCGAGTCCAAACAAGCAAAGCAAGCTCTAACAAAAGGAAAGAAAGGAAGCATGCGCTTCCCCAAAGATACTAAAACTCCTAGCGATGTGCAATATGTTACACCTCCCCTTTTGAGGAGAAAATGTTAACCAGTGACATAATCTTTAAATCTGACAGGTGGCCTGATAGTTCGACCCGACGATGTTCTTAGGCACGACCTTAATGGCGTCAGTACAGGTGGCCTGTCAATTCTGGCTGGAGATTGTGCCAGTGCCGTTGGTTGTTGAGCAGATGGTGATGTTCCAGGCATTACATCTTCATCGATGTAGAGATCACAGTTTGGTGGACGTTCACGGGTCTTTATGAGGTCACGCCGATTGCGTCTCAGACGAGTTCCTTCATCGGTGATTATGTTGTACGACCGAGGCGACGAGTGGGCCGCAACAACTTTCGCAGCTTGCCATGCCTGTCCATTGTGCACGCGCACCGCATGGCCCGGCTGCAGTGGCTTTAGAGGTCGAGTTCCTTGGTCGTGATAGTACTCCTGACGATACTTTCGATTTTCCATGTCACGACGCACAGAATCAGAGGCCGACGCTGTTGGTAAGGCTGGTACTCTCGAGCGAAGAGAACGGTTGAACATCAGTTCAGCTGGACTGTAATCACTTCCTGCGATCGGTGCATTTCTATATTGCAGAAGCGCAATAGTAACATCCTGGTTGCTGTCGGAGGTCTTGCGCATCAGTTGTTTGACGGTCTGCACGAATCGCTCAACTTGACCGTTCGACTTTGGATAGAGCGGACTGGACGTGACTATCTGGAAGTCCCAGGACTCAGCGAATTGACGCATGGTGAAACTGTTTTAACGCGTTGTTACATGGCGCAGTCGACATAGAATCTACATCAGAGTTTCTATCGTAATCAACAACAACAACGTAATCAACATCGAACATGGACGCTTTTCGACCACCGGCACCGTTGCGGCTCGATAATCCGAATCTGGCCGCTGAATGGTCGTCATTCGAAAAGAAGTTCAAATGGTTTTTAGTCGCGATCGGCGCCGACGTAAAACAGGATGCCACGAAGCTGGCCATGCTTTTAACGACAATCGGCGACGATGCCGTCAAAATCTACGAGACGTTCAAATACGAAGAAGACGAGTCTGCGGAGTCGTTCGATGACGTTCTCTTAAAATTCAGGGACTATTTTACACCGCTCCGTAACGTGGTCTACGAGCGGTACGTATTTTGGCAGCACATCCTCTCCATAGGTGAGTCAATCGACCAGTACGTCACTCGCCAGCGTCATCTGGCGAAGAACTGCGATTTTAAGGAGGAGGACAACATGATACGTGATCACATTGTCTTTACGTGCCCAGACGCTCGCTTAAAAGAACGATTACTGCGTGAAACCGACCTGACGTTGGCTAAAACAATCGCCATCTGTCGAGCTGCAGAGGCGACATTCGCAGTGTTTGTTTGTGTTGTTCATCCGATTCAGCAGCGATGAGTAAGTCGTCAAATATGATGAATACGTCTGGAATGTCACCAAAAATTTCGTTTGCTTTTTTCTGGAACACTTCTGGTGCACTAGAAATTCCAAATGGAAGGCGGGTGTACGAATAACGACCGAAAATTGAATTAAACGTACACAATTTGGAACTCTCCTCATCTAGACGAATGTGCCAGAATCCGTCCTTCATGTCGATGACGCTGAAAATTCGTTTTCCATGCAGCTTTGGTGCTATGTCGGAAAACGTCGGAATAATGAAGTGCTCCCGTTTGATTGCCCGGTTCAGATCTTTCGGGTCCAAGCAGATTCGAACTTGACCGTTCGACTTTGGATAGAGCGGACTGGACGTGACTATCTGGAAGTCCCAGGACTCAGCGAATTGACGCATGGTGAAACTGTTGAACGGGTTGTTGTCTGCCATCAATGTCTCTGGTATGCCATACCGTGCAAATATGTCTTTCAGATGCTTGATTACACAGTCTGCTGACTTGCTGGCTATTTGAATGAATTCTGGAAACTTGGTGAAGTAGTCAACCACTAGCAAGTAGTCTTTACCGTGCAGCGTGAAGATGTCAACGCCAACTTTCTGGTATGGTCTCTGTGGAACCGGGTGCGCAATCATAGGCTCGGAAGCCTGACGATTTCGGTAGGTGTTGCATGTCGGACATCGGCCCACAGTGTTTTCAATGTCCCGATTGATACCTGGCCAGAACACAGCAGCACGTGCAAGGGCTTTGCATTTATCCATCCCCAAATGCCCTTCGTGAATGCGAAACAGAATGTCCTTCCGCATTCCAGTTGGGATGACCAATCTGTTGGTGTATAGAATCAGTCCGTTTTGTTCGTACAACTCACTCGCGAGAGCACGAAACTGACGCAGGTTGCCGGACAGTTTAGAGTCATCCGATGGAAAACCACTTTGAATATGCTTACGAAGCAATTGCATTTCTTCGTCCCGTGCACACTCTGTACGGATCTTGTCTAGCCTGGAGTTGCTGACTGGAGCATCTGCGATGATGGTGTTGATTGAGACGACTGTATCCTCTGCTATCTCTCTCTCTACTGTCGATGGAGGCTCTTTATTTAGGTAGCGGCGCGACAAAGTGTCGGCGATGAACATGTCTTTTCCCGGTGTGTACTGTACGTTGATGTTGTACTCGAGCAGACGAAGAAGCATTCTCTGTAGTCGAGGTGTTGTTGCCGCAATCGATTTCTGAAAGATAGCCTCGAGTGGCTTGTGGTCGCTCTGAACGACTACACGGCGACCGTAGATGTATTGATGAAACTTGATGCAGGCGAACACAATTGCCAGTAGCTCTTTCTCTATTTGAGCATAGCGCGTCTCTGCATCTGTCAATGCCCGTGACGCAAATTCTATTGGCTTGCCGTTCTGCATCAAACAAGATCCCAGACCTGTAGATGAAGCATCCGTTTGAACAACGACAGGCATTGAAGGATCGAAGAATTGTAGAACAGGGGCTGATGTGACGGCTTGCTTAATTGTGTTGAACGCTCGTTCGTGGTGTGACGCAGTGGATGGCTCGTTGTTTACGTTGCTGATCCTGTCGACTGCGCCATGTAACAACGCGTTAAAACAAGTTGTTTATTGAAACACTAAGTACGAACAAATACGAATACGTTATAGTCGAGTCCAAACAAGCAAAGCAAGCTCTAACAAAAGGAAAGAAAGGAAGCATGCGCTTCCCCAAAGATACTAAAACTCCTAGCGATGTGCAATATGTTACAACATCAACTCTATTAAAGACAGATTTTAGCTTGAACTGGTGACCCCTAGTGGAATGATACATGGAGAACTGAAAACTATGTTTTAAGTCGGAATCAATAAAACCGTTCAAAAAGCTGTAGCACAAACAAAGATCACTGATGAGTCTTCGGTGTTCAAGTGATGGGAGATTGAGAGTTTTGAGTCTCACCGCATACGGAAGGTTCTTGAGAGCCGGGATCGCCTTGGTAAATCTTTTTTGAATTCTTTCGATATCGTCAATAAGATATCGGTAATATATTTTTGAATTTAAAAGTTTAGAATTATTTTTATTTTTCAAAATGGGGTCTCAAATTTTTGTTGGCTTAGGGCCCCCAAAATTGTAAATCCGGCCCTGGTCTTCCGACAAGCACGACGTCTTATCTAATCTATTTTAAAAGCCCTGGAGCCTGGAAATCATTTTCAACGAGTGTCAAAAGCTTGCAGTAAATATCGATGAAAAAAGCTTACAATTGAAGTATTCGTCATTTTTGTTGTTCGGTTCTCAAACCTTTTTAAGACTATTTATAAATTGAGCTTTAATTTTAATTTTCCAGACTTGTTAATGTGTTTTTTCTAGTTTTATCGTCATTTTTGTATACCGAAGCTTATATACTTATTAAAGTGTTTTAAACATTGACGTCTGGTTAACCTCAGCTTAGCTACTTGTAACTTTCTTTATTGTTTTTTCAGCAGTTTACAAAATTAATAAAACGAATACGATGAACTTAATTTCCGTCTATAGCAACATTTGGTGTATTTTAGACTTCATTATGCCTGCAGGCAGATATCTTTGACTTTTGACTTTATACTGTTAAAGTTTGCTAGAGCCTATCCTACTTTTAGGGATATTGTACTCTAGAGTCCAGAGTACCTCAGGTAGGTAATATCGGACTCTAGAGTATGAGAATCTACTAAAGTGCAGTGATGGGCACTTTAACTACTGTAGTTGTAACTACTGTAGTTATAACTACATTTATAGTAGTTACATGGTAGTTATAACTACTTTTGTTTTTGAGTAGTTGCCATGTAGTTATAACTACTTTTATGATCTAGTTTGGTAGTTATAACTAGTCTAACTACTTTGTCTTAGCGCTGTAACAAAATTATTAAAAAGCCAGATAATTTAAAAATATAATCTAAAGCATCGAATGTTCAATCACTGAAGGATTATCCATTTGTAGAATGAGCTTTCATAAAAAGCCAATTCTACTCTTCCAAGCATGGCTGGTATGATTTTGACACCTCGAAGGTGCAAAATGAGTGACACTTTATTTGACCGTATGTTTTTTCTGAAAAGCCGTTCCAGTTTTAACAAATTTTGAACTTTGTCATTCAACCTTTATGTATCAATAAACACTTTGTTTTTCTAAAATTTGCTTAAAAATACTTTGTTTTTATTATATTTGCTTAAAAATACTTTGTTTTTATTATATTTGTTTAAAAATACTTTGTTTTTATTATATTTGCTTAAAAATACTTTGTTTTTATTATATTTAGTTAACAATCATTATTATTCTTTAAAAAAAATTATTAAATGCAAATTTATTTTTTGTTGTTGTGTTTTTATATCTTACAGTACATGTTTTATAAATATACGAGTAGTTAAAAAGTAGTTGGAAAGTAGTTAACTACTTTAGTAGTATTAACAAACTAGTTCTAACTACCTCTCTCCTAAAGTAGTTAACATGTAGTTATAACTACTTCTGTCATGAGGTAGTTGGCATGTAGTTGTAACTACAATTGAAGTAGTTGGTGCCCATCACTGCTAAAGTGCATCGTACCTCCTACCCTCGGGTTTGGGGATCGTGTACTCTATTGTAGTTTGTTTTTATTTCCAGCAGCGTGACTTGCCTAGATAACGACAAAACCGCACAACTGGTTTTTATTGTTTTTTTGTGGACAAATCTTGAAAATGAAGATTAACAAACTTCCCGTCGTTCAATCAAAGTTTTTAGTTAATAGTTAATAGTTAATAGTTAACAAGGCATTCTAATAAGTTTTAAAAAAAAATTAATTTAAATTAAATTTTCAAAAAAAAATTTTGTTCTATAAAATCAACAAATACAACATATAACTTGAACATTTCTTGGAACAAGTTCTCAGTCGTTTTTTTATTCAAAACAGACAAAGCGATAATGCAATTTGTTAGTATATAGTAGTATATATCATAAAATTAAGTAGAAAGAAAAGTCGTTAATTATAAATTGTTTGTGTTGCCATTTATATGTCGTCCGCTATAGTGTCAGGTGGAGAGGAAAGTAAGATGCGCAAGAAAAAGTCTCGAAAGTAATAAAAGATATTTTTTAAATTTTAGAATAGTTACTTAAATAGTAGTTGGATAGTTACTATCCGGTAGTTACGGTAGTAGATAGTAGAAATACACATTGTAGAGATAGAACAAAACATTTAAAAATTTAAAGGTTCACTTCATACTCAATATAGTGAGTTGCGCCCCTTTTTTGGCTTGACTAAAACCGAAAACAGAAAAATGCGATGAAATTGAGAAAACAAATGTTTTACCAGAATTAAACAAGAAAATGACAGGAAACTCGAGCAAATTATTTGTCAGTTGATTGTGGTACTGTAGTAGTTTAGTACCAAAATGAAATTTTTATTAAAAGTTTTGTAATGAAAATAGCTGTTTATCGCTAATTTGAGACAATGTTGGTTGAATTTAAATTAAGCAACGATACGCATAGTAACATGCTGGTGTTTATAAGCAAGAAGATTTAACAATGGTGTTCAAACAACTAATAAATCGTCGTCTATGCTATATTTTAAGATTAAAAGTGAACATTTTTTAAATCACTCATTCAATTTATTAAAAATTCTTCGTTCGACTCTTAATGTGTATGCTTTACTCCTTGCACCAACAAGAATAGATCTTAATAGCAAACTATATTGGGTAAAGTTTCACATAAGCGGCACCTGCCTATTTTTTTTTAATAAAATAGTTTGAAAAGCCGAAAATTTGATTACATTAACATAACAAAACAAATGTTACACTTGACACTTGATTGAAGCAAAAAAAACATTTGTTGTAAATTTAGAGATTTTTTAGCAATGGTAAATAGTACCCTTTGCCTTTGAAGCACTATTTACATCACAGTTTTGAATGATACGGTACTCTGAGGTTATAAATGAAATTAATAGAAAAAATTATCATTAATTTCTATTATAAGTTTATTTTAAAAAAATTATCAATTTAAAAAAATAAGTTTGACGTCTGGCACAGCATAAATTTTCCGCTCGCCTCTCTGTGACAAGAGAATTCTTTTAAAGGTGGTTTTTAGTTCTAGGGTGGCAAATATCTGGAGTAGTTTAGATGATACCACAGTAGCAGTCGATTCCACTACAGCTTTTAAAATAGAGTTATCCAAGCATGGATTATTATTTGTTTACTTATTATTCTAAACCACTAACAATGTTATGTTATATTACTTGCTATATCACATTACATATTTTTGTATGTCATGTTTTATTTTAACACAGCTAGCATTATAATGCACACTTGGATGTTATAAGCATTAAAATATGGTACTAAATTTGATGAAAATTGAGTATGGAAAACTATTAAAGATAGAGCAAATCTAAGATTAACAATTTTTTAATTTATCTCGGTCCTTGACTCGTAGTCACTCACAGTTCACAGGAATACTCAGTTATTTACGTGTGGTATCTTGACAAATTGTTTTAACAGCAGTATCATGGTCATGGATGAATAATTATATTTTTTGTCGATTTGACAATGGCGAACATTTTTCTGACTCCGCAAGAAGTTGACAAAATGTCCCTGTTTTCTAGAGCACTTGGTGGCAAAATTAATAATACAAAATAGTTTGGCAACTGACTCAATAGTTACTGAAAAACAATTTTTTTTCCACAGCACAAGACTTGGTTTGAAGAAATAATAAATAATCACAATAAAACTGCTTCTGCTGAATATGCTCATACTTTTAAGTCCCATTTACGAGAGGAATTACAGAACAAAAATCTCTTATATTTTAGATTTTTTGAACATATATAAAACATTTCTATAAATTACTAGCAGGGTTACCCGGCGTTGCCCGGGGTTTTTAGAGAGTTTTCTATCGTTTTTCTCTCGCCTTTTCTCTTTCTTTCTTTTTTATTCCTTTCTCTCTCCCTCTCTTGTTCCCAGTTCCTTCCCCGCTTGCTTTCTCGTTCTTGCTTGATCTCCTCGTTATCTCACTTCTTTTCTCTTTCTCGCTCCAGCTTGCTCTCCCGTTCCAATTCGGCAAGTAATAGGTGTTATAAAATCATAAATTTTTCTTCCATCTATCTCTTAGTAATTTGTAATAACACACAATTGGTCACATTATGCAAGACTGTCAAGCAAGTAATGCCTGTTATGCAATTGTAAACAGTGCTTCGAAAATTTATGCAATAATCATGTATAGGCACTTTTGGCCCGGAAGGTTTTTTTTGGACCCCTGAGCCAGGGTATCGGAATAGGGAATCAAAACCTTCTTAACTTTCTTCCCTGTATGAGAACTACCTCCTTGCCAAATTTCATCAAGATCGCTCCAGCGGTTCAGATTTCTATAAAGGACAGACTCACAAACATTCATTCATATATATATATATATATATATATATATATATATATATATAATATATTGTTTTAGAAAGATTCAATAGAATGCTATGTCACGAGGAGCGAGTATATATTCTAAGTTTCAGGTTTCATGATCTAAAAATTGGTGTCAAATTGAGAATCAGTGTCCCAAATTTAGCTAACACTCAATGTCAGAAAAACTGTGTTGACTAGTGTTTTTTATTTAGATTTTGGTTCAGCGTTATTTATTGCTAGATTTACCTGGTCATGCGTTGTTGTGGCCTAGTCTGATTAAATGAAAAAAGTAGAGCAAGTGAACATTTCTTATGTTTATTTTCACAATGCTTATTGATATGCAATAGAGTACTGTACAGGCTGATTCTTTCCGACTCATTTTTTAGGCCCAGTCCGTTTTTACATGCCTAAAATCCCTTTACTTAGCAGAAATCTTGGCTCGACCCTTCTTGACTTCAGGTCCGGTCTAGCTCGTTTGAAAATCATGGTATAGTCCATCCCGTACAGTACTCTATTGCATTGAAAAGCGATGTTATGAACATATATTCCCAAAACTAAATAAAATTGAATGTTTATTTTTAAAATGAATTTTTTTTAGAATTTGTTTAACAAATTTATAATTTGACCAAGTCATACATATACTTCATATACTCATCATATATACAGCACTCAATGGTTCCGATGGTTATGTAACAAAAGCCTAGAAATGTTTTTTTTATAAAACGTGAAATAATTTGCTGATTTGTTTAAAATTTAGATGCAAACCTTCTCCTTAATAAAGATTATTTTTTGTAAAAATTTCAAAGCAATTGATTCAAAACTTTCAGAGATTACTGGCAAGTCACAAACAAACAGTTACATTTTTATTTATATAGATATTCTATGGTTAAACGTTATTCATAATATTCTATACTATGCTGATACAAATTTTACAGATTATCACCTGCCAAAGTAGAGATATATCCCTTGACTAACAAAATCACTAAAGTACATATATTAGAAATCTTTCAGCAGTTTGGAGCAATTAGTGATGTGTCAATATTAATTCCTGCAAAAGCTGTTATCACATTTGGATCAAGGTCTTCAGCGAAAGAGGCTGTTAAAGTGATGAACGGAGGTGTTGTGGTATTTTATTTATCAGTTGCACATTATTAAATGCTATCTACTTTTTTTTAAATTTGTTTTTGATATTTGTTATCTTCATTTCAAAATCTCATTTTTATTGTTTTTATTTTAGGAATGATTGATTGCCAAGAGATTACTTGCCTGCTTTTATAACATCAGGTTTATACTCATTATGCAAGCAAGAAAATAAGTTTCACTTGACATCAATGCTGTATATGTAAGTGTCATCAGCTCCAGCCAATGGAAATCATCTTGGAAAGTGCAATTAAGAAAGTGGTTAGCTGAAAAGGAAATCTGGGTGTTTCAATACACACTTGTCGTTTGCAGATTATTCTTCTACTTGCATTTAATGAACTTGTGCATTATAAAAATAGGTTGTGTATGTTCAAGCACAAAAAGTGTTGCTTGATGATTTTTTTTTCTTGCTTTTCATTTAAGGGATACAGTTTTGTTTTAATTTCTTAATTTTGGTTTTTAAAAATATTTATTCAAATTAATAACTGCATGAAAAAATGCAAGAAGTTAAGTAACATTCTTATATATAAACTAAAACATTAAAAAAGAAAAGCTATATAAATCTAACGAAAAGTTATTGAAATATTCCTATGTTTGGTGGGATTTCTAATGTATTCAAAAGTAAAACAATGTTTCCTATTATTATTTCTCAAACCTGGTATCAAAATAACATTAAAAAGGATGGGTTTCTGTCCATATCCAAAATTAATAAGAATAATATATCTATGCATGCATATAAAGTTTCAAAAGTACAGGTAACTATTATAAATGGTAGAGAAGAACTGTTTCTAAGGCAGTGGTTCTTGTGTTTGTTTGAAGACCAGCACTGGTCAAATCATTTACTAGTGCATTTTAAACATAAATTATATTAAAAAAAACTAAAAATACGTTTAAACAAGCTATAACAACTGCACTGTCTCCTCGAATCTACTCAATAATCAGCAGGTAAGCCTCCACACATAATTATCGTTTGAAAACTAGTGTAGTCAGTGGCGTAGCTTAGGGGGCGGCGATGGATGCAGTCCGCCCTGGGCGGCACTTATGAAAGGTCGGCAAAACAGTTTGGCAATCTATTACTAAGGAGAATGAAATATTTTTGCTATAAAACAACGAAGAATTAGATGGAAATGATAGATAGGAGGCTTAAAATATTACTCAAAATAATTTATTATAAAAATGTTTTAAAACTACCAGGAGCTCGAACTAGTTTGATACGAGGATCTATTCTTGTTCGCGAAAAAACTAAAACGTACACATTATAAGTTGGAAAATAATTATTATAAATTTGCTTTAATTCAAACCATAGAGTTTAACAAGTTAATCGTAAAAATGAATAAATAAATAAATCTATATGTATAAAAATGAGATTATGTATATTAGTCCTTTACGGGGCCGTCAAGACGGGGGGCTGGTGGGGATATCGCCCTGGGTCCCCCACAGGTTTTAGCGCCCACCACGACCAGGATTTGACCTGAACATACCGTAAAACTGGGTGTTTTTGCTCTTGAGGTAGGTCAGAAAAGTAAACCAGCTGCCGGGCTTTTGTTGAGTTTGAAAACATTTCCCCTAAAAAATAGTACAAGGCGATATTTTAATTTCACCCGATTATACAACCGTTATTCGTCAACTTAATTTTGTTCTCTTGCCGGAGTATGAAAAGCAAACTTAAACCATAATAAAATCCATCAAACTGTAATGTTTTGCATTATCCTGGTGGTCTACAAATTGATTTAAACTTTAATGAAGCCAGATATTCTTCCAGTTTAGATTAGATCATTAATTTTATCTCCTTCGCCTTTGTTCTCTCTTTCACAACTCGTTTTTACCTTTACTTGTTCTGATTATATTGTCATGAGGGCTGACATTGATGATCGAAGTCTATTTTTGATGATCTTCAGTTTACTTAGAGCCCTTTCAGCTAAGACACTGGAAACTGCAAGACAAGTAAAGATGCTATAGAGACTGGATAAATTTGGAAAGCCAGATAATTTAGAAAGCAAATGCAATGGTTTCATAAATATATATCGTTACCACTGCCGTGCCTGGTTCAGCTTTGCATCATTTTCTGTCAGGAGAAAATTATTGTCGTTGCCAATGTCAAACTCACCATCAACATCTTCAATGTGGTCTTCTTCATTATCAGATTGTCCTCGCCATAAAAGTGGATCCTTGCAAGCTTTGTGCAGCCGATCATCAATATTAATGGCAGTGATATTTTGAGACAGAAGACAAAACGTTTATTTGAAATCTGACATTTCAGCTGCGACTGCATTGACATCAGCTTCATAGAGCTGGCAAATTACTTCAATGTCAGAACTGCTTATAGATTTATAACTAAAGAAAGCCTGAGGTGTGAACAACGACAATTGCTACATGAATGTTAACCGGTTCTGCTGCTTAAATCTGCTGCACATCTGCTGATATACCTCATCCAGAACAACTATGAATGTATCTACTTTAAAACGAGCAAGTCCATTCAAACAATCATAACTAGCCATTTCTCCAGGCATTTTTTTCTTAGGTCGACATCCTTCTTAAGGAAATTTAGTATTTACGCCATGCGATGATGCAAACAAAACATCATTTCTGAAATTTTAAAACTGTTGAATACAACTTTCTACAAGAACTACAGCTGATGCCAAATCAATTGATTCTCTTTGTAACAACCTCGATGCAGGACCAATAACTTTATATACCAGTCTTAGGATCTCCATACTAATAATAAATCTAATGTCTTTCCGTCTCTTGTGCAGACCGTTAGCAGCTGCAACTGTTTCACTATCGATATCATTTGATTCGGCCAATTCACATAGGGTCAAAAGTATGGCTGAATACCTAGCAAGCTAGGACACATTTTTTCTTCCCCTAGCTTTTTGAGAAGAGGAAGCATTTTCTGCCTCACCTTCCTCTCTGGGCGCCCCTGGTTCCGGTTTCAGCATTTATTTTACGTAAACGTTTCGGAGCGCTTGTTAATAACTAATAACATTTGTTGACGAACTGAAATAATTAAAGAGAAATAAGTATTATTTTTAAATATAAAATATCATGGAGTACGTCTGACTGTGGCAGAAGCTGAACCGTCATTTAACAGATTGAAACAAATAAATAGTGTACAACGATCAGTAATGCTACATGAAAGACTTTGTGGTTTAGCGTTACTAGCAATTTAAAGTGATCTAGCTAGGTGTATTAAATTTGATGAAATCAATAACAATTTTGCATTAAGCAAATCAAGAAAAATAGCACTTTGAGTATTTGGACGAATTGATCATTATGCAAAAGACTTATACTGTTTATTTTCTATATCATTTCTTCAATAAACGTGTTATTTGTAGATGGCAAATGTATTTTAATATTTTAAAGTCTGAAATTAAAAATTATAAAATTAAAATTGTAAAATTCCAATAAGTAATACGTTTATTATTTCAAAAATCCATTATCAATGTACAGTTTCTAAAAAATTTAGGGGGGCCAGTATACCTCAGCACAGGAGCCCGCAATGATCTCTCGGCGGCCCCGCCCCGCCCCCAATGCAAGTCTGTATACGCCTTCGATCTCGTTAGGTATATAGGTGGAACAAGATTGGATGGCCGGAAGTGCTTCAAAGTTTGATGACGTTTTTCCGACCGGACCAACGGAGAAACAGAGAAACAAGAAAGCAAGCTAAGAAAACGTGGTGATAAAATAGTTTCATTAAAAATACAACAACATTCACGTAATAACATAAACTGTTCGTCTGTTCGTCTGCATGTGCAAGGGCTCATATCTTAGGATTTGTCATTTAACTGTTACATTTTGAGCAACGCCTACTAATATAATTTTTTTTTAGTAGCACTGGTAATAAACCGTCAAAATGACGAAAATTAATGAGTGAGGATTGCAACGATACTAAATAACGACGGTGTAACGCAAATTTCGAACCTAACATAGACATACACTTACACACAAATATATATATATATATATATATATATATATATATATATATATATATATATATATATATATATATATATATATATATATATATATATATATATATATATATATATATATATATATATATATATATATATATATATATATATATATATATATATATATATATATATATATATATATATATGCGCCACTTCCACCGTTTTTTGGCGGTGGAAGTGGCGCAGATGGTAAGGTAGTTGGCATGATGCGAGGCGGTGTTGCCGATCCGACAGTCGTGGGTTCGAGTCTGAAGTTGAGACATTTATATTTGTGTGTTATTTCGTGGTGGATTGTACGCCATCCAAGTTTCTGATATATGTGGCTCGTAAAAACATATCAACGCTATGTTTCCTTATAATATATATCTTAAAAACATATATATCTCGATAGCTATTAAATTAGCTAGTGACGGATTGTACGCCGTACAACTTATAATACTATCGAGCATTGATTCGTACCCATTCATAGTCGAGTGTTGTGTTCAACATACCCCAACAAAAGCGCTTAACAACCACTGTTTTTTGGCGGTGGAAGTGGCGCAGATGGTAAGGTAGTTGGCATGATGCGAGGCGGTGTTGCCGATCCGACAGTCGTGGGTTCGAGTCTGAAGTTGAGACATTTATATTTGTGTGTTATTTCGTGGTGGATTGTACGCCATCCAAGTTTCTGATATATGTGGCTCGTAAAAACATATCAACGCTATGTTTCCTTATAATATATATCTTAAAAACATATATATCTCGATAGCTATTAAATTAGCTAGTGACGGATTGTACGCCGTACAACTTATAATACTATCGAGCATTGATTCGTACCCATTCATAGTCGAGTGTTGTGTTCAACATACCCCAACAAAAGCGCTTAACAACCACTGTTTTTTGGCGGTGGAAGTGGCGCAGATGGTAAGGTAGTTGGCATGATGCGAGGCGGTGTTGCCGATCCGACAGTCGTGGGTTCGAGTCTGAAGTTGAGACATTTATATTTGTGTGTTATTTCGTGGTGGATTGTACGCCATCCAAGTTTCTGATATATGTGGCTCGTAAAAACATATCAACGCTATGTTTCCTTATAATATATATCTTAAAAACATATATATCTCGATAGCTATTAAATTAGCTAGTGACGGATTGTACGCCGTACAACTTATAATACTATCGAGCATTGATTCGTACCCATTCATAGTCGAGTGTTGTGTTCAACATACCCCAACAAAAGCGCTTAACAACCACTGTTTTTTGGCGGTGGAAGTGGCGCAGATGGTAAGGTAGTTGGCATGATGCGAGGCGGTGTTGCCGATCCGACAGTCGTGGGTTCGAGTCTGAAGTTGAGACATTTATATTTGTGTGTTATTTCGTGGTGGATTGTACGCCATCCAAGTTTCTGATATATGTGGCTCGTAAAAACATATCAACGCTATGTTTCCTTATAATATATATCTTAAAAACATATATATCTCGATAGCTATTAAATTAGCTAGTGACGGATTGTACGCCGTACAACTTATAATACTATCGAGCATTGATTCGTACCCATTCATAGTCGAGTGTTGTGTTCAACATACCCCAACAAAAGCGCTTAACAACCACTGTTTTTTGGCGGTGGAAGTGGCGCAGATGGTAAGGTAGTTGGCATGATGCGAGGCGGTGTTGCCGATCCGACAGTCGTGGGTTCGAGTCTGAAGTTGAGACATTTATATTTGTGTGTTATTTCGTGGTGGATTGTACGCCATCCAAGTTTCTGATATATGTGGCTCGTAAAAACATATCAACGCTATGTTTCCTTATAATATATATCTTAAAAACATATATATCTCGATAGCTATTAAATTAGCTAGTGACGGATTGTACGCCGTACAACTTATAATACTATCGAGCATTGATTCGTACCCATTCATAGTCGAGTGTTGTGTTCAACATACCCCAACAAAAGCGCTTAACAACCACTGTTTTTTGGCGGTGGAAGTGGCGCAGATGGTAAGGTAGTTGGCATGATGCGAGGCGGTGTTGCCGATCCGACAGTCGTGGGTTCGAGTCTGAAGTTGAGACATTTATATTTGTGTGTTATTTCGTGGTGGATTGTACGCCATCCAAGTTTCTGATATATGTGGCTCGTAAAAACATATCAACGCTATGTTTCCTTATAATATATATCTTAAAAACATATATATCTCGATAGCTATTAAATTAGCTAGTGACGGATTGTACGCCGTACAACTTATAATACTATCGAGCATTGATTCGTACCCATTCATAGTCGAGTGTTGTGTTCAACATACCCCAACAAAAGCGCTTAACAACCACTGTTTTTTGGCGGTGGAAGTGGCGCAGATGGTAAGGTAGTTGGCATGATGCGAGGCGGTGTTGCCGATCCGACAGTCGTGGGTTCGAGTCTGAAGTTGAGACATTTATATTTGTGTGTTATTTCGTGGTGGATTGTACGCCATCCAAGTTTCTGATATATGTGGCTCGTAAAAACATATCAACGCTATGTTTCCTTATAATATATATCTTAAAAACATATATATCTCGATAGCTATTAAATTAGCTAGTGACGGATTGTACGCCGTACAACTTATAATACTATCGAGCATTGATTCGTACCCATTCATAGTCGAGTGTTGTGTTCAACATACCCCAACAAAAGCGCTTAACAACCACTGTTTTTTGGCGGTGGAAGTGGCGCAGATGGTAAGGTAGTTGGCATGATGCGAGGCGGTGTTGCCGATCCGACAGTCGTGGGTTCGAGTCTGAAGTTGAGACATTTATATTTGTGTGTTATTTCGTGGTGGATTGTACGCCATCCAAGTTTCTGATATATGTGGCTCGTAAAAACATATCAACGCTATGTTTCCTTATAATATATATCTTAAAAACATATATATCTCGATAGCTATTAAATTAGCTAGTGACGGATTGTACGCCGTACAACTTATAATACTATCGAGCATTGATTCGTACCCATTCATAGTCGAGTGTTGTGTTCAACATACCCCAACAAAAGCGCTTAACAACCACTGTTTTTTGGCGGTGGAAGTGGCGCAGATGGTAAGGTAGTTGGCATGATGCGAGGCGGTGTTGCCGATCCGACAGTCGTGGGTTCGAGTCTGAAGTTGAGACATTTATATTTGTGTGTTATTTCGTGGTGGATTGTACGCCATCCAAGTTTCTGATATATGTGGCTCGTAAAAACATATCAACGCTATGTTTCCTTATAATATATATCTTAAAAACATATATATCTCGATAGCTATTAAATTAGCTAGTGACGGATTGTACGCCGTACAACTTATAATACTATCGAGCATTGATTCGTACCCATTCATAGTCGAGTGTTGTGTTCAACATACCCCAACAAAAGCGCTTAACAACCACTGTTTTTTGGCGGTGGAAGTGGCGCAGATGGTAAGGTAGTTGGCATGATGCGAGGCGGTGTTGCCGATCCGACAGTCGTGGGTTCGAGTCTGAAGTTGAGACATTTATATTTGTGTGTTATTTCGTGGTGGATTGTACGCCATCCAAGTTTCTGATATATGTGGCTCGTAAAAACATATCAACGCTATGTTTCCTTATAATATATATCTTAAAAACATATATATCTCGATAGCTATTAAATTAGCTAGTGACGGATTGTACGCCGTACAACTTATAATACTATCGAGCATTGATTCGTACCCATTCATAGTCGAGTGTTGTGTTCAACATACCCCAACAAAAGCGCTTAACAACCACTGTTTTTTGGCGGTGGAAGTGGCGCAGATGGTAAGGTAGTTGGCATGATGCGAGGCGGTGTTGCCGATCCGACAGTCGTGGGTTCGAGTCTGAAGTTGAGACATTTATATTTGTGTGTTATTTCGTGGTGGATTGTACGCCATCCAAGTTTCTGATATATGTGGCTCGTAAAAACATATCAACGCTATGTTTCCTTATAATATATATCTTAAAAACATATATATCTCGATAGCTATTAAATTAGCTAGTGACGGATTGTACGCCGTACAACTTATAATACTATCGAGCATTGATTCGTACCCATTCATAGTCGAGTGTTGTGTTCAACATACCCCAACAAAAGCGCTTAACAACCACTGTTTTTTGGCGGTGGAAGTGGCGCAGATGGTAAGGTAGTTGGCATGATGCGAGGCGGTGTTGCCGATCCGACAGTCGTGGGTTCGAGTCTGAAGTTGAGACATTTATATTTGTGTGTTATTTCGTGGTGGATTGTACGCCATCCAAGTTTCTGATATATGTGGCTCGTAAAAACATATCAACGCTATGTTTCCTTATAATATATATCTTAAAAACATATATATCTCGATAGCTATTAAATTAGCTAGTGACGGATTGTACGCCGTACAACTTATAATACTATCGAGCATTGATTCGTACCCATTCATAGTCGAGTGTTGTGTTCAACATACCCCAACAAAAGCGCTTAACAACCACTGTTTTTTGGCGGTGGAAGTGGCGCAGATGGTAAGGTAGTTGGCATGATGCGAGGCGGTGTTGCCGATCCGACAGTCGTGGGTTCGAGTCTGAAGTTGAGACATTTATATTTGTGTGTTATTTCGTGGTGGATTGTACGCCATCCAAGTTTCTGATATATGTGGCTCGTAAAAACATATCAACGCTATGTTTCCTTATAATATATATCTTAAAAACATATATATCTCGATAGCTATTAAATTAGCTAGTGACGGATTGTACGCCGTACAACTTATAATACTATCGAGCATTGATTCGTACCCATTCATAGTCGAGTGTTGTGTTCAACATACCCCAACAAAAGCGCTTAACAACCACTGTTTTTTGGCGGTGGAAGTGGCGCAGATGGTAAGGTAGTTGGCATGATGCGAGGCGGTGTTGCCGATCCGACAGTCGTGGGTTCGAGTCTGAAGTTGAGACATTTATATTTGTGTGTTATTTCGTGGTGGATTGTACGCCATCCAAGTTTCTGATATATGTGGCTCGTAAAAACATATCAACGCTATGTTTCCTTATAATATATATCTTAAAAACATATATATCTCGATAGCTATTAAATTAGCTAGTGACGGATTGTACGCCGTACAACTTATAATACTATCGAGCATTGATTCGTACCCATTCATAGTCGAGTGTTGTGTTCAACATACCCCAACAAAAGCGCTTAACAACCACTGTTTTTTGGCGGTGGAAGTGGCGCAGATGGTAAGGTAGTTGGCATGATGCGAGGCGGTGTTGCCGATCCGACAGTCGTGGGTTCGAGTCTGAAGTTGAGACATTTATATTTGTGTGTTATTTCGTGGTGGATTGTACGCCATCCAAGTTTCTGATATATGTGGCTCGTAAAAACATATCAACGCTATGTTTCCTTATAATATATATCTTAAAAACATATATATCTCGATAGCTATTAAATTAGCTAGTGACGGATTGTACGCCGTACAACTTATAATACTATCGAGCATTGATTCGTACCCATTCATAGTCGAGTGTTGTGTTCAACATACCCCAACAAAAGCGCTTAACAACCACTGTTTTTTGGCGGTGGAAGTGGCGCAGATGGTAAGGTAGTTGGCATGATGCGAGGCGGTGTTGCCGATCCGACAGTCGTGGGTTCGAGTCTGAAGTTGAGACATTTATATTTGTGTGTTATTTCGTGGTGGATTGTACGCCATCCAAGTTTCTGATATATGTGGCTCGTAAAAACATATCAACGCTATGTTTCCTTATAATATATATCTTAAAAACATATATATCTCGATAGCTATTAAATTAGCTAGTGACGGATTGTACGCCGTACAACTTATAATACTATCGAGCATTGATTCGTACCCATTCATAGTCGAGTGTTGTGTTCAACATACCCCAACAAAAGCGCTTAACAACCACTGTTTTTTGGCGGTGGAAGTGGCGCAGATGGTAAGGTAGTTGGCATGATGCGAGGCGGTGTTGCCGATCCGACAGTCGTGGGTTCGAGTCTGAAGTTGAGACATTTATATTTGTGTGTTATTTCGTGGTGGATTGTACGCCATCCAAGTTTCTGATATATGTGGCTCGTAAAAACATATCAACGCTATGTTTCCTTATAATATATATCTTAAAAACATATATATCTCGATAGCTATTAAATTAGCTAGTGACGGATTGTACGCCGTACAACTTATAATACTATCGAGCATTGATTCGTACCCATTCATAGTCGAGTGTTGTGTTCAACATACCCCAACAAAAGCGCTTAACAACCACTGTTTTTTGGCGGTGGAAGTGGCGCAGATGGTAAGGTAGTTGGCATGATGCGAGGCGGTGTTGCCGATCCGACAGTCGTGGGTTCGAGTCTGAAGTTGAGACATTTATATTTGTGTGTTATTTCGTGGTGGATTGTACGCCATCCAAGTTTCTGATATATGTGGCTCGTAAAAACATATCAACGCTATGTTTCCTTATAATATATATATATATATATATATATATATATATATATATATATATATATATATATATATATATATATATATATACATTAATATTCATACACAGTGGCGTAGCGATGGTGTCTGGTGCCGGGGGCAAGGTATAAAAATGCACCCTTATCTTTCACTGTCATCCTAATTGGACGACCAAAACCAAGGGAACGGAAGGTGCCCGAGCCATATCCGGGGCTCGGTGTGCCCACTCCCCAAGAAAATTTTGGAAATAGTGCAAAAATAAAATTTGTTAATTTTACATGTTTTACATGTTCAAAAATGACTAAATTTTTGTGAAGCTTTTGTCTATACTTTTGCTTTTTGGCGCCCCCAAAGCCTGGCGCCCGGGGGCAGATGCTCCTCCTTGCCCCCTTCGCTACGCCACTGTGCATACATGCCAATATATATGTAGAAAATGTATTTTTTTTTTTTTTTTTTTTTATAATAGTTTATAGTCCTTTACACTAGGTGTTTTAAGACTGAAATGGCTGTGTAGGAAGCACCTAAGTACTTCCTGTCGTAGATCATATTTGATCTTTTCAACTGTCCCTCCTCCTTTATCCAGGCTTGGGACTGGCTCGCATATAGCGAGGCGGAGTTCGTAGAAAATGTAAATGTTCGATCATTTATACAGTGCCAGCGCCTGTTCCAGAGTTGTTTAAAGGCGCTGTTCTTTTACATGCCCTACGGAGAACTATTTTACCCGCTAAGTTTTCCGTTGACATGGACTACTAGGCAGTGAGTGGAAGTCGAACTGTGAAGCTCTCACATTCAAGGCTAACACTCTACCAACTCAGCTAACCTACCACCTATAAACAAACATACAGATATCGGAAATTGTGTGCGATGATTATTTTTTGGAGTTGATTTATAGTGGTCCCTCTTACGGAGTGAGGCTCCTCCCCGACTGCTGGGAGGGGAATATGGGGGCCCTAAATCCTGCTCTGCAAATGTCTCCAACACTGCTGGGCGCATAAGCAGGCAGGTAGAGCATCATGAATATTAATTTTGATTTTATTGCCTGATGACTTGATAGCGACTCTAGCTAGTAGCTAGTCTAACTTAACGAGCTCGAAAGTTTACAATTTTTTAAGACGTCTGGTCTTGTGTTGTAAGTTGATTGCTAAAAAATAGGTTTTTTTGCTATTTTATTGTGTAACTCAGGCGATCTATTTCTTGGAGATGGTTGTATCATTTCTAGTTATTAATCTATTAATGTAAAAAAGCCGTGGCTGTATAATGTTCTCTCTGTTTAGTAAAGTTTAGTAGTTTAGCTTCAGTCACGACGATTTTAAATTTTCAGTTATTGAAACATTAGTATCATTATATATTATGCTTTATATAATCTTATTGGCTAAAAACAGGCCAATTTTCTTATCCTACAATCTTAATTTATCGTATTATTAACTTCTCATTATCTTCTTTTAAATTCCAATTTAGTATGAAAAATTCTATTATTATTCTAAGCCTTAAAAATTCTTCTGATCAATTTATTATCTGATTATAGGCCAGAGCTGGCCTATTTCAAACTTATCCTTTTAATTCAAAAGTTCTGGAAAAAGGTAACCACATTTTATCTTTAATACCTTTTACAACCTTCAGTTGTCTATTTAGTATTTATAATGATTAATTGTCAGTCTTTTCAAACACAGTTTGGTTTAAATCTTAAGGTTTATTCTTGGTTTTTTTTTCTTCACTAACCTTCTGAACTGCCTCAAATTATATCATCTTTTCTCTCAACAGCCAACTATTTGTTCATGACTCATGTTTATTTTGCTTTCATAATCTTCTCTCTCAAGTCCTATTCATCTTGTCTTGAACATATCTTGGAGAGGTTTTCCTGCACTTTTTTTAAATTTTGGTTGTGAAGTTTTTCTTACAAAATCTCAACATGCGTCAACCATCATGACTGGTCCGCAACTATTATTTTATTATTATCATCACTTAATGTAATGCAACTGACACATGTTAAGTTATCAATTGTTTAATAACAAAAATAATAATAATATCTTAAAGCTAGAAAATATAAGCAGTAAAGTTGAAAAATTAGTTAAACGATCTCATTTTAAAACTTCAATCTAGAAATAATTTGTTTCTACTATCATTTGCTTGTTTTGCTTCTGTATAACTTTATTTGTATTAGTTTTATTTTTATCTATAATCTTGACATAGTATTTGTACTGAATGTCTCACACATAGTCAGGTCAGGTACATCACTTAAATCATTTTAATTGTGTTCCAATATGTATAAAAAAATAAAACATGAGTGTCACTTGTAACTAATATTTTATGCCATTACAATAACTTGTTTATAATTTATTTGATGTGGGTCAGGTTAGGTCAGGTCACTTTCTCATGAGAGTATACAGGTCATGTCAATGATTGGTGGCAGATAGGGTCAGTCAAATTTGACACGTAGACAACTCTGGTATAATGAAATTTGATTATAATTTTATATAATTTTTTTTTAGAAATAATTTCATAATGGAATTTGATACGTCTCCAAATCCACCTCCTCAGCAGCAGCATCCTCTTCACAACTTGGGTATACAATCTTCATTCCATTCTCCTCCACCACGCCACCTGCTTTCACATGAACCACCTTTTGTAAATGAGGAACAAGATTTTTCAAGCAATATACCATTGCTAGTTATTACTGAATCAGAAAATAACCCAGTCCCTGAAGATGAGGAGATTCTTGATAGCAAATTGAATACATCTAAATCAGATTCTGATACTTTGTTATGTGTGCAGCCGTCTCAAACTACCACGACTGGCACTGCAGCAACATCTACACTGCTCTCACAGACCTCAACAAAAAAGCTAAAATATCAAACCAAAGCAATGTATGAAAGATCGGTAAGCTGGATAAAAAAGTTTCGTTCTATTTTGAAAGACAGTCCCCTTGTGCTTCTAGGTCTTGCATCTAAAGATTCCCCTAAACCAGAGGAGGTTCTTGAGCAAGGGAAAATTTTATTTGAAGATTTTCTTTACTTAAGACTCAAGGAAAAAGGCTTTGGATTTGATGATGGCAATAATAATGAACAAACACAAAACATCCACCACTCAAAAATCATCAGTAGAGATGTTAGTGCTTCTAAATTTGATGGAAATTTGAACTCAGTTGATTCCAGCCCCAAGCCAGTATTGTCTGCTTGGCAGAAAGGTTGTGGAGAAGCATATGAGCAATGGCATTCAGAATATGTGAGTAATCTGCCTGATGTCAGTTTTGAGATTCATAATATTGGATTGAAATTGGAAACCACTTATCCAAAAATTTACAAGTAAAAATTCAATGAATTTATTTCAATGCAAATTAATTTTATTTTGAAGACATAAAAACATTTTTGTTCTGTTAAATTATTCTTTGTATAATAGAACAATTTGTAAAGGGTAAAGCAACTTCCAATTTTTCACTAAAATATAAAAAATAAAATAACTGGAAAAGAGGCATTCAAGGAGAGGTTAGCAACCTGAGGTAATTGAGTATTAAGATTGAAGCCCTGTTATAAATTGTATTTCATCCATTCTTTTCCTGCACTGTGCATCTGATGGGATTTTTTAAAGTAATGCACCAAAACATAATAAATGTTTCCAATTTTTTTTAGAAATTCAGTTTAATATAAAAACTATTTTTTAAAAACAATGCTTTTATATAAATGTACTAAAATCCTAAAATTAATATTTAAATGTACTAAATAAATTTTTTTGAACCAAACTTTCTTGCTTCATTAGTGGAATAAAAATAAATCACAGATTATAGATGTTGTATTGTTTAAAAAAAAATTTTTATTTTCTAATTTTTAGTTTTGAACGACACTTGTAATTGATTAATCAATTTTTTTTATCAAATTTGTCTATTCAAGTGTATTGTATTTATTATAACTTAATTTATTCGTAGCTTCAAATTCTGCATGTGCGAACGTTTCCATCTTAGCCTCTGGTGGAAGCTTCTACTTATGTGTTTTTCTATGTTTATTCTTTTCTTTTAACTTTTTTTAAATTTTAAAGCGGATTAATGTATTGTCACCGGATATACACCTGCATGCAAAAAATCAACTTCTTACAACCATTAGAAGTGCCTTAAATAAGCTTTAGAAAAATCCATGAAATAAACAACAAACAGTGCTGTAAGTGTTGTAATAACATTTGAAATATTTTGAATGTCTATTTAACATTTTATGAAACCCCTTTGAAAATGATTCTTAGAAACATATGTCTTCCTCTCTGCTTTTTTTTGGTTAGGCTGCTGGAATAAAACTTTGTCCTTAAATATAAAGTTAATTTGCTGTGAAATGCATTTCTGTGGTGAATGTAGTAACTGTAGTGAGAAAAATTAGCATGCATATATAACATCTGTTTGTTCTGTACTAGCTTAAAGCCTGTTGGACGACAAGAAAAACACAAAAATATTTAACTCTAAGAAATAGTTTTATTATCAACTACAAAATAACAATCTCCATAAAAATAATCTATAAGATGTTTTTTTATTAATTACAAAGTGAGTATTTTAGTTTTTTTATTAAAAGTTTAATGTACAAAATTATGACAATTTAAACAAATCAATATCGATCTCAAGGAGCAATTGAGTGTACAATGCCCGGGGTAGGGATATGACTAAAAAAAAAATTTTTCATTTTGGGATGTAATTATTGGATGAACAATTAGTAATTAATTCTAAATCTAGCAGTTATATTGAAATCTTTCACAAAAACCTTGCCCCTCAATTAAAAATTTAAATAAAATAAAACATAAAATTTAACTGTCTTTGGTAGCACAATGTTTTGTTTTTTTTCCATGTTTTCTTTTTAAAAAATAATTTGTCCTTCAGTTTATATCAAAAATTTTAATTATTGATATCCTTGTTAGCTATATGTTATCAAATTTTTGAAAATGTCTTGCAAGAATTCATCCATTTCATGTCAAAAAAACGTAAATGCTTGGACAAAGAGTTTACCTAATTTTGTAAATTATTGTAAATAAAAGAATGCCCGGAATTGATAAAATAAGTGATTTAAGTAGGATGCCTCAAGAATTTATGATTGTGAATCGGTTTAAGTATTTGGCGAGAAATGGGAAAAGTAAAATTTCCAGAGTTAAAATTATACAGGATGAAATAATTAGTTTGTGGAACAAATTTAATTTTCCAATTTTAAGTTCAAGATCAATAACACAAACATTAGAAAAGCGTGAAAACTATTTGAAAAAACATGTTGGGAAATATAAAATGGTTTTTTCTGAAATATTCGACATTACCAAAAAGGATGGTGCATGGCTGTCTACAGAAGATAAAATTTTTTATAAAGTACAAGTAGAGTCATGTGGTGCTGTTGGTTATACTACTACTAAACTAGCCTCAAAAAAAGCATACACCAATCAAAAAGAGGGAAAATTGTTTCTGAAGACAATTCTGGGTTGCAGAATGATTTGAAACCACTGAGTGAAGAAGATGAGACTGATGAATCAGATGAAGACTACTTGCCACATAATGAAGATAATAAAAAAAGAAAGCATAGACGATCAAAGACTTCAGTTGCTGTAAATTTAGTTACAAAGAATATGTTATCTACTAAAAAAGCCGGTTCTATTGGCAAAACATTAAATGATGAAGTCATTAATTTACCAACACCTTCCCAGTCAGGAATATATAAAGCAACTTTTAAATATGCTGAACAAATGAAAAGAGATTGTGTCATAAATTTAAAAAAAGAAAACTGGAGTCTTCATTTTGATGGCAAGATTATAAATAAAAAAGAATACCAGGTCATAGTTCTCAAGAACAGTGAAAAGAATTCAGACTGGTGTGCTTGAATTAGAAAATTCAAAATCTGAAACTATATATAAAGGAATAATAAATCTTTTAATGAATTTGATTTATATAAAGCCATAAAAATGATTGTTACAGATACAACTGCTGTTAACACAGGTAGAAAAAATGGTGTTGTGGTGAAATTACAGCAGCAGTTTCAGACATTAGGGCAAGAAATGCCAATATTTATTGGATGTCAGCATCATATCCTGAAACATGTCCTGGACCAAATGTTTGGATCAAAGTCAAGTAGTCCAGATATTGAATATGACATTTTATCAAATTTGCTGACAAACTAACAGACATTACAAGATGAGTTTAGAAATGAATATCATGAAAGAAATTAACTGTGGCTGGAGAGATGACATGAAATTTCTTCATCATCTTATTAATGTCTTTCATTATTTTAAAAAACAAAACAGATTTCCAAAAATTAAATTTCAAAAAATTCCTGTTCTCAGCAAAGCAAGATGGAATTCCAGAGCTATTCTAGTTTTACTGACTTTTGTGTTAGTAGAAGATAAGAGACCTGAACTTCTGCCAGCTTGTGAATTCATATCAGGAGTATGGAGTGAAATTTGGTTTTCAGATCAGATGTTCAATGAGAATGATTTACCAAAGCTTTTAAATGCTGTGTCAGGTTATCCAAAAGCAGAAAAATCTGTAAAAGCTTGTTGGTCACCAGAGCCTTCACCAATTTCAACTCAACGGAGCAATATTTGTGCAGAAAGAGCTGTGAAAGTTGTCCAAGACATTATTCCCCTATGTAAAACTATAAATTAATTAAACTTGAAGTTTTTATTGAGCAATTGTAAATAATTTATAATTATAATATTTTTCGTCAAACAATGTTATCATTGAAACTGCTATTTGTGTTGAGGGTGGAGATTTTTTTATTGTATTGAAAAATCATTATTGTTTATATGCAATTGTTCATAAAAAAAAATTATCCCAACATAGGGTTAGTATTTTGTCATACCCTAGCCCGGGGTCTTTGGAGGTTTTTCTATTGTTTTTCTCTCACCCGTTTCCTTCCCCGCTTGCTCTTCCATTCCCGCTTGCTCTCCCGTTCCCGTTTTGCTCTCCCGTTCCCGCTTGCTCTCCTGTTCCCAGTCACTCACCCGGTCTCGGTCACTTTCCCGCTCCCGCTTGCTCTCCCGCTTGCTCTTCTGCTTGCTCTCCCGCTTCCGCTTGTTCTCATGCTACCGGTCGATATCCCGCTCCCGGTCGTTCTATATATATATATATATATATATATATATATATATATATATATATATATATATATATATATATATATATATATATATATATATATATATAATTTTTATATCAGTGGCTACAGATGAACGAACTTTGTCAATTATTATATTAGATTATTTGATAGTGGTTTTATAAATTAAAAAATTTAAGACTGCTTTTGCAGTAGCTTTTTCTTTTTATTGCTGTATTACAAAACATTTAAAGTTTTTGTAAGGCTGATAGACAATCATATTCTCTCAGTCATGTTATATACAAATTTGATACAATTGTTGAAACTACAAGTACAAAATCATAATGATTTTAATTTAACAGAAATGTTTTGAGTCAAGCATGCGCTTCACCACTGAAAAATGAGGGACACTGCAGACGTGTCATTGTTTCTGCTGGAGATACTCTTTTCAAAAATGGCACAGTGTCCTGGGCTCGTATCATCGCTTTATTTTCTCTTGCTGCCTCAGTTGCAGTCGAATGCTATCACAATAATGAACATCGATACGTCCAGACCGTTACAGCTTCAGTTGCAGAGATCATAGAGAAGCATATTGTTGATTGGGTTGTGCTACAGGGTGGATGGGTGAGAGATTAAATGATTTTTAAAGTTTTCTTTTAAATTTGTTCATTCATGAAGTCGGTGTAATTTTTATTTGTTTTATTTTTTTGGTGACCTTTGATTTGATATTTTTACCTTTAACCAATATGTTATTATTTGTGAAAAATCAATAAATATTTTCTCGTACTTATAAATGCTTCCACATTGCTGACAAATTACCATTTTTAACAAGTTTTATTCTTGTTTTCCTATTCAAGACTGAAGTGACAAGAGCTTACAGAGAAATCAACCAGGAAACAAGAACGCTTTGGGCACTTCTTGGGATTGGTGCTTCATTTGGTTTTGCATTTACTTGGGTGACTTCACAGCAATGGTGAATACTAAAACAATGAGATGTTTTTATTTTACAACTATGTAATATTTTTTTATATAATTTATTTCTAAATTTATTTTGAATCCATTTTACTGTTGTGGTTATTAGATTTATTTTAATTATCCTATCAGAAATCAGTTTGAAAAAAATCAGAATGTGATGTTAAAATGGCTGTAATATTACTTTCGTAGTGAAGTAATTTTTATTGAAATAACCATAATAGATTCATATTTTAAAATATCTATTATCAGCCTTAAATTTGTATTGTCCTCATGACCCATCATGTATTTGTGATATTTATATTAAACTTTCGATGGTTCACAGTTGATTTAATAAATCACAACAATAACTCTTGACAACGTTCCATTCTGACTTCCATATCATGTTTGTGATTTTATTTTGTTATTTAATTATTACAGAGAACTGGATATAATTGTCACTAGAACCTAGTTTTAGTTTTGTTGCTCTGTGTCTGACACAATACTGTTATAATGTTTATATGTAATTGTTTCAGTTTGTGTTGAAATGTTGTAAGTGGCTTGTTTTGGAAGATTATTTTGGAGAATTTTATTTCAGAACTGAAATTCAATAGAGAATTTTTGGTGAAACATATTAAAAATTGTGTAACATTCACTTAGTTTATTGTAAATATAAAAAATTGAATGGTCACTGAGAAAAATATTCTAAAGTGCAGAAGTTGTTCAAGTGTGAACTTTGTTAATAATGCATGAATATATCTTTCTACAAAAATGTTGGAAACTGGCCTTCTTTTGAAACAGGTCTAGGTTTCTTTGTTGGATACTTTCGATTTCCTTTTTTCTATAACGACGATGATGATGACAACGAGCACTATCTCAATTATGAGACCAATGGCAGGCCAAACAGCTGCATATTTGCCTTAAAATAACGAAAATGTTAGTCAGTCACAGTGTTTACTTATTTCAGCCACTGTTACACCCAGCGAGGGGGTTGTAAAACCATAGTCGGATTAAGGGGCCCATGCCAGAATTAAAGGTTCGAAAAGTCGCTTTTTTGAAATGACATATACTATATATACATTTTACGCTGATCACCGACTCACAAACTCTGGAATGCTCAATTTTTACTATATTTATAATTTATTTATATTTACAATTTTTTTATTTTACTACATTATTACTATTTGTATTTCCGAAGCTAGTACACAGCTGTCTATTATTTTAAATAATAGTTTATAGTCCTTTACACCAAGTGTTTTAAGACTGAAATGGTTGTATCGGAAGCACCTCAGTACTTCCTGTCGGGGATCATAAATTGATCTATTTAACTGTTCCATCTCCTTTATCCAGGCTTTAATAATAGCTTATAGTCCTTTACACCAGCTGTTTTTTTTTATAATACGGTTTATCCGATCGTAATGAAACTTTCACACAACTTTGAGTTGGTTTCAGTGAAAAAAATTGAGATCGGTCACAAAATGAGCGGGAGAGCGAGTGAAAACGGGAATAATGAGTGGGAACTGGAAAGCAAGCGGAAACTGGAAAGCGACGGGAACGGGAGAGCAAGCGAGAACGGGAAAGCGACTGCAAGCGGGGAAGGAAACGGGAGCGAGAGGGAAAAACGATAAAAAAAACCTCTAGAAACCTGGTGCAACGCTGGGACAGAGGCGTGGATTCAGCAAAATGTTGAGGGGGGCGAAGATTTTTCAAATTTAACCCAGAAATCTTCAAACAAAATTGACCATCCAAATACACTTGTATGTTTTGTATGTTGTATTTTCATGTAAAACATCATATTAGTTAAAAAAACAGTTTAAAAAATTAAACTTTCATTTAATATTGAAGGCAGAAAAAAACGTAATTATTAGTGTAACAAAGGGTATCGACGTGTTTTCGTTTTTACAAAATTGTCCACTAAATCATCAAGATCAGATAGACTGAAGGTACTAAAACATTGGAAAATAATAGCAGAGATTTAACTAACTGGATATTATTTACCAAGAATGATAAATACTGCTTTCATCAACTAATCTAAATCCTCAATCGTGTGTGAGCTAATAAAAATAATTCAAAATGAATTGGAAAAATCTTGGTAAGAGAGCTCAAGCAACCGGGTAGGATAAGAATATGCTAATCGTTCGTCAAGCTAGGACAGATACACGAGGCTAAAGTTCATACGAGTTTGATCGGATGGACCGTAGGTACTAAAAGAAAAATATTGACAGGAATATAACAAGGTAGATATAATTCAAAAAGTATGATTAATAAAATACTGCTTTTATCAACTAATCTAAATACTCAATTTTGGGTGAGCTAGAAAAGATATTTTTTCTGTTTGGTGGAAAAATCTTGAGGGGGCGTAGCCCTCCTCAGCTTCTCCCAATCCACGCCTCTGCGCTGGGAACCCCACTAGTTTAGTAATAAAAAACCGTCATTTTATGACGGGGTATTTCTAGTAGGTATATATAGATTGTTCGTTTAATTTTTCATCGATTATTAATTTTAATTTATTTAAAAAAATTTCTTATTCATAATTATCACTTCATAACCATTTATACAAACTAATGTTAATCAAAAACAAATTATACTTACTGTTTACTCTGACGTAGGTAGTCACATTACTTTGACCAATATCATTTTGAAGAATGCAGGTATATGCCCCCTGATCACTTGTATTGATTTGATTGAGAGTCAACTTCTCCTTGCCCCAGAGCCCTTGAATTGAGAAATCTTCTGATGCCCTGGAGTCGATGATTGACATGCCTTCTCTAACCCACATACCTTTATTAGGTATTGGCCAGGCAAACCCCATGCATTCCAGATTTAAAGTATCTCCCTCAACAAGATTTTTTGATTTTTTATCGGCCTTGTTCATTATCGGTTTGCCTTAGAAGTTTAAGTTTTTATAGGAATGTTACTGACAACAGCATTTCTAAGCAAATTTCAAATATGATATGAAGTCACGTAGACATATAATTGAATTGTAAGTACATATTTCTGACTTTCTATTTAAAAAACAATTTGTGTGTGTTCGACATTCACATCCAAACAACTGAAACAGAATTAAGCATGGGGGTAGTTTTAATTAAGAAAAAGGTTTAAAAAATGAAATGAAATAACATTTATTATAGGGGTTTAGAAGACTTTATGTTTGTGGACAACCAGTCCAAGTTTCCAAAAAAAAAATAATAGGTAAAGAAATAAAAAAATAATAAAAAAATTTTTTTTTAATTTTATATCCAAGCATGGGCAACGTTTTTTTAAAAGCTGTGGTGGAATCATCTAAAAGCTATTCTGTATATTTACCACTCTAGAACTGAGGAGACCCTTTTTACACAATTTTCTTGTGTTTTTTTAAAGCTTGAACCTATGCCCTTTGATGCTTTGAATTGGTGGTTGTTTGAAAAACATTGCCGGTGTTAAATCCTTTTTGCCTGTTATTATCTTATAAGCTTCAATAAAATCATTCCTACTTTTTCTTTTTTCTAAAATCGTTAAGCCACATTTTCTAAATCTCAAGGTAACTGGCTTAAAATTTTATTAAATTTTGTAACCCTCTTTTTATTTTTCTACACTACAATGTTTTTGGGGGTGCAGGGGGCGTTGCCTCCCTCCAAGGATTTTGGAGAAAAGTTTTTTTTATAGAAAATAAACAAACAGGAAGTTTTAGAAAAATCTTGAAAAATGTACCTTCGATTACCCCCCCCCCCCCCAGACATCAGCAATTTTGGAGACCATATTCTGTTACATAAACAACGAGTATATTAGCATAGACAATAATTAGTTCGAAGAAAATATCACAAATAATTATTTATTTAAATTTTGTCCAATCGATCCGAAAATTTGATACAATGCATTGTTAATCAGTTCGGAGGTATGTTTAAATTTTTAAGTCTCTAGCTCATGGGAAAGTTAGTTTAAAATCGATTGCAAATTTTGACTACAGATTGACAGACTGAGAAGCAGTGATATTCAAGTTAACTGTAACACTAACTGAAATCGGAAAATAATAGAAAAATAATGGTCAGTTAAGTGTAATAGTAATAGTAACTGAAATACAGCGAATAACTCCAACTGTAATAGTAACTGAATAATAAATTCAGTTAAATAATACAAAAATAATTAATAACTGAAAAATATTTTTAATGCAATTTTTTTCTAAATAAATTAATTATTCGATTTATTTATTTATCTAAAGATAAAAATCGAGCTCTTTGGTGTTAGCTAACAAATAGTATATATGGTGCTGTTTAGTTATTCGCGGCCTTTTGTTATTATTGATAGTTGATAGTGCTGTTGCAATGGGCGCGTTGTATTAATTCACCATCTCAACACTGCTGTCAACGCTGTGGTTGGTCACTGGTGCACCGCAATTTCCAATAACTATTACAACGTTTTGGTTGATCTATGATGGACGCTCACGTAAACAGAGCTGTGTGGCTAACTAACTGCAGTTGGAAATAAACACTTTATAACATTAGAATGAACATTTTAAAATTTCTGTATTGAACTTAACATTTAACACATTTCCCACCCTCTCGAAGCTTTTTAACAAAAGCAAAATCAAAGGCCGGACTATACAAATAAGTTCCAAATTCCACTGTCATTCTTTAAAACGTGGCTTATAATAGAAATTTGATATATTGAAAGCATAGCTTTATTTTGATTTTTTTTTTATAAATCATTTATAGAATTTAATTAAGCTAATCTTGTCAAAAATGATAGATTTCTCTGAATATCAATACAGTTTAATGATTAAATAGACTGACATCGGAAATTTCTGGGCGGTCAACGACTACGAAAATGTGTTAAAAAATAATCTTTCACTGCTCTAGCTATTTTGATCTCAACTCAGCATTTTCTGCAATAATAATAGCATCTATTTGTCTCCCTCATAATCAACTGAATACACGTGTTCAGCGCCATGCCCGAAACCAACAATAACAATCAACCACACTCGACCAAGCTTTAACTCTGGTGGATGTGATGGACACCAGTGTATGCATGCGGTGAATTGTTATAACGCGGTTGAGCTCAACCGGAGTAAGCTGTGGTTAATTGTTACAACGCTTTGGTTAAACCGGTGTCTCATCTGGTGGATTGTTACAACGCGCTCAATCGTTCCGTGAAAAATGTTCAAGAACAATAGTGGCAGAAAACAAGAAAGTAGTGTATGGAAATATTTTGATTATGAGCAATCAGTTGACAATCTTCTGATGAATTGTGCCAACCTCCTTTAAAATGATTTAAGAGGCTTGCCCAAGAAATTGAAGCTTCCAGTTCTCCGAGCAAGCGATCTAGGCACGGAAGTTCTGTTGAGGAAGAACTTAATGCTTATTTTGGGGCTTCAAAAAGATTAGCTGCTAATCAAACTGGATTAAGTTTCTGGACAGCCTCAGAGACAGTGTATCCTCTAATAGCGGCCTTCGCTAAAGACCTTATCTCTGCACCTGCTTCAGAAGCATATGTGGAGCGCTGGAGCGCATCTTCTCGGTTTGCAGTGATATGACTGCAGGAAAAAGAAACAGGCTCTCCAAGAATCTAGAAACTCGTGTTTTTTAAAAATGAACTCGACGTTTTACCATTTTGTAAATAAGTGAATAAAAAATTTTTTTTTGGCTGTGTATAGAATCTGAATCTACAGTTAACTGTAACTTTAACTTAAAAATAAATAAGTGTAATAGTAACTGAAAAATGTTTGTGGAAAAATAACTTTAACTGAAACTGAAAAATGTTGTAACTTTAACTGTAACTGTAACTGAAAAGTTGTAACTGAAATATCACTGCTGAGAAGTCAAGTTAAGTAAAAGTGTGTAATAATAATTAAAAAAATAACCAAGATTCAGTAAATAACGTATTTGGTTGAATTTTAGTTGTGATTATGTATTTATATTAAATTGTTAATAAATAAAATATGAAATTCTATAAATTTTTCGTTAACATTTAATTTATATAATGAAAAAAACTCGTCACCGTAGCAATCGAAACTATTCGGCTTAATAAACAACCAAGATTCAGTAAATAACGTATTCGGTTGAATTTTAGTTGTAGTCATTATTAATAAATAAAATAAAATAAATTTCTAAATTTTTTGTTAACATTTATTGAGATATAAGTACGCGGTCTGCATTTCACCCACCCCGGACGCGTTTCAATATACGTTTCATTACGTATTGTATATTCTTTGAAATAAGGCGATCCAGGCCGAAATAGTAGATTTTTGGAAAAGTACCTACGACTACCCCACCAGTGATTAACTATCTTTAGAAGACAACAAGGTTTTGGAATAAGTTTCCTATTGAGCGTATCCAGGGGCGCATTTTGTATACCTTGCCCCGGTTGCCAACACTCTTGCTATGACACCGGGTAACCTTTTTACTTGAAAATATTAATTGGATAAAATATTTAGTGTCATGACGGCTAAGAGTTTTAAATTTAGTGAAAAAGCATAAAAATTTCCAAATGGAGAGTCCAATTGATGGTTAGTCGCGATGGTAGAAGTGTTATTGAACAAAAATGATAATATGGATGAAAAATTGTAATGATTGTAATGATGATGATGATATAGTAACAACAAGAATGATAATTATCATTGTCATCTCCACCATCACACACACACCTCTTCCTCACGTGTTGCTCTAGTGGTCTAGACACCGGCTTGGATATTCGGAGTACCTGGATTTGATTCTAGGTTCTGGCACGTAATTTCCTTGAGCAAGAAACTAACTCGTATGTGCTCATGTCAACTTAGTGTTTCATCCTTTAGTGGTCGGTAAATGAGTACCAATGAGTACCAACTTTGGTTAGGGGTTAAAGCCCTTTTTGCAATTGTGTTTTTGTAGAGTTAGCGAGCAATATGCAGAACGGCAATCGGTGCCGAAAAAAACGCCGTATACTATACGCTAGTCTAATCTGCGAGCTACCAACATTGTGAAACGCCTGTTTTCAGTAACAACTTTCGCTGTAAGGAAATTACAATTACAATTTCTAATCATCATTACCAGTATGGGCAGATAGGTTCCAGTAGAAATGAAAAATGTCATATTTTTTCTCAAAAGTACTTAACTTATCATTCAAGAATGGCCAATGACCAAAAGAGTAGTCACACCAAATATTCATTACGTTACAATGAAACAAAAAAATAATTTTAAAGTTTTATTTCAGAGGGGACTCGAACTCTCAAAACCAACCCCGTGGCTACGCTTATTATTACCAGAATAAAAAAACATAATTATCAGAAGGTGACAGTGTTACACTTATTAATGAATAAACAAGTTTTATCCGCAATTGGCCGATGTTTTGTGACTGATTATCGGCTTGGGCGATAATCGGCCATTGCATTATCATTGCACCTCTATTGAAAATCATCAGACGCGTTAAAAAATAATCAAATTACTAACTTTTTACGGTAACAAAGGCTTGGGTGAAATCGTTAATGCAAAAGTAGTCACCCAGGTCGCTATCAACTGCAAATATTAAATTAATTTTGCTGGATAAATGTTGTCCTAGTTTGAATCATCTTTATTGCTATGGTCTTCAAAATTGACGGGCTATCCACTCAAACCCGGACATTAACAATTATTTCGCACATTTCCCCACCTTCACAAATTCACAAGCCAACATTTTCTTACGTGAAACTGTGTATATAGTCAAAGACTTGTTATAAGCATCGATCATGTATTTCGATCCATTGAGAATGTAGCTAGAGTTGTGCTTCCATTTCATATCCCCGACTATGGCAAGGGGGCAAAACAAGGTAACGGCTTGATTGGGTTCGTTCAAAATAACCTCTAGTTGACCTTATAAAAAATAAGAAGATGTGTGAATAATGTATAATTTGTGGCTTTTCATTGACTATACCTTAAATTTGTCTCTAATAAATCCACTAACCTTTGAGAAGATTAATTTGAACAAAAAACCCAACAATCAAAATAAGATTCATTCTAAAGGGGTTTGTTATAAAAACAACAACTTTTTTCAATTTTGTTGAACAAAGCAAAAAGAGCGTAGCATAAACCTGCGAATTGTTTACCTCGAGAAATTTTATTTTTGATAGGTACACATTTGAAAACTCTAACGGAATCAAAAATAAGTGTATAATTTTTCAATGTCTGTATATGTAGCTTATTTTAGATATCTCTTTTTTTATAGTCTCTCTTTCTCTATCTCTCTTTCACTTTTCTCTTACTCTCACTCTCTTTTTTTGCGACCAGCCTCATTGTCACAGTCTAATTTCTGTTCCTGTGCACCTGCCATGGAAACATCGATTCCTTTCCAGGCTCTGTAGTTGCTATAGAGACGTAGCAGCAGACTCGCTAATGACATATTTATAGAAGCAATTTCGATTTTTTGCTTAATAAAGAGAGAGATGAAAGAACAATTTTACCGGAAGGCCTTTTAAGTATACAAGCAATTTTCAGACATAATGCCTAGAGTTATTTTTTAAATTGATCTTAATTGTCTGCCACAATAACTCTTGCTTTCACCACGATTTAACTGCGTTATTATTTTAGTAAAAGCTACGTGAGGTTCGTCTGTAGTTGTGCTTAAAAGATAAGGGTGCTTGTGGCATTGCGGTAAAACGATCGCCTTCTGGCTTAAAGGACTGCGGTTCGAATCTAGACTGTGCCTGTGCAAAACACTTAAGTTCGAGTAGAGTAGCGCAACTTTAAAGACTATTTTTACGGAAGGTGAAGCCAGCGCCGTGATTACCACACTCCAAACCTTCGGTTGCGGAAATCCTGGGCTAAATGGGGCTCCCAAAATTTAGGTGACTTAATACGTTATGAGTATCATAGGCATACAAATCTGGCGCCGGAAGTGTTAGTCTCCCAGATTTGGGCAAAGAAGCCTTAAGAGGTTTGAGAAAAACGGGCGGGAATTTCGGATATAACAGTCCAACAACTTTTAGAAAATAGGTATCCAGAGAGAGATGGATCCTCCAACCAGAGTATCAATTAAATTTTTTGACAAGATACTTGTATTTTGTCAAAATAACCGTAGTTTAAAGTAAAATTGTTGAGAAAATATCTACGACTACCCCCGGTCATCAGCTTTTTTTTAGAAAAAAAAACGTGAAAAAATTTGTAAGTGAAGTCTGCACCCCCCACTAGGAATGTTCGGATCCGCCACTAGGGCCAGGAATTTAAAATTGAGCTGATTGATGTCATGCAATTCACATAACGCTTGTCGTATCATTTAGGATCCAGCTTACCAGCTAACTTGTGGCGTTAACATAGTGCGGGGCTGATGTAGGAGATGACGATCTTGACTTCTGCATCTTTTTAATTTGTAGCCTGTTCCTATTGAATGACTGTTGAAAACAACTTAAAATCAACATCTATTTTTGTAAGTGCACCAATACAGAAGAAGCAATCGATAAAAATTATGATATTGATTTTCGTCGGCTTTTCAAAATATCGATTCAAATTTGATTGTTCCAAATATCGCGATATCGGTGTCGATTTTAATTATTCGGCCAACCATCTCTAAGATCTACTATAGTCTGCTAAATCTGCCAAAAGCTGTAAAAATTCAGTTTTGAATTAATAAATCTTGACAAAAAGTATGTCAGAACTAGAACCTATAAATCTAACACTATTTAGTGACTAAATTGAACATAAGCCTTTAAAAACCAGGGTTTTCACAAATACCTTTTATTTCTGGATTTGCCGGCTCTTCATTTATTAAAAAATAATTTCTTTTAAAATGACATTTTATTTGAATTTATATATGTAAACATTTATATAATTGTATTTGATTCGTTTAAAAACATAATTATTATTTTTAATTACAAAATTTTTCTTCCAAACAATCTTGAAACTTTAATAGAATGCATTGTCATGAGGAGCGAGCATATATTTCAAATTTTAGCTCAATTGGATGACGGAAGTTAGTTAATTTTCACTTTCAAAGCTTGCAAACATTTAAGCAAGCAAGCAGTCAAGCAAGACCGGCGGTGAAGTTAAAATAAGGGTTTAAAAAAAAACTTGACCCTAACCCGTCTTGAACCTCTCCCCTTCAACAATTCTGTCTCCGCCCCTGCTGCAAGCAAGGGCTGCTTGCCTTTACATTTGCTTGTAATATATTCCATTGTTTTTCTCACCTCTGATTTTTTCGCTCGAACATAGGATAAACACTCAGTCCCAAACGCACCTGTTGAAGCATTGCGAACGTTTCGGAAGGAAACTTGCTCAACCGGAAGCAGAACTTGATCGCGTAACGTTGCTTTAATGAACTTCAAATTCAACCGTGTAACGCAATACCGTACAGGGGGTTTCCGTCAAGGCTGACCCTATCTCTCTGAAAGCTTGGAGGCAAGTGGAGTATACTGTAAAATGACTTTTAACCACCCCCGATCTACAACTTCTTTTGATAAAGTTGCCTGGCGTTTAAAAAAATTTAGAAAAATTATCATATCCCATCTTTGACTTTTTCTGATGAGATTGCTACGACTTGCCTCTCCCTGAAAATATGAACTTTACGCTGATCCAGACCATATTAGACCTCCTAGCCGCCGCCGGCCGCCGCCGAACTTTTTACAGCCGCCGTAAATCAGCCGAAAAAAAATTACGGTTAGCCGGCGGCCAGCCGAAAACGGTACGCCGAAAATCCGAACGCCAGCTTAACCTAGACCTTTTTTGTATTAGTTACGTTTGACTCATTATAAAACTAATTTTCAATGTAAAAGTGCAAAATCAACTATTATGTATACATTGGTGTGCAATGTTTAATTTCCTGAGTTTCTTTCTGAAATCAATTACGTTGTCTAATTTTCATTATATTATCTTTGCTTTACTTATTATCGCTACTGACAGACGCTTTAAAATAGGAATAAATTTAAGTATCACAATTCTTTTCTCATGTTAATAGTTAATAATTAGATATTATAGATAATTTATACATGACAATTTTAAATTTGCAATGTAAAAAAAATTTTTATATTAGTTTTTGTGATGTAATTTTGTTTATCATATGACATTTTTGATGATTTAATTAACTTTTATGACAATGGCTATTAATTTGATAATTTATATATTGGTAACACAAATTTTGAACTTTATTAACTTTAGTATTTAATTTTATATTAAATTTTAGTTTAATTTAAAATAATTACCAGCCACAAATTTGAATCATGAGCCGGATAATTTAAAATTCAAGCCGAATAATAATTTTACGCGTTAATCCGGATATCAGCCGAAATATTTGTTCAGCCAGCCACAAACATAAAAAAATTCGGCTAGGAGGTCTAGACCATATTACTCAATTCTTGGATTTACCTTTGCTTTCTAGAATGTTTATCAGCACACATTAGATGGAAGCAGCAGGACAAACAATTTTGCAGAAGCGAGCCATACGAATTTGCAAGTTGGATCTGGGCATTTAGATGGCATTTATTAGAATGAGCTACGACGATACTCTTTTGGACTGAACTGGATAGTTGATTGTAATATTTTGCATGGCGGTACTGCCAACATTAATGGTGTTGATACTGATAGAATAATTGATGAACATTGACTGAATGGCCTGAAATTCCAAAACAAAGTTCTCCCTCAGAGTTATTACAAATACATAGTTGATTTCATGTACTTAGAAAGACTAACGGGAAAAATCTAGTAATATGCCTCGCTCTATAGGTCATGTCATGCCATTAGGGCGCCACTTTGTGTGATACACTTCAACAGCGCCGGGAACGGCTCGTGCATATGGGATCACACAGTGTTACCTGCCACCTGCACGTGTCTCCGAAATAGGAAAGTGACGAACCCGATTACCAAAAACGTCACATGACTAAGCAAACATCAGTGAAAAAAATTAATCAATTTATTGGATAAGAAAAATGAAATACCCCAAATCAACTCAGATGAAAAATAAAAATAATTATAATAACATAATTAGAGTATGGTGTTCCTAATGACACCGTCAACAAATGAAAAGTTTAACTATCAAATAATTTAACTTTTATACATTATATCATCTATCTTTCAAAGTAACTATGAAGAAAAAAAAAAAAAAAACTGTAATAATTTGTAATCCAATAAAATGTTTAATAAATTGGTCTACAGATGAAAAGATTATAATTAAATGACACGTGGTGTTATACTATACACAGATGTGAACATTAATTAAATCACACGTGGTGTTATACACAGATGTGAACCTTAATTAAATCACACGTGGTGTTATACACAGATGTGAACATAAATTACTGACTGTTAGATAAACATAAATCCTTGAATTAAACTGCATAAACTTAACAATCAAAACAAAAATTGTATATGACAAATACACTGTAGGTGTTTATCGTTCATTTATGGTTCTCACAATGCAATTCAAATGATAAATTCTTCTCCTAAAATAACAACACAGTAATTGAAGATGCAACAAACAACAATTTTTACTACCAAAGCTTTAATATATTATAATTATCTTATTTTTTCCATACAGAAATAAAAATAATAGATATTTATGAAAATACACATGAATGTATTTTCATATATAAAAAGTAATGTATTTATTGCAGATGCATTAATTACAAATTAAACACTATAAATAGATACAATCAGATATCTTAGATAGAACAACCTAACTATATATGCAAAAAATGTGCTTGCCACAGGAATGTTAACAACGTTCACATGATCTCTTAGTTTCATCACCATAAAAATCAATAAAGCAGATGTGTTAAACCTACACACCTGCAACTGCAAATTGCAAAACACTGCAGCTCTCTACAATTGTGCTCATCCTCATTTCCCTATTATTAACAAAGGCCTCCCAGAACATCACCTACATTATAATATTGTCATCATCATCATCATATAAGTTCCGGAATTGCAAGTGATGGAAGGGTCAGATCGACGCAATTAATCCAGAAATTGGCACACTGGGAATGATACAAACGTCCACCGTATTCCAGCCTGTCCGATGGTCGGACCACCTTCCACTTTTTCTCCTTTAAAGCAGTGTTGGACAATGTAAGTAGAAGGGGTGGGGGAGTGAGAGGGGATGACGGATTGGACGAAGTGTCGAGAACGCAGAGAAGGCACAAGCCGCAAGATTTCTTGTAAGCACCAAGATCATTTGATTCTAAAAGAAATTGATGACAGAAGTGGTCGTTTCGATCAATCTCAACCAATCTCAGGTGGGGCATCTGATGATAACAAAATTAACAAACAAACAATAAAACCAAACTATTTAAAGTGAGTTAAAAAACCACAATTCCAGGTTTATGAAAAGAGGCTATTAATTAAAATTATTTTTAATTTAAAAGTTCAAAAATCCAACAAATAAAACAATGATTAACAAACCTCAACCAAATTTTGAGAAATGATTGAAAGCAGACGACTCCACTCGTGGTCTATCGAATGTTGTAATCTTCCAAGTTCCTCTGAGCATATGGCTGTTTTAAATGGTCAATAAATCAATCTATTTTATTTCAATAATACAACATTTAATGTAAATAATGGTTGGTTTATTATATTCTACTATATTACAAAAGGTGATCCTAAACATCATTTTAATGTTGAAATGCTTAAAAACCTACCCTTAATGTTGGAAGCACAAATTTATATTAATAAACACTATAAAAATAAAACATGTAACATACCAGATGCTTTCATCTGATAGCTGGTCCTAACTGAAACCAGGAAGATTTCAACGAGATCTTTCGAAAAATTAGAAAACAATTCTAATTAACAAAAACATAAAATTGAGCAATTATTCCATGAATTGTAGATATCAATTTAATTTTAAATTTAAACGAATCAATATGAAGATTTACAGAATTAAATAAAATCAACCTTTTAGATAGTTTGTTCCCTTCTCAGAGCACACAATGTCGCTCATCAGTTCCACATCTTCGACATCACTAAATGTTTCATTTGCTTGCTTCAACATTTCTTCCACAACTTTAAGACACCTCGTCCACTGATAGGTGTGACTATCTAAATCCTACGATCGCAACAAATATTCACAATACCTCCACACGCAAGTATTAAAATAGAAATTTTCGAGAAAAATACCTGCGAATGATCCGTCAAGTTGTAATACCGATCAGCTACCACGACTCCTCCTACTTTACTTAAAATATCCTTTGCATCCAATGGCTTTCCTCCACCAAAAAAGGTCATCGAAGACGGATTAGATTCGACAGCTGACAATGCGACGTTAATATTCGCATTAAAATTCGGTGCTGCGGACGTGGTTTGGTTGACAATAGGCAGGTCGAGACTGGAAACAGATCTGTCATCTGCTGACTTCTTTTCCAGATCAGTTGCACTTGAAGTTGATTGGCTGTCATCGGGAGTTAAGCTGTCAACCATTGCAGAAGAGAGGTGTGGTTTCTATAGAAATAATTAAAAAATTCTTCAAAATAAATTACCATTTATAGAACATTACTTAAGTCAAGATGCTCTAAACTCCAGTAAAATTCTAATTTGCTAACCAAAAGCAAGGGGTAATCTGAGGCTAACAACAATTTACAATCATATAAAGATGTCAGACAACCAACCAATAAAAGCTCATATTACTGATAATGATTCACATTGGCTGGATAACACGCATCTGGTTACTGTTATTTTGCCAATGAATACTTATTACTACCACCCAGATTTTGCAGTACAAACATTCGTTGAATTAATAAATACTCAAAAGATAAAAAAACAATATTGTTCATATTTTTTAAGATAGGAGCTAACATTCAAAAAAATAATTTTTTTTTTCAAATTTCAACAAATTAAGGTCATCTACTGCTGTATAATTCATTTTAAACAGCCATAATTATTGGATGTAGAGCTCAATAATAAGTGAGTAAAATGAGATGTCATAGATCTCTGGTTTAGGAGCAACTATTAATGTTTGCTAAAAAAAATGAACTTAGTAAACATCTACGAGATACTTAATAAACATCTCATATTAATCTTTAACTAACTAATCCATAATAACATCAACTGCATACTAACAGGAACCATAATAACATCAACTGCATACTAACAGGAATCATAATAACATCAACTGCATACTAACAGGGACTTTGAACTCCAAACTTTGCACAGAAAGATTATCATCTTCTCCAAATCTAAATTTATCTCTTATCGATTCCTCTTGCAAGTTTCTACCATCAAACTGAGGAGCCCAGTCATTCATGGACATTTGAAGATTATTCGTTGATCTTTCCTCACTAACGAATAACTCTGATGTATTATTCTGCCTTGAAAATTCTCCATCAGAAAAATCATCGATAACATGTTTCTTTTTATCACAACCTGAGAAATCTGATTGTGCACCAATCAAGCCAAAATCACAGTTCTGTTGTTGAGCGAGAGATGAAATCGGTAAAGAGACGGGGATGTGCGGCGGATGGAAACCATGGAAACCGTGGAGATCATGGAGACCATGGAGATCATGGAGATCATGGAAGGTTTTCAAATTATTTTCACCCTTGAAGAGCTGGTAATTACTTTCGGAAGTTGGCGTTGGAGTAACCAAGTAGTCGGAAAAGTCAGCACTGTTATAGCTCCAAATTGTTTCCTTTTTCAAGTCATCTCGTTTGCTTTCGTTCACAGAAACAGTATGACTAACAAAATCCTCAAAAGCATCATCATCATCATCAAAATTGGAATTTAACACAGAAGCCGTTGTGCCATCAATCTTGTCAAGGCTTAAAAAGTCAGACCAATCATGTTTGGTTACCTGATGTGTATGTACTACAGGTACATCCTTCATATGACAGCTACTATCAGTTTCGTTACAGCATAATTTGTTGTTACCTGGTGATCTAGATAACTCTAGTTTCACTTGCTTTTTAGAAACATCAAAAGTGTTAGATTGAAACTTGTCAGAAGATACAAATGAGTCTGATATTGTTGTTGAAACATGGTTACTTGTATTCAATTTCGTGGAGGGCATTTGAAAGCCATCAACAAGAGTTTGTGATGGCAACAACGTGGGATGTGTAGAAATTTTCAAGTCGAAAATAGATTTTGTTGTATCATGAAAGTTATCTTCATGTTCATGCATGGACTTAATTTGACAGTTTGTAGCAGTGGAACACAACCCAGATAAGGAACTGCTTTCAAAGTCACCAAAGTCTTCATCTTTGCCTGAAAATACATAATAACAAGAATGTAGTTTATCATGAAATATCCTAACAAAAATGTAGTATATCATTGAATATTGTAACAAAAATGTAGTATATCATTGAATATAATAAAAAAATGTAGTATATCATTGAATATTGTAACAGAAATGTAGTATATCATTGAATATTGTAACAGAAATGTAGTATATCATTGAATATAGTAACAAAAATGTAGTATATCATTGAAAATAATAACGAAATGTAGTATATTATTGAATATAATAACAAAAATGTAGTATATCATTGAATATAGTAACAAAAATTTAGTATATGATTGAATATAATAAAAAAATGTACACATAAGAACTTTGATGCAAAATTGCTAACTTTAATATTGAACAAAAAAAAATTCACTTACTCGTATCATCCGATTGTAACTCCTTGAATGCAGCATATTTGTCCTCATAAGCTGCCGACGAAGGAATCAGAGATTCTGATAACATTTTAACCGGAAAAGATGATATCTGGGATGCGGGGAATGTTATGAGCGATGGCATCTGGGATGAAACACGTGATGACATTTTCGGCGATGCAAGCGACAACAACGTTGGCGGTGATGATGGTGACGTGGTTACTGCCAAGGAGAGAGAAAGAATTGAAGTATCAGTTGTGGTAAGCTGAGAAGACAAGTATGCAGATGAACCTGATGATGGTTTGTTAGAATTTGTTACAGTCTTTGATGGCTTGGATATTGCAAGTGGAATCTGAGATGGGGTATCGTGTAGTGATCTTATTGGCAGAGGTGGAACCAAGGTGTTTTCTACCACTGAAGTTGATAAAAATATAGCAAAATTATTTTCTGTAATAAAAATCATGGAAAATAAAAAGAAAAATAATGATGAAAACCTGTAGCGGCTTGGAATTCATCAAAGTCATCATCCCCCTCGGAATTACTAAATTTGCTGTTGTTATCCCTACTTATGTCATCACTGTTATTATTATTATTATTATTGCAGATGATAGATTGCTGGGAATGCTGCTTCAGGCCTTGATGGTGTCGGAAAGCGGTTATTTCATGTTTAGAAATGGATTTGCCGAAATTAGCTAAAGAATTGATTAGATGATGATCAGAGTTGTTTGACGGCCTGACAGTTGAATTTGAAAAAGTTGCAACGGCTGGACTCTCCACAACAACGTTTTTATGCAATTCATCATCGCATCCGCAGAAAACTTCATGATCAGAACTTTGCACATGTGATGATAGAATAATGCTTGATAATGTATTTACAGTGGACAATTTTGTACTTTCCACGTGAGGTACTGCAGATAGTGGTACATGCGAGGACAAATGAGTTGCAGTGGTAGTGACGGAAATATGATTCGTTGAGACCTCATTTGCAGAAGCACTAGCAGAAGAACTGAGATCTGGTATGGGAGCTTGAGGACATTTTGATAATATGGCTAACGATGAGTGACCGAGTTTATTCTGCAGAAACAAATTCAAATTAATTAATAATGCACAATATCAAATGAATTAAATACTAAAGTACATACAAATATGGTTTTAAAAATCCAAATAGTAATATCAAATTTTTATTTCAGTACAATCTTTTAACGTCATGATGTGCACTGAAAACAAAATTATTCATATTCTGAACATATTGACTTACCTGGCACACCGATATCATTGCCAGCATGAGAAAAAGTTCCTGCCTGTTGAGCTTACCTCTAATCTTTTTGTTGCAAAGATCCCATAAAAAACCAAGAATATCTTTTGATAGACCACTCTTAAGTAGTTCAGAATAAACCAACTGGTTGTCAATTTCTCCATTTCTATAGAAAAAAAATGAAAATATTTAATGAATAAACATTTGTCATAAAGCTATTGAAAGATGCATTTGAATAAAATTTATTAACTGAAAATTTCATATTTCTGACAACTCGCTCAATAACTCATCTTAATATTTGCATATGTAACAAACTGGTAGCTGAGTGGTTAGCGTGCCCGACTTTCAACTACCGTGTCATCGGACCAAGCATTGCAAACATTCCAAGCTTGACACAGCCAGTACCCCCATCCCTTCATTTATTGGTCAAATAATTAGAACAAGTTCTATGGTTAGAATAATAAGGTTTGCATATTTTGATTTCAAGCAAGTTGCAGGTAAGAGCTGTTTGATCCAGTATTTACAAGCTGTTTGATCCAGTATTTACAAGCTGTTTGATCCAGTGTGTACAAGCTGTTTGATCCAGTATGTACAATATTGTACAAGCTGTCCCTGGCACTTATTCAATGAAGAAAATCTTAATATCATGACTTTTAGCTTAACCCAAACCAATAGAAAGATGGCAACCAATGAAATTTATATGATTTTCATTGAAATATCTTTAAGCTCTGAACCAAATGTTATTTCTAATTTCTTTACATTACTAACTCATTAGAACCTCAAGCTCATATATGAAAAAAGCAATGAATGTGATGATGACAATAATAATATGAGTTGAGACTTTAAAACTTTTAAATCTTAGCAATAAATTTTTTTTTCATTACTTAATAACAGAAGCAAGAACTCTCTGGTAGAGCTCAGGAACCAATCTTTTGTCTGTAATCCATTTTGGCATTTGAATTCCATAGAGATTAAGAATGCTTTGGTGGTCATCAAATTCTGAAAATATTATATATATTCTCATCATTAAGGATTTGCCTATACAAGTAAACTTTAATTTAATCAAACAATATTTACACAACAATATAATTCAAGAATGAATATATATCCTCAATGATTTATCAGTTAAGACCAATAATGATAATCTCAATAATTATTTGTATGGCTGGCAACTAAGTTCCTGCTGTTATTTTTTAATTTCAACATTCAGCATGTCATTAAATATTTTTGGCATAATGATTTAACAAGAGCTATGAATTGATTAAAATTTGTAATCCCTTAATCACATGCGATTAATCCATTGTTTGTAAAAATCAATCATGATTAACAGCATAAACATTTTTAGAGGAATTAGATATTTTCATGGCCTCACATAATTCTACACTTTTTTATATATTGATGATATTTTCATAACATGGAAGGAAGATTCGTCTCTATTTTCTTCTTTGTTAAACAGTGCTAATAATGTAATTAAAGGTATTAATCTTACGGTAGAATTTAATAAAAAATCCATTAATTTTTTAGATTTAACCATCTATAAAAATGATGATGGATCTCTAGAGTTTAGACCTTATTTTAAACCCACCAACTTCTTCCAATATCCCCATCCTTCCTCCCACCATCCTAAACATACTTTCAAGGGAATTGTAAAATCACAATTTATAAGATTCGTGAGACTATCTTCTACTATAGATGATTTTAAATTCGCTTCACTAATCTTTATCCATCATTTAGTTAATAGAGGTTATAAATACTTGTCTATAAAAAGACAATATAAATCTATTCTTAATAACCCACCAATACTCTATGAGACATATTGACGGCACGCGGCGACCACTCGAAGTCACAAAAGTCGAACGTGATCTTGGTATTCTCGTCTCAGATGATCTAAAGGTCCGAGCACAGGTCGAAAAAGCAGCGTCATCAGCCAATCATATGCTCAGCCGACTCAGAAAAGCTTTCCGCAGCCTCATACTGTGGCGTACACTTTACCTCTCCTACGTCCGCCCACATCTTGAATTTGCTGTTCAATCTTGGTCGCCTTATCAAAAGGACGATATTAACCTTCTTGAGCAGGTCCAACGTCGGGCAACAAAAATCATTGCAACACTAAAACATCAGCCCTATGAACATCGTCTGCAACAGCTTGGGATCACAACGCTGCAAGACCGCCGTTCGAGAGGTGACCTGATCGAGCAGTTCAAAATCGCCCACAACATCGACGACGTCAGCTTTTCCGTTCCGCAAACTCGAGCAGCCAGCCACACGGCATACCACCTGCGTGTCCACAACTGCAAACTAGAGCGCCAGTATGTCAGAGGTTGCGAAGAGCGATACAATTTTTTCACAAACCGGATTGTCGCTCCATGGAATGCGCTTACGCAATACACAATTGACGCCCCGACAGTAAACGCTTTCAAGGACCGCATCTCTTAGGAGTCGCGAGTCCTCCAGCTTCTGTCAGTATAGAGGAGCCTGATGTAGCTCCTCTTCATCAAAAATATAACTTTCAGACATTAATTTTTTATGGCTTGATTCTATAGACTTTTTTTTTTTTTTTTTTTTTATATTTTTGGTTCTGATAATAAACAAATTCAAAATTCAACTTCCCAAATCCCATTCCTAAACCCCCTTTATTAAGTAACAATAACAATATTTATGTAGTTAGTAACTTAGATAAATTATCTTCTAATATTTTTTCTAAAACAGTAGAAATAATTAGAAAGAATGAGTTATTTTATGATTATAAAATCATTAGTTCCATTATTTGTGGAAAATATTTTCTTAGACTCCTATTCTAACACGTAATATTTTCACTTCAACACTAACTATTTTTCCCTTTTCCCCCTTATTTTTCCTTCTCCTCCTCTTCTTACTTTTCTGAAATTGTATGAATTATTACATTTATGTTTATTTTCAATTTTTTTATTCAATTTTTTATTCATGTATATAAAAATGAATGTTTGTATGTATGTATGTATATATGTCCTTTATGCATTGCTACACCATTCATCCGATTGTAATGAAATTTTCACACAACCTTGAGAGTCAAGGGGAATCAAATATAGAGAAAACAAATTTAAATCCGTCACAAAATGAGCGGAGCGGAGCGGGTGAGTGAGCGGGAACTATATACATATATATATATATATATATATATATATATACATACATATACATACATAAATGAGCGAAAACGGGAACGGGAAGCCAACTGAGAGCGAAAGATAGAGCGGGAAAGGGAAAGCGACCGAGAACGGTTAAGCAACCGGGAGCTGGAAAGCGACCGGGAGCTGGAAAGCGACTGGGAGCGGAAAAGCCACCGGGAACGCGAAAGCAGAGAAGGAAACGGGAGCGAGAGAGACAAACATTAGAAAAACCTCTAAAAACCCCGGGCAACGCCGGGTGCCCCCGCTAGTATATATATATATATCAGAGATGTTGCGAGTACTTATGGTGCGAGTACGAGTACGAGTACGAGTACCATGGTATCGAGTACGAGTACGAGTACTTGAAAAACGTACTTGAGTTGTACTCGAGTACGAGTACGAGTATCAAGTACTATATCTCTTATACTCAGTATTGAGTGGAAAACGAGTACGAGTACAAGTACGAGTACCAAAGCTTCGAGTACGAGTCCGAGTACGAGTACTTAAAAAACGTACTCGAGTTGTACTCGAGTACGAGTACGAGTACCAAGTACTACATCTCTGATATATATATATATATATTATGTTTTATCGTGTTTTTATTTTTTTATCGTCTTTTAATTTTTATTATTTTATTATTACTCCTTTTTTGTCTTTTTCCGGGTTTGTTTACTTGACTTTTTACTTGTTCATTTTTTTCATCAATAAAAATCTCTGAAGAAGGCTGACTGACCAGCCGAAAGCTTAGATACCAAAAAAAGTTTTTCATTTGACTTGGTATACTTCTGGTTTTTTTTAAAGTTTGAGTAAGTTGGCTGGTATTTTGATTTTTCTTCTTAAGATTCGACAGATACTTATTACAATTTAGACAATGGAATGTTCTCACACTGCTGGAGAAAAATATCTTTACTTGATGGGATATGTTTAGAAGTGTGCAGTATGAGTTTCACATGCTTTAAGTGACAACAAATATGCCAAAATGTAAAAAACAGCAGGAACTTCCTAAAATAGATTCAAAATATAATAGATAATTCTTACACTTCAACAATTATGAAAACATGTTAAAAATAATTAAACAGCATCACCTACCTGCTTCCATATTTGTTAACAATATAGGTGATGAACAGGTCGCTAAAGATGATGTTGTATTAGAAACTGCTGGCACCAAACTGTGCGGAGGTGGCCGCAGTGAAAAATTAACTTCATCTTTTGAAGCCAAGATTTGTTTTGGTTGAGATTCGAGTTCAGTACTTACGAAATCACCAAAATCATCATCACAATTATATTCGGTGGCAGTAGTCGCGAAAACTCCGATTGCTGAAGTATTAAGATGTCTCTGACTGATATCTAATTTAAAAAGATATATATTGGAAAACAATCTAAGCATAAAACAAGTAAAGATAAAAAATAAATTAAAAAAATGCTTTTATTTGCCTCTTTATCTGAGTCAACGAACTAAAGTTTTTGAATTAAAAACAACCTTTACGCTCAATCTTGTACATCTCGCCTACTTCAAACAAACAAACCAGCAAACAGAGAGACGAGTGAAGTTAAATAAAAGTATTTAAAAACAATTATAACAAAAAATGACAATTACAAATCCAAACTTTAAACAACTATGCATAAAACTATATGCTTATCTTTAGTATAAAAAACTCTCAAAGAATAAGTTCTATCACAATGAAATTTGTAATTTCTAGGTCAATGCATGCAGTATCAATTTCATCATAAGCCATAGATGGCTAGTGTTTGGGGTTGTTATTGTTTATTCACTGTAGAGTACAATCAAACTATTTTCGGTTTACAACATTTTTTAAAATAAAATGTGCAATAAAATTGAACAACCAGCAAAACTTCTGAACAGCTCAAAGTACGAATGATTTGAATAATTTGAACAAGTCTAATAAATTAATATATACAACCACATAAATGAAAGTCGCTGCTCCTCCAGCTATATTACAAAACTTTCTAATTTAATTTGCAAATTTAAATTTTCATAACTATGATATTTCCACAACCACCAACAAAAACTTTGAAATATCAGTTAAACTGTCAAAAAAATAAAATACAAAGCAACAAATAAAACAAGATGCAAAACTTGTGTGGGACGTGTTGGTCTAGTAGTTTAGACATTGACTAGGATATCCGGAGTACCCAGGTTCGATTCCAGGTTTCATCCTTTAATGGTCAATAAATGAGTAACAGCTTAAGTTGGGAGTTAAAGTCTTTGTGCGCTTGTGGAGCTAGCAAGCAATGAGTGGTGCTGCCAGCGGCACCATAAACACGTAAACACCGCTAGTTTTATCTGCAATGTTGAAATTGTAACAGAGCTCTGAGGTGTTACACAAAAGGGCAGTTGAAATTAAAAACTTCAAATTTTTTACCAATTATAAAAATCATCATTTTATAAATAAAATAGAAATTGAAATCTTGTCTTACTGGACGAATGTGTCGTTAATAATCCCGGTTGAGTTGAGCTGCACGACTGATTCGTTGGATGGGAAAAATATCTTAAATTATTCTTATCAGCTATGGTTGTTAAAATGTTGTTATTGTTAAAGTTAGCAGAAACTTCTTCTTTTACATTCCTTGATTTGTTTATAGTCAGGCTCTTTGAATCAATGATAAGAGACTGGATCATGTCATCAGCATTTTTAGCATTCGATTTGGAAAAATCATAATTGTTAAGTGGTTTTTTGTTTTTTTCCTGGTGAGTAGGTAGCTTGACTCGGGGTTCATTTTGTCGAAGTTGCTGGTAAAAAAAGTTTATTTCAATTAGTTTTTATGCAGATTTTTCTTACTAATACACCATGAGTTAATTCCTGTATATAACTATATCATGCAATAATAAATGTGCTCTACCGCTCTGCCACCAGCACCTCTTTGTTATCAAAATCGACTCAGAATGCTACACTAGACTATTTTTTTTAGTAATGGTATTGGCATGAAAATACTAAACCAAAATTTTAGGTAATCTCCTAGTATAGCATCCTGGGTCAATTTTGCTGAGACTTAACCGTTATTTTAATGTAAATAACAGTAAAAACACAATAAAAGACTAATTTAAACAGAAACAGATTTAGAAATAAATTAATCAAGCATTTTAGCGACATTTAAAAATTCCTCCGGCAGCTAAGTAGTTTCTGATAAAAATCTATTGTTAATAGCACCAGAAGTAAAACGTTCGAAGAAATAATTGAAAATAACAAATATTTAATGAAAATCAAATTCAAATAATTTTTATAAACATAAAACTAATAATTAAATAATTTTGTTACTAAAATGTAGGCATTGCGTCAACCACTCCATGTAGACATGCAGTTTGCTAAAACTATTTATAAGATTTTCAAATACTAAGTGTATGTTAAATATAAACTATTTTATTTGATAAATCTTAAAACTAACTAGTTATATTTAATTTAAATTTATTTCTTTAATAGTTTATCTTTACTTTTATCGCACTTGTGTTTATAACTGTATCACTCTGCGTATCTTCACTCAACTGCTAAGTATATTTGTTCAAAATCACTTTTAAAGAGTTTTTCTGTCAAAATATTCTTTAAAATGCATTTTATTATTATTCTGTTGTTAATTTTATGAACGCGGTAATTCCCTGGTTTCGGTATAGAAATCAGTTCAGGATGCTATACTAGTACTAAGAGATTACCAAATTTTGATAACATAACAAAATTAATAGCAATTATTAAAATTTTACATACAATTTAAAACAAATTCATTAGTGTTCAAATCAGTGTTATAGATACATATATGTGTAAATTTTAAGTTAACCACCTGGGTTACTTGGTTAAATGCGGGCTGCATTACATAAGGCATTCTGTCTTGTGGCAGAACAGGATGACCCAGCACCTGTGGATAAAACCTAGGAAACACACCACTTTGAACAGTTGCTCCATTCATGTAATCGTAATGTTGATGTCCGCTATGTGGCAACATATTTTTATTGATAGACACCTGGAATATTAACAATAACTACTTCAGTACACTACTAACACTACTCACTACTTAATACTACATGCTACTATTACTACTACTACTACTACTACTTTATTACTAATACTAGTACTATAGTACTAGATTACTAGAACAAGATAAGATACTAGACAACTAGAACTAGCTACTAGCTAGAGTAGCTAGACAGTGATCAGAGAAATCACATTGAGAGAGAAGCACTAACAACAGAAATGTTGAAATAATTTTTTCGGTTATATTTGAAATTAAAACAGCACCACTTAAAAGTGAAAACAACTTAGAAAACTCAAAAAATATGAACCAGCAGTTACGTCGACTGTTTACGAAAATAACAAAACGGGTGTTTCTTTCAAGCAAATTAAATAGAGGACCGACATTTAACGTCAGTGCAAATTATGTAGCGTATACATTTATGTAAAAGAAATGATTTACATTCTAAGCAATTAAATTTAAATTATCCATGGCAATTCAAACTTAAAAAATATTAATCACAGATTAGATTTCAGTCAAGAAACTGTACCACTGCGAATGCAGGATATTCCACCCCCGGACGTTCCCCCAGGACATTTTTCACCCCGACCGACCCTAGGACATTTCTTCCTTCCGGACATTTTATTTCTAGGATAGGACATTTCTCACCCTAGAGTATGGCATTTCCTTCTCCTTAGAATAGGGCATTTTCCCCTGTTGTAAGACTTTTCTTCCATGATATGACGTTTTCTCTGACATACGAAAATAAATGAAATAATGTAGTAGTGTGAATTTGTGGTTTTGTAAGAGTTTCTTCCATGTTAAGGTGCACGAGCTTAGGCTGTCAAAAAGCTTATAAAGAGAACAATTGCGTAAAGCATTTCTGCGTAATGTTGGATGCCCTGGCTTACCTGCCGGTGAACGAAGTAACAAGTGGGATGAGGTCATTGGCGGATCCAGAGGGGAGCAGTAGGGGCGATCGCTCCCCCCCCACTTTGAGATAAAATTACATTTTAAGTTATTAAAGATACCAAAAAAGACTGCAGACTGAAGATACTCAAAAACATTTTCGGCTGCGGCGGGCTTTTTCTCTTTTTAAAACTTTAGCAACCCCCCAGGCCAATTCGGAGGGTCCTGCAATTTTTCCAAATATAAAAAATTTTTCTTTTGGTGGGTGGGACGGTGGGGTGAGTGGTGCTACATTTATTCATAAACTTATTTTTTTATAATTGCTTTAACTGGTTTGAGACTGATTTTGACTATCTTCAGTTTGCAGTCTTTCTTTCAATCATTAATAAATTGTTAAAGATACCAAAAAAAACTGCAGAATAAAAGATAGTCAAAAAGTTTTTTGCCTGCGGCGGGTTTTTTTCACTTTTTCACACTTGAGCCTTCCCTCAGCATTTTCCGCTGGTTGCGCCCATGATTTAAATCAGAGATAAAAATTATATATATATATATATATATATATATAAAAGACTCTACTAGGAATCGAACCCACGTGTCTACGGCAACACCGCCTCGCCTAAATGCAAGCGCTCTTACCATATATATATATATATATATATATATATGTATATATATATATATATATATATATATATATATATATATATATATATATATATATATATATATATATATATATATATATATATATATATATATATATATATATATATATATATATATATATATATATATATATATATATATATATATATATATATATATATATATATATAACTGCAGACTCAAGATAGTCCAAAATTTTTTTTTGCCTGCGGCGGGCTTTCTTCTTTTCTTAAAACTTGAGCAAGCCCCCCCCCAGGCCAAATCGGAAGATCCTGCAATTTTTTCAAATATGAGGGGGTTTTCTTTGGGTGTGGGGGTTGTGGGAAGTAAGGGGTGCAAAATTTATTCATCAACTTATATTTCTACAATTGCTTAAACTGGTTTTAGACTGATTTTTATTATCTTCAGTTTGAAGTCCTTATTTTCTATCTATATATATAAAAATGAATGTTTGTATATATGTATATATGTATATATGTTTATATGTTAATGTCCTTTATGCATTGCTACACCATTCATCCGATCGTAATGAAATTTTCACACAACCTTGAGAGTCAATGGGAGTCAAAAATAAAATTTTTTTTTTTGAAATTTGTCACAAAATGAGCGGAGCGGAGCGGGTGAGCGAGCGGGAACTATATATATATGTATGTGCGTATGTATGTGTGTATGTATGTATGTGTATGTGCATGTATGTGTGTCTGTGTGTGTGTTTATGTATGTACTAGCGGAGATACCCGGCGTTGCCCAGGTTTTTTAGAGGTTTTTCTAATGTTTGTCTCTTTCTCTCCCATTTCCTTTACCACCTGTTTTCCCACTCCTGTTCGCTTTCCCGTTTTCGGTCGTTTTCCCGCTGCCGGTCGCTTTCCCGCTCCCGGTCGCTTTCCCGCTCCCGGTCGCTTTCCCGCTCCCGGTCGTTTTCCCGTTCCCGGTCGCTGTCCCGTTCCCGCTCACGTTTGCTCTCCCATTCCCGCTCACGCATGCTTTTCCGTTCCCGCTCGCTGTCCGTTCCGGGTCGCTTTCCCGTTTCTATAATAGACAAACTAACCCACAAACATTTATATATATATATAGTCTTAGCAAATCTATTTTACGTTTTATAGGCTAACAGAAGTTATGAAAGAATGTAAAAGAGAAAATGAGCGTGAACGGGAACGGGAGAGCAACCGTGACCGGGAATGGGAGAGCAAGCATGACCGGGAACGGGAGAGCAAGCGTGAGCGGGAACGGGAAAGCGACCGGGAACGGGAAAGCGACCGGGAACGGGAAAGCGACCGGGAACGGGAAATCGACCGGGAACGGGAAAGCGACCGGGAACGGGAAAGCGACCGGGAACGGGAAAGCGACCGAGAACGGGAAAGCGACCGGGAACGGGAATGCGACCGGGAACGCGGAAAGCGACCGGGAACGCGGAAAGCGACCGGGAACGCGGAAAGCGACTGGAATCGGGAGAGCAAGCTTGGAAGGAAACGCGAGCAAGAGAGAAAATCGATAACAAAACTTCTGAGCGGGAAAGCGACCGGGAGCTGGAAAACGACCGAGAGCGGAAAAGCGACCGGGAACGCTACGAAAACGGGAAAGTGGAGAAGGGAACGGGAGCGAGAGCGAGAGAGACAAACATTAGAAAAACCTCTAAAAACCCCGGGCAACGCCGGGTAACCCCGCTAGTCATTAATAAATTCTTAAAGATACCAAAAAAAAGACTACAGACTCAAGATAGTCAAAAAAAAAATTTCGGCTGTGGCGGGCTTTTTTACATTTTCCACACTTGAGCCTCCCCAGCGTTTTCTGCTGGTTGCGCCCCTGCTTCTTGGATCCGCTAGTGGATGAGGTACATTCGTGGTAAAATACCACGATGGCCTGGAAGATCTAGTGAAATACTTGATCCGGAGCGATCAGACGTGTGCAGCGCAGCGCTCAGGAACTGGGGTTGGCATTCAAAAACTGCGCTTTCTTTGGAAGCTGCCATTGTTCCCTGACACCGTTGTGGAACGTTCACGAAGTTACTTTAACGGGGTTTGATCGAACCAACAATCTAAGCGAGTCATGGAACTGTGGGTTCTCTAGCCTTGTTGGTCATCGCCAACCCGCGGTGTGGACACTTATAGAAGCGCTTCAGCAGGATGAAGCAATGGCGTTAACCTCCATCCTAAGGGAGGCTCGAGGAGAACGACGAAGGCGCTACAATCAGCCCTTTATTATCTTACGGCTGCACGCTGAGAAGACAAGAAAACTTTTGAAGATATCCTAGAAGGACTAGGAACTCTATTATTACCCCATTCAATTAAATATAAACAATAAATGTTAAATTTTTTAAGAAAGTGTTTGTTAGAAAAACGTGAACTCTAACTCGCCATGTCGGTAATGTCTCGAAAACCCCTGGTTCCCCAAACATTGTACCCAGTAAACATGGTAACCATTTTTTAACGTTTCTTGTCCGTTACTTTTCAGTTACCTGGTTATGAAAAGGTTACCTGGCCCAAAGCAACTAAAAAGAAACGTTTCTGCAACGTTTCCAATGTAACGAAAAAGTAACATGTAATTTGCGACTAAAAAGAAACGTTTCTGCAACGTTTCCAACGTAACGAAAAAGTAACATGTAATTTGCGACTAAAAAGAAACGTTTCTGCAACGTTTCCAAGGTAACGGAAAAGTAACAGGTAATTTGCGACTAAAAAGAAGTTACTACAACGTTTCTAATGCCGCCAAAATGTAGCGATTTGTTTTATTCATAGATGTCTATGGTTTACAAGGACGGATCCAGGGGGGGGATGAGGGGGATGCATCCCCCCCACCAGCCAAAAAGTCATGTAATGCAATTTTTTGCAAATTCGAGGATTTTCATTTAATAGTAGGGAACTGTCTATGTATCTATGTTATAATCTATATGGCTAATTTTCTATAGCATTCCATACTCTACCGATGCTGTCAATTCAAGTTTAAATTCACTTTTCATCAAAATTTCGCCATAATGATTCGATTTGATTTCTGAAATTTTGCGTTTTCGTGCACTATTAGTATAGAGCAAACCTTAGTACCGTGTTATACAATCAAAATAAATAACACCAATTTTAAAAGTATACAATTCGTAATCTAAATCTACGATTTTCAAAGAAATAATACTAAATTATTATGTCGAATGGTCCAAAAAAGTTTAAGCAGAGTCAGCTTTCGTTCAACTTACTGTATAAAACAGTTGAAAACATTAAAACTATGGAATGTTCCAATATTATAAAATTGCATGCAGACATTGAAAATACTGTCATTGAAGCTAACATTCAGAAATCTTCTTCCAATGATGGCTGTAAGATGAAGATGATTCATCTTACGTATTTTCATAGTATTTGTTTATTTTATTTTATTATGTGTGCATATTTTGGTTGTGTTGAAACAATAGTCATTTATGTATGAATGTATCTGTGTGTATATGTGTGTATATGTGTGTATATATATGTATATGTATATGTATATGTATGTATATATGTATATTTGTGCTCCTGTGACATTGTGTGTGCGTATAATTTTTGTATCATTAACGTATATATATGTATATATACATGGATGGATGTATGTATATGTATGTATATATGTGTATATATATATGTATATATATATATATATATATGTATATATATATAATTGGTATTGGTCCTTTTCTTTTTTGTGGTCCTCAATAGAAAAAAGTAAGGTTGTAGACAGAGAAATTGGAATTATCAAAAGATTTGTCAGAATCGGGTTAACTTCTGCAAAGTGAGATAAGTCAGTTTAGAGTCAAGAAAAGGATTATATTCAAGGAAGAATAATAAAGTTAAAATAAATTCGAGAAATATTGTGTTATAAATAACTTCGACTTTAACGTTACGAATCGCTAGAAAGCATATTCCTCTACGTTTACATTGGTGACCCCGACGTATTTACGCATTTTCATCCGTAAATATATTTTTCTGAAGTTATTTGATCACAAGTGACCGATTTTTTTTTGATTTGGTAAAAGATGTCCACTGATGCTGAATATATAGCAAACGGAGAGAAGCTTGGCTTTTCTGGCGGGGCGCTGCTGAAGTATGTCGAAGACTGTCGAGAGCGGGCCGAGCGACAAAAAGAGCGGGAGGAAAGAAAGGCTCAGCAAGAACGGGAAGAGCGGGAACGGGAACGTGAACACGAAGAGAAGAAGACTCAAGAAGCTAAAAAAGAGCGAGAACGGGAACACGAGTTAGAACTAAAAAAGTTGGAATTGGAGGGCCAGAAAAAAATAGAGCCAAAACCGTCGGCGGAGGCTACTAAGATTCCTTATCCAAAGTTTTCTGAAGGTGATGACATCGACGCATTTTTGCTGAGATTTGAGTCATTGGCAAAAGCCAATGGTCACCCTCAGAAGGATTGGGGAATGCTTCTAGGGTCGTTGCGTAGTGCGAAGACTTTGGAAGTGTTTGGCCAACTTAGCGATAGTCAGATGCAGGACCACAGAACGGCAAAGGAGGCACTCTTCGTCGTTTTGGGAAGTCAGCGGAAGACTATCGCATAATGTTTCGAGAGTCAAAGCCTGAACCGGAGGAGACCTGGGAACATTATCTAGTGCGGCTAGATAGCCACCCCAGGCGCTGGATAGATCTCGCGGGCAAACAAAATCTGTTGTTTTTGTTTCTGAAAGAGCAGTTTTTTGGAAAGTGCCCGGCGGGAATGGTCGAGTACTTGTTGGAGAAAGAGAGCAGAGATGTCAATGAGCTGTGCCTTTGGGTCAACAAGTACAGCCAAGCCCACCCAGAGAAGAGGTTGGCAAAATTGGACAGCAATAGCAGGATGGGTTGGAACCAGGGTCAGTCGGTCAGTGACGCCAAAATGGTTAAACCTCGCTGCTACAACTGTCATCAAACGGGGCACATGGCAAGAGAGTGTCGGCAGAGTAGCCCTAGTAATCCTGTATTTTGCCAAACACGGAAAGAGACGACTACGTCAGCACCATGCAAGGATTCCGGCGTTGTGAATCCATGCGCTGCAATGGTGATAGAAGGAAAAATGGATGAGGTAGAATTAAAGTGTGGATGCGTTTTGCCTGTCATTGCGGATGGTTGTTGGCACTCAGGGGAAAAGTTTAATTTAACCAGAGGGTTTGTGAACAGAAAACCGGTAAAAGTTTTGAGGGACACTGGCTGTACTGCCATAATGGTAAAGGAATCATTAGTGCACCCGCGTCAGATGACCGGAAGAACAAGACCCTGTGTTTTGATCGACGGCACAGTTCGGGTAGCTCCAACAGCAGTGGTAAAAATCAAAACAGACTGGTTCAGAGGGACCAGAGAGGTGGTATGCATGAAAAACCTACTTTGCGATCTCGTGCTGGGAAATGTTGAAGGGGTAAGGGGTTTTGATGCAATGGCGGCAGGAAAACGCTTTGGTCGGAAACCACAGAAATCCGCTTCCAACTACGACAGCACTCAGAGGAATGATCGGGTAAATTTTAGAAAATCGTCGGCTAACTCGGAGCTGTATCAAAGCAAGGAAAGAAACACGTCTGCCATTTCAAAGGTAGGAAATAAAGTTGAGGCAAAAGTTCAAGCTTTGAATCCGCCAAAAGAAAGACCAAGGCTCATTCTTCTGCCTAGAGGCCAAAAAGGAGGGGTGGGGAAAGATGGAAAGTTGAATTCGGCAATCTTCGGAGATGCCCGCCCTGTTGACACAGCACGCAGAGAGATAGAGATTGAGAATAAGAATAAGTTGAATGTAAACTATTTCAAAGGCAAGGAAAACATCGGTGCTGACTTTCTTAGTCGTAAAGAGAGTGACGATGTAATCAAGAAACACTGACGCGTTTCTTTTTTCGAAGAGGGGGGATATGTAAGATGAAGATGATTCATCTTACGTATTTTCATAGTATTTGTTTATTTTATTTTATTATGTGTGCATATTTTGGTTGTGTTGAAACAATAGTCATTTATGTATGAATGTATCTATGTGTATATGTGTGTATATGTGTGTATATATATGTATATGTATATGTATGTATATGTGTATATTTGTGCTCCTGTGACATTGTGTGTGCGTATAATTTTTGTATCATTAATGTATATATATGTATATGTGTGTTTGAGTGTATATATACATGGATGGATGTATGTATATGTATGTATATATGTGTATATATATATATGTATATATATAATTGGTATTGGTCCTTTTCCTTTTTGTGGTCCTCAATAGAAAAAAGTAAGGTTGTAGACAGAGAAATTGGAATTATCAAAAGATTTGTCAGAATCGGGTTAACTTCTGCAAAGTGAGATAAGTCAGTTTAGAGTCAAGAAAAGGATTATATTCAAGGAAGAATAATAAAGTTAAAATAAATTCGAGAAATATTGTGTTATAAATAACTTCGACTTTAACGTTACGAATCGCTAGAAAGCATATTCCTCTACGTTTACAATGGCAATATTCCATCTGAATTTCCACAAATTGTGGCTGTCCACAAAACAAACACAAAAATTAAAATTTTTTGCCAGTTTGTAGTTTCAGTTGCACACAAATTGACATAATGATTCTTTCCACTTTAATAAACTCAACATTCTAAGCTGACAAATCCATTATTTCTTCCTTTCTTTGTATGCATATTGTTGCTTGCCCGTGTGTTTTCGTTTTTTCTCCTACCCTAGGAGAAAAAATCCTACAGTCTACAAAATAAGACTTTGAATTCATCTGGATAGCTCCTTTTGTCTGACATCATAAAAATTGTATAACTGTTTTGATTTGATTTAGGCTATTTTTATATGCAATAATTTAAAAGATTTTAGTTCAATGTATGCGCCAAATCGCACCATTTCATATAGTCTTTGTAAAAAAAACCTTGGAGAGGGGTCACATCCCCCTACCCAAACCCCTCCCCGTGCTCGGCGCTGCGCCCCTCTTTAATGTTGGTTCATCCCCCCCACCAGAATTTTCTGTATCCGCCCCTGATGGTTTATTATTATTAAAAACGACAATATATATTACGGATAATCTTTTATAGCATATATAATTTTATAGAAAGCGTAAAGTGTTTGTTTATTTATAAAATGCAATTGCTAAAAAGCATTTAATAAATGAAAATTAAGCTAATTTGAAAGTTGTGATTTATGGCGCGAACATTTTCGCCAATAACGTCGAACTTGCCGACCAGCGTTTTATCAAAGCGTAGGAAGTTGCCGACCACCAATAAAATAAAAACAACTCATTGTTATGTTGTATTTAAACAATACGGAGCTGCCGACCTCGAAGTTGCCAACCACAACAATAATCTCTGTGGTTTACATTTTATAAAAATATGAAATAAACTCAGGCGACTTGAATTTAACACGCCTTTGTGAAGAAACAGCCGGTGTGAAAAACGTTGTACTTACCAGTGTTATTTCAAGTGTGAAAAAATAAATTTAATAAAGACGCTTAATAAATGGTATTTGCATTACACGGGAAACGTTTCTAAAACGTTACTCAGGAAACGTTTCTTTAACGCACAGCCGATGAGCAAAACAACCGAAAAGAAACGCGTTTCTTGTAACCAAAAATGAACGGTTAAGAAACGTTACAAAGTAGTTACAATGTTTACCTCATGGGGGAATTGTCCTACCCCGAAGGAAACGTCCGAGAGGAAATGTCCATTCCCCACCACTGCACGCATTCTTTCAAGAACGGTCATGCTTATGTCTAAGTCTGAAACCCACACTATGCAACTGACCCCTGGCATCATCTACTTTTAATTTACTAATATTTTTTATCAAATTATAGCTGACATAGATTGAGCCATCCAAGATTTTGAGTGCAATAAAAGCTAAACAAATGAAACGAAATGAGTGGACCATAAAAACTTCTCAAATTCTTTATAACTTGTATTTCAGCAGCTTCTAATTGAATGATATAAAAGTTTGGATACGATTATAATTATAGTGGTGTATTATAAATGATTAAAAGCCTACTGTGAAAAATAAATAAAATCATGTTCAGATCAGTGTTATTTCCATTAATTGAATTAGGAATTGAAATAGGAATTTTTTTTCTTGAGAATGGAAATTAGAAATAGGAATTAAATTTGGAATTGAATTAGAAATAGGAATGGAAATCACGTGATAAAAATGGAATTAGAAATTATTTTTCAATCCAAAATAGAATTAGAATGAGAATTAGAAATTATTTCTTTAATAAAAATGGAATTAGAATGGGAAGTAAGAATTATTTTTTAAAATAAAATGGAATTAGAATAAGAAGTAGAAATTATTTTTAAGTTTAAAATGAAAGTAGAATAAAGGATCGACGAAATTGCCCCGTTCCCATGATATATAAATAAGAGTCCCCTTTTCAATGAACTGTTTTTCTCTTAGTTGGTCTAAATCACTGATCTCTATAATATAACTGGATTGCGCTTAGCCCATTATTTCAATAGAAATGTTGTCGCCAGTTTGCCGCCATGTTACCAATCCAGCCGTCGTGTTTACGTCGGTCGTCGCATGATATACGAACAATTAGGGGGTTTTAATTAAACTTAACTATTTTACTTGAAAATAAAATTTGTTATTTAGTTATTCGGTATTTTTAACATTTTTTTTACTACGGTCATTATAATAGTTATTCGGTAACACATGCAAAAGATTTGGCAGTCACACAGATGAAACGCGCTGCAGATCACCGCAAGAAAATCGCTCCGCTATGGTTTAGCTAGCTAGTTTAGCAAGTACAGAATAGTTTGTACAAGAAACTGTATGACTCGAAAAGTTTTGAGTCTATTTAGTATAGTAAAACTTCTAAAAAGATTCCGTCAATAGCATCAGATAGTTGGCCTTCCAAAATGGCGACCAGCGGTGACTCCCAGGCAGCTCTAAGCGCAATCCAGTTATATTATAGAGATCAGTGGTCTAAATATTGTGTCGTGTGTTGTGTGCTCATATTCATTTTTGTGACTTTAAAATTACAATGAGTTTATCAAAATCTTTAAGTGGTAGAAAAAGAGATAGCGTATTCTGGGAATTCTTTTCGTATGACGAAGATTCAGACAAATCAACTTGTCAGGTGACGGATGAAACTACAAAAGTGGCCTGCGGAACACAAATTACTGGCAAGAACACTAGCAACTTCGCCGCGCATTTGAAGCGTTTTCACAAACAAGCATATGCACCCTAACCAATTCATTATTTGCATTTTGCTCTGGTTATTTTTGGATGTTTGGTTTAGTTATAACAATAAATGTTTGATAAGCTTGTTGTTGTTACTATGTATTATTATCTTTAAAGGGTTTTTTAAAGGAACGAATATAGTGACTGTTATTTTTAATAATGGAATTAGAAAATAATTTTTGAAATGATAATGGAAATAGAATAGAAATCATTTTAGCAATGGTAATTAGAATTGAATGGAAATTATTGAAATTAAAATGGAATTAGAATTGAAATAGGAATTATTTGAAAAAAAAAATAATGGAATTAGAGTTGGAATGGAAATTATTTTGAAAAAAATAATGGAATTAGAATTGGAATGGAAATTATTTGTAAAAAAATAATGGAATTAGAATTGGGATGGAAATTATTTGAAAAAAAATAATGGAATTAGAATTGGAATGGAAATTATTTAGTGAATGGAAATAAATCTGAACTTCAGATATAGAACAACATCCCAGAATAATTTGGAAGAAATGGATGACATGAGACTACAATGAATTAGAATGATCAACATTTAATTAATATACAAAAACAACTAATAAAGCCATTTGTTAAAAGATTTTTTGAAGCAGTTTAAATGAGTTTATCAAAAGCTTATTCAAGTATCCATCTGTTCAAGATCAATAATAAATCAAAATATATAAAAAACTAAAATTAAAAATATTTACACACACACATAATAAAAAAGCAGCTTAAATATAAAATAGAAGCCAGCAGATATATACAGTGAAATGCAATTAAGAAAAGTAACTAAACCAAATCCACATGAAACCAAAGATTCTAGAATAATCATTATTTCAAAGAAATACTGCATGACTTCAAACATTCACATCAAATGCTACTTATAAAACAGCAGCTTTATAAAAAAACTTTAACTCTTAAATATAAATATAAAAAAATAATATAGAGATGATAATTTTTTTATTAATATTTAGAAATAAACCTCATTAAATTAATCTTTCATTTCACTCAAGGTTTATGCTAGCAAATAAAAATAATTTCTAATGAAGAAGAACATTATTTCGCCAAGCACACAGTAGTAAAAATTTCACTCATTGTATCATAAAGTTAGAATCAAAGAAATCATCCAGGAAATCCTCTTATTTTCCTGGCCAGTTGAATATCTTTTGGCATAATTGTCACTCGTTTGGCATGGATGGCGCAAAGATTGGCATCTTCGAAAAGATGAATCAGGTAAGCTTCACAAGCCTAGAAGTAATTATATCCACAAATAACCAATCATATTCATGTAAAACAACACACAAACAGTTAATTTAGAATATTTGTTGCTTACAAAAAAAACAAAGATTAAAACCACCTCTTGCATGCACTCTATTGCAAGGGCTTGCCATCGTAAGTTCCTGTCGACACAAATATCGCAACAGACCTCTTTAACCTTTTAAGAAAAATAAATAATTTAGAATTGAATAGTTCTCATATAAAATTTGAAACAAATTTTTAATTACATTTTTGTCACATGTTAATTACATTGCAATAAAATATTAAAAACCATTTATCCAATCATTAAATAGGCATACAATTTATAGTACAGTAGTACATGCTTCCAGAAAAAGGTTTCACTAACCACTAACCAAATTCTAGTGCAATGGATCATTATGGGTAGTGGGAAATTACATTCTGTGAATGTAAGTCAATTTGTTAACATGTAACATCTTATAACTCACTAGTCTGGCAAACGGTAATTTTCTGAGCAGCAAATTAGTACTTTTCTGAAACCTTCGTATTTCCTTCAATGCCTTTGTGCCTGGTCTAAATCTTCTCACTGTCACAATTTTAATAAAAAAAAAGTAATTTCATCGAAAACAAATCCATTAATGAACAAATTCTATTTTATTGTCTATAGTGACAGCTCTTTGACTTACAACAAACTATGAATACATTTTAAAACACTTTTCAATGGTATTTGTAAATAAATCTACTAGTGTGTAGGAAATCAAAATCCATCAAGATTACATTAAAAATGTAATATTTTAACTTAAAGTAAAATTAAGTGAGATGATAAATTCCTATAATATCATAAGATTGATAAGATAAGTGAAGTGAAATACAAACATTTCACTGCTTGGTTTGCTGTCCCATCTCCATCAGCTACTTGTTTCCCTGATCTTCGTCTTCCAGATTGTACTGGCGTCGGAGCTGCCTGGTCCTGTAAATAAGGGAAAAAATGGAGCAAAAAACATGCTCTGTGAAATCTGACGTGCAGAATAGTGAATTATAAGATACTATATTATCTATATTATAACAAATAGAAATAGAATAATAGATAAATAAGTAAAATATTATCTATATTATACGTAGAATTTATTGACAGTGTGCGCACTGTAAAATAACGCGATTAACGTAATAACGTCAATATAGCCTATTGGTTTTATCACCAGTGCGCGCACTGCCGATAGCACCGACCTATATTTATGAGACATCTGCGGTACCTACCTTCGGGCCTTCTTTCCTTTTCGCCGGAATAGACTTTCGTCGATTAAAAGAACCGTGGGGCGGTCTCATTTTCAAATTATTATCTCTTATAGTATAAAAGTAATTAATATGAATAACTTATTTCTAGATTCCATAGATGTAAACAAATGGGGGAACATTTTGAATTAGGCGCATAAAATGATCGAGATGATCATTTTTATTTAAAGAAAAAATTAATTAAAAAAATAAAATAAAATAAAATATTTTTATAAATGTTTGGTTGTGTAAATTTTATTTCAACAGTTAAGTCAAACTTTAATTTTTTTTAAGGTTAGTGAAAGGAGTTGTTGACCCCGCGAGACACTCAACCTGAGCGATGCGTGTAAACTCCTTGCTTAAGGGAGCTACGATGGTGATGCCAGTGAGATTCGAACCGCTGACCTATAAGCCGACAGGCAAACGCTTAGCCGCCACCGCCATAAAACAAGATAATCTGGTTTTTTAATTGTGATAATTTGTAATAAAAATTTAAAAAAATTAAAAATTAATTTTTGGCAATAAATTTTGTCTATATCTCAAAAAGTATTTCTGACAAATCACCGTGCAGTTGTATCATCACCGTAAAGCCGTAAACACAGTCAGGAGTTGAGATACAATAACAAACCAGAGACTTTTCATTTTAATACTTTGAATTGAATTTTTCTAGAAATATCCGAACGGTTTCGGATATGCCTAAGTATTTCTTTCATCACTGGTTTTTTACCTAGTTTGTTAGCGGGTTTCTTCCTCGTGAAAGTAAATAATAATCGTAGTCGTAGTCGTAATGGTGTGAAATAATTAATAAGGTTTGTGTTCAGCAAATAAATATTCTGATTTAGATTGATTTAGTTTTTGTTTTTTAAAGGTCGAGTCATGCAGATTATAATATTATTAATTATTTGTTACAATGCCATAAAAGGCCGATTTTTAATATAACTGGCGAATCACTCTCATGGGTGGTTAAATCATATCTATCTTGTTACTCTTGTAGATCTTCTTATGTATCTATTGAATGTTCTAAAAGAATCTAAATCCACTTCTGTATCTTTAAATTATGGTGTTCCTCAAGGCTTTATTCTTGCTTGACCCTTTACTGTTTTTTCTATATACTTCTGAACTTCCTTATATTATATCTTCTCACTCTCTCAATAGTCAAATCATTTGACTCAAATGTATGCTGATGACTCTTATATGTCTATTCTACTTTCTCTAACTCTTCTCTTAAGTCTGTTGTTAATCAAATAACTGCCTTCCTTCAATCTATTATCTCTTGGAGTTTTTCTATGAGTCTTAAGCTTAATCCTGATAAGTGTGAATTAATCTATTTCAATAAGTTTTCTAAATCTGAAACTCTGCTTCCTTTAGTTCTGCCACCTCCACCTCCATCTTCTCATTTTATTTCTCCTTCTCCTCTTATTTGTAGTTTAGGTTTTCTCTTTGCCTCCAACTTGTCTTTAACTCCTCAAATATTATCTGTTACTAAATCTTGCTACTTCCATATACGGCGCATTAAACAACTTCTTCCACTGCTCGATGATCTCTCTCTACAACTTCTAGTCTCTTCTCTTATTCTGTTTCGAATTGACTATTGAAATTCTCTCTACTATGATCTACCTGACTACCCTTCATCCTCTTTCTAAAGCCTTCAATTGTGCTGCACACTTAGTTTCCTGCACCTCTTTCTTTTCTCATATCTCTCCATCTCTTGTTCTTCTTCACTGGCTACCTCTTAAACATAGGGTGATGTTTAAAATTGGCTTACTAATGTTTAAAATTAAAAATTGCTCTTCTTTACTCTACCTAACTAACTTATAAAATCCCTCCTAAGTCTGGTCTTCGATCTTTCTCTCTTAACCACTTTCATATCTTTTCTGTTAAGCATTCTTTTGCTGAACGCTCTTTTTCCTACTCGGGTCCCTATCTCTGGAACTATCTTCCTACTTCTCTTACTAAATCTACTTCTCTCACAGTTTTCCGCCGGGGGCTTATGACTTATTTATTTAAAAAGTTCATGTCCGAGCGCTATTGAACGATAGGAAATAGCGCTATACAAACATCAGGATCAACATCTGGCTTACACTTAGCCAGCCACTTAGCAAACAAGTAATGGAAAAACAAGTTTTTCAACACAGACTTTGATTTCAGATACACACGATGTAGAAATACGAAAGATGTTCAAATTAAGTTTTTTTTTTTAATTGAATCATGTATTGTCATCCAATATAAAGCTATGCTGAAAGTTTCAGCTTCCTAGCTAGTCAAAATGCTGGTTAAATTTTACTTGCAAGATTTGCGTAGAGAGAAAGCCACACACACAAACTCATACACACACAAACAGAGATTGTAACCTAAATAAAAGTTTGTTAAAATAATAAATTATAAATTTGTTTTGTTCAGAGCCTCTCGAAAAAATTTAAAATTTATTTTACAGCTGAGTTTTTTGATCCACTAGTCTAGTAAGCTATTCAGAGTTAGCCGAAAATGTTTTTTTCAAGATTTTTTGTTCTTTTTTTTATGGTGCAAATATTTGACTGCTGATTTGATTTTTTGGTTTTTTATAGTTTTTCAGAATTTGTCAATAAACTAGCAGTGTACCCGGGGTTTTTAGAGGTTTTTCTATTGTTTTTCTCTCGCGCACCCGTTTCTTTCCCTGCTTGCTCTCCCGGTCGCTTTCCCTTTCCCGCTTGCTCTTTCGCTTTCTGTCATTTTCCGTTCCCGATTGCAATTCCAGTTCCCACTTATTTTCCAGTTACGGTTTCCTCTCCGCTCATTTTGTGACCACTTTCAATTTTTTTCACAAAAACCTTCCCACATTGACTCTCAAAGTTGTGTGAAAATTTCATTACGATCTGATGAATGGTGTAACAACGCATAAAGGACATACATACACAGTCGGTTCCGCTTAATTGGGACACATCGGGACATTTTGGCCCAATTAAGTGGCTGCCCCAATTAAGCGAATTTCACATACAATTAAACAATGCATATTATTATTTTCTGTTCTTTGAGATTTGGCTCAAATAAGCGGCTGCATCAATTAACCGGTGGCCCAATTAAGCAGAATCGACTATATATATATATATATATATATATATATATATATATATATATATATATGTATGTATGTATGTATGTATGTATGTATGTATGTATGTATGTATGTATGTATGTGTTATAACTCTGTGCGAGCTTTCGTTGCCGAAGGTCTTCAGAAGAAGAACCTCTTATTTTTAGCGTTTCGGCCCTTAAACTTTTTGACGCTTTTAAGTGAGGTGGGCCCACGTCCGTTGATCAGGCGGACGCCATTTGGCGAGAAAAATGTCCAAATTCCTAAATGAGCAGAAAACTGTTCTAAACAAAACTTGAAATTGCCGGAACGATTATCGCCCAATGTAAACAAGGCTAAACCATTTCGTGTGCATCTTGTAGCGCTTTCTTTTTTCTATTAGCAAAAATTCAAAAAGATGCAGCTTCAGCTGTCTGGAAGATCTCCTTGATGGCTCGAGTTTTTTCTCTGTTTGAAAAACCAAGAGCTTTCAGCGGTTTTAACATTGAGCTGCTAACCAACCCTCGAACTCCAACCTCGACTGCAAAAATTTCAGTCCTGAACCCTTTGGCATTCAAATCACATGCTAAATTCCTATATCTCTCCTCTTTTAAAATATTGCTAGATTCCATGTTACTTTCCCATGGCACAGTGAGTTCGATCAGGAGTAGTGTCTTGGCCAAGTCAGAATATATAATTATAATCGGCTTTAAACCGCTAGATCTCACCGTTTCTGGAAATTTTCTTTCGCCATCCAAATCAGCTGAAACCGACCAATCGTCGGCAGCACCCATCACACATTCAAAGTCTCTTGTAGATCTGAACCTGTAGAACTTCAGATTGCCTTCTCAAAAAGTAGATTTTCATTTTCTGCCGTATTCCTCTTATCTTTGTTTTCTTACATGCTTCTTTGACGAAGTCAAGCAATTTTCGGAGTACTTGGTTATGGCGCCAAGTGTACCTCCCGTGTGAAAGTGCAAACGCACAACAGGAAAGAAAGTGAATGAGAGTCTCCGATTGCCCACATAACATGCACGAATCATCGTCTTTCAACTTCCATCTTCGAAGATTGCTGGATGACGGCAGTTGATCATAAACAGATCTAATCAAAAAAGACAAACGTAGTGGTGTGTATTGCTAAATGTCTTTCCAAGAAAGCGAACGTTGAACAGCATTTTCCCATGTTGTCCAATCTCCTTGTTGAGATAACTGAACAAACTTAATCATTCTCTGGGACTCGATAGCTTTCTTTTTTTCCTGAATGACCAGACTTGTTCGTTCACTAGTGCTGGCTTTTGACCACCAAATTCGATGGGTTGACCCGAGACCCCGTTTGTCCTGTTGAACTGCCCCAACTCTTTCTGTCCAACGTAAAGAGGCTTCAGCTTCTGTGATCTCCTTTCTGGCTATCCATTTCTTTCCGGACTTTACAAGAGGTCCCATTTCTACAATTCTTTGATCCGAAGAGTTATCCAGCATTAGTTGCGTACGGATCTTGTTTATCTTAAACTCCTCAACCAAAGACTTCAGTGGCAACCTCAGTTTGGCAGTCTTGCTGTACAAAGCTACCGAAGTAAATCCTGGAGGCAGACCCAACCATTTCCTTGTAAATTTATTCATCCTCCTTTCTAGCTTTTCTACTAATGGTAAGCTCATCTCATACATTGATAGAGGCCAAAGCAATCTCGGTAATAGAACAATGTATGTATGTATGTATGTTGGAGAATTGTAACCATGCATCATAAAACCTAGCTCATTTTTTTAGACCTGGTGCGACTCATTTCATAGTGAGAAAATTCCATGCCCGGGACGTTTCAAAGGCACAAAATTATACTGAGGAGTTCATTTTATTGAGAGGTGAACATGTTATTATTGGTGATTTCAACTTCCCGGACATTAACTGGAATACCTTTAGTTGCAACGGTTCAGCTGAGAAGATTGAAAATAAATTTCTTAATTTCTTAAATGACAGTTTTTTGCTTCAACATGTTGATGAGCCTACTAGGAGGGCTGCCAATCAAACTTCAAGCGTCCTGGATCTGGTGATTACGTCTGGCGACAACATCACTGACATTCAATATTACTCTCCGCTGGGGAATGGTGATCATTCAATCTTGGGGTTTAAATTGGTTGGTTTCACAAAGAATTTGAGGCCGGACGAAAAAAGGTTTTGTTATGAACTGGGTGATTATGGTGGTCTTAGCATGGCTCTGGATGAGTGTTTATCTAACACTGACAGACCTCTGGAGTCCTCTGTGGATTCCGAATGGAGGTTTTTTCGCAATACTCTAAATGAACTCACAAATCGATTTGTGCCAAAAAAGCAGATTTACAAGAAGTTTACCTTTCGGATGACACCTGAGCTGAAATGTCTCATTGAATTAAAACATCAGCTTTGGAGAAGGATTTACAAATATGGAGATGACATAATGACTGAGTTGCGAGTAACCAGAGATAAAGTCAAGAGATTGTCAAAACAGCTCAACATCGAGAGTCAGAGCCGTATTGCCTCAGAGTATAGAACCTGTCCGAAGTTGTTTTGGAGCCGTGTTAAAAAAATTACCAAGGTTAAAGAGAGTATTGGTGTTCTAAATGTTGATGGTACTGACTTAATGTGTGACAGAGATAAAGCAGAAGCACTCGCTAAATTCTTCTCGTCGGTTTATGTACGGGAAGATCTCTTTGAAGGCGATGATACATTTCACCCAATTGTGCCGGCTTGTGGAATGACAGAATTGAAAATTGATAGTGGCATTGTTGAGAAAAAATTGATGGCCTTGAACAGGGGAAAGTCTGCGGGGCCGGATGGCATACATTCAAGAATCTTGAGCGAAGCAAGACTGGTTTTAAATGAACATTTGTTGAGGATTTTCAGAACATCATTGGCTTCGGGGGTGGTTCCATGTGATTGGAAGTCAAGTGTTGTGGTTCCGTTGTATAAAAAAGGTAGCAAAGCTAAGGTCGAGAACTACAGGCCAATAGCTTTGACATCAGTATGTTGCAAAATTCTCGAGTCAATAATTAAAGACCACATTAGGAGCTACTTTTTGCAATATGATATCTTCACTCATAGACAGTTTGGATTTCTTCCTTCACGCTCTACGGTCCTGCAGTTGCTGAAGTTCCTGGACGAAGTTACTCTCTCGGTTGACTCTGGGTTGGAGGTGCATACAATCTACACCGACTTAGAAAAAGCTTTTTACAGAATTCCACACAAGATACTCTTGTTTAAGATGAAGGAGTATGGAGTTCATCCAATATTGATAGAATGGATCAGAAGTTACTTGACGGAGAGATCATTCAGAGTTCAGTTGAGGGGCGGATTCTCTGATTCCTTTCCCGTGTTGAGTGGTGTTCCTCAGGGAAGCGTGTTAGGTCCATTGTTATTTGTGATCTATATCAATGACATTTGTGGTGTTAGCGAAAACATCTACCTTTTCGTGGACGACGCCAAGTTGTTTAGACCGATCGCGGACTTCAAAGACACTCGGGAACTGCAGTCCGACATTTATAAATTGCAGCAGTGGTTCACAAGATGGCAAATGACAGTGAATCCATCTAAATGTTGTGTTTTAAAGGTTGGAGGTAATCGTTTTGCAGCGGATTACTATATGCAAGATACATCAGGTTTGTCTGTTGTGGTTCCTGAAGTTAGCTCGGTTACTGATCTAGGAATCATACTGGATTCAAAATTGAAATTCAGAGACCATGTGTTCTCTAGAATCAAAAAGGCCAATTCCTTGTTGGTTATAGTTGGAAGAACTTTAAAATATCTGCCTGATGATGCTTTTGTAACATTGTACAAATCTCTGATTAGATCTCAATTGGAGTACGGAGTTCAGATTTGGAGTCCTCACGGGCGTGGTCTGATTGAAGAACTCGAAAGGGTTCAGCGAAGGTTTACCAGAATGGTCAGGTCATGCAAAGGTCTCATTTATACGGAGAGGTTGAAGAAACTCAGATTGCCTTCCCTGACATATAGAAGAAAGCGAGCCGACCTAATTCTTCTGTATAAAATGAAGTCTGGTCAGTTGATGGATTGCCACTGTCCGGGGTTGACACTTTGCCCTTACGAAAGAACTAGGGGACATGAGTTCAAGTTGGCTACTAGGTTGGCTCATAAAGATTGCAGGAAGTATTACTTCAGTAACAGAGTGGTGGACGACTGGAATCGGCTCCCTGGGCCGGTGGTGTCTGCTGAATCGTTGTCTTTGTTTAAATCACTTTTGGATGATTTTTTTGGTGATATGCAATTTGATTTTGCTTAGGATTTTTATTTTCCTATGTTTATTTTTCGTTATTTTTGTTGTATTTGTTTGCGCGTTCAGTTTGTGTTTATATTGTTCGGTGAGGGGCTTGCCCGTGCCTGGTTTATAATAATAATAATAATAGCAGGTGCTCATAACATAGGAAATGTGCAGTAAAATGCTTGTGTCAAAATTAAAAGTATTAGTACTTTTTTGGCAATTTTTAACCATAATGTGTTACGGAAGGACAAATATTTCTCGATGTCACAACAGCTTATCACCATCGAAGAGAAAGGAGATTTTTTTTCATTTTCAGAGACAGAAGGAATGTCCAGAATCAATTGGTGCCTGCGACAGAGCTCAGTGACTGTAAAACCCGCAAGCTCAAAAACATTGAGAGGCAAATGCAAATAGAAGAGAGCAAACACACTCAGACTCAGCAAGTCAGATTCATCAACAACATCAAGCAATAGGATATTTGTAAGGAATGCAAAATTGTTATCAGCAAAGTTGCATCCAGCATTGTTTAGATAGTTGTTTGTGAAAATCAGGATGATTAATTGAACAAGAGCAAGCTACCAAATCACAACATCTTGAAATCTGAAATCAGAATTTGATCGTTCATTGGGAAGGAAAACTAATGAAAGATTTAACTTCATAACAGCGCATAGATGGTCTTACAATTCTAATTTACAGATTGTGAAACAGCTGCTTGGAGCGAAAAAGCTATTTTTTGGAACAGGAAAAGCTTAAGCAGCTGCTGTGACCAATTGCCTGGAAAAATGGGATGTCAAGAATTAAGTTGCAATACCATTAAACACTGGCCATCAAAATGGGCCTGTTTCATTATTGAACAGGCACAAGATACAGATATATTGCTCTTGGCATGTCGCTGTCACATTATAGAGCTGATAGTCGAAACGGTCTTTGAGGAGACAACCAGAGTATCAACTGGTCCAGAAATCCTTCTCTTCAAGAGATTTAGAAAGAAATGGCTCTTCATTGACCGCACAAGTTTTAAACCAGCATCAACCAACTTCTTCATAGAAGCTATGGCTGCTTCATTTCGTGTCGAATTACAAATTTTTATTTTTGACTGTTTTTGGAAAATGTCAAACCTCAGGGGCCACCTTTAAATATTGTCCAATTAGCACAATTTTTAGCAGGATATTTTTTTATCAATGGAATGCATTGGAGGGGTTTTATAGTTTAAAATTAGATACTCTTGACTCTTAACATGCCAAATTTGTTTTCAGCAACCTGTTTTGTTGTAGTATTGAAAAATATGTGTAATTTTATAAATAATTTGTATCTTTATTAAGATTTTGTGAGATTTTTATTTTATTTTGCAGATTATGGCTGAAGCTATGATAATTAATTCTCTATTAGATGCTTCGCCCAAACAGCTCCAGCAGCTTCATATGCAACCCCATCATATTCTGCAACAGGTTCAGTCTCAGCAGTCTTGTAACAGTAGTAATGACAGTCACAGCTGTAGTAGCAGCAACATCAGCAGTGCTGATAAAAGCTTTCCTGGATATTTATACAGCTGCTATCCATTTGTTATGCCTCATACACAACCAAAGTAATTATTTAGTGTATTTTAATTTTTGAAATTAGTTTGTGTGTATGTATGACATTTCATTATAGCAATGATTTGTTAATAAATCATCTCACATTAATGAGGTATCTAGTATTTGTAAACCCTTTATATTAACTTCACCATGTTTGCTTGCTTGAGCAACTTGAAAAACCAACTTCCCGTTATCCAATCGAGTTGAAATTTGTTGGGTTTATTTGTCGCTGCAGACTTTACATTCTATTAAATTTTCAGATTGGTTTGAGAAAATTTGAGTGAATTATAGAATAATATCAGTGAAACCTTTAATAAATTTTTAAAAATTAAAAATTTTATGTAGAGAAACGAACTTTGAATTTTAGTTTATTTAAAGGAAGCAACATCTAATTTTTAAATTTATAATAATAAAAAACTTGTTTATTCCATATTGATTCGAAAGTTTCTTATATTTTCAATCTTCACATACTTCACATATTAAGTATTTAGAAGACTGTGGTTAATGTTTTCATATTTTATAGACTTACTATCATTAAAAAAATTTTGCAAACAATTTTTATTCAACGAATTAAAAAACTATAAGGGAGTTTTAAAAAGCGAAGTTTTTATGGTTGACTTGTTTTCAAGCTTATTTGGCTGTTGAGTTTAATGGTACAGTGGTAACATTAATACAAGATTATTAATCAGCTACTACAGTATCAATCATTTAATAAATTTTGTTTTTCATCACTTTCAATAAGAAGATGGTGGCTTTCAGCTTATTTCAAGGTTTGATGTCTGTAACAGAAGTGACAGAAGTTAATTACAAGATTAAGATGATTTTTCTAATCTACAAATTAGAAAGATTCTGGTATATGGAACTTTCTAAGAAGCTTTACCGGAGTAAACAAGCTTTATTAAGGTTTTTGAGCTTTTCTCAAAAATTGCAGTTATGGGGAGTTTCCAAGGCATCTTCTGATCCGATTTAAGATTTATTTGGCTTTTGAGTTTAATCTGATGAACTGGGATTATTTTTTGCCTATTTGTTCGGTGCCTAACATCTTGATTACTATTTTGCAGCTTATTACACCAGCACACAGGTAATGAGAATGGTCTACCAACATCATCTGGCAGTGTGTCGAATCTCCATCTGCAGTTTCAACATCAACAACTACAGTTATTACCAGCAAATAGCGGAAGTTCCGTGAATACACCTCAACAACAACAGGCTATGTTGAACAACAATGTTCTGCAAAGTAATTGTGTTCCTGGTATGTTTTGGTTATAATTATGTGTTTCTTTCATTTTATCCTTTATTTACTGGTTTTAATGAACTATTTAATTGTTTGTTTATAAATGCCCACTTATATTTTGTTTACTTTCATAATTAATTACTTGCTGAGTAAATTCTATTTGATTGGTTATTACAAATTCATCGACATATGTTAAATGCCATGTTTTTGTTTACATCTACCAACTTTTAAGTATTGCTGGATATTTCCCCTTTTCGAAGCAAGGACCTGGGCTTTTCTTTTTTTTTTTATTATTTTTGAGTTTTATAGTTTTTTTAGAGCTGCACATGGTTAATTTGTGGATTAACGGCAATTCAAAAATATGCGATTAATCAACTAAAAATTGTAGTTGACTTGCAGCTCTAATTATTATCGCTTTTGTAGGTTACTACTCGATGGTTCCCGTTCATGCTATGATGACGGGAGAGTCTTATACGAGCCAGTCTTCCTTGCCAACAAATCATCAGTTTCAATCGGGCATGCATATCGATCCAGCTCTTCCGGGTCCACTTGTTCAGTACCCTTTTTCTTATGTTTCTGTTCCTCCTCCTCATCCTCCTCATCTTCTTCTGCAGCAGCAACAGTATCACCAGTATTTGAATCAACAAGCCATACAGCAGTCATGCTCTCAAAATTTTCTATGCTCTCCTGCACAGAATGGTGCTACTAACCTGCTGAACAATGTACAACCTCATCAGCTTTTGTCTAATTCTCCTTCTCAGTTGTTGATGCAGCTGCCAATCAACTTACCACACACACAACAGGTTCAAAGTGTTGCTTCAACTGGTTGTGATGATGTCAACAAATCATCTCAAAAGAAGGTAGTTATATTAAAGGATGCTTCTGTCTCTACAGGTCAGTTTCAAAGAAGTTTATTGGTCCATTGTTTTCTGTTTTTGGACCATCTTTTTGTTTAATGAGTAGTATCCCATGATTTATATTGTTTTTATTATTACAAAGCATACATTTATTACCTAAAGATAGATGAATTCAAAATTTACAGATTTCAATGAGAAAATTTGCAACAAGACACTTAGAGACCACCCAAGTCCTTTTTATTTGGGTGCTACAGAAATCTTTCAAAGCTGCCTTGAAACGGACTCCCGTTCGAAGGCTACAGAAACAATCTCTTTGTCAGAAAATTCATCCATTTCAAACCCAGGCATCTGCATGAATTTTCCAAATCAGCAATTTGGAATGAACTATTACCAAACTAGGCAAAATTTTATTCCTAGACAAATAGATCCTCTTACTTTGCCTGGTGGTTTGAATTCTAAGAAAATGTTTCTTCCAACTCAAGGACAATTTCAAGGCCCAGTTTTTCCATTTCAAAACTTTGCTTTGACTTCAAACGTTCAAAGTTTTTATCTTCCTGTTATTGGTGGAAATAGTTATCTTAATTTGCCAACCAATTATAGCCAGCATCCTATTAAAAAAAATGCAATTCCTTTTGTGAATGCCAATCAATGTGTAAACCTTAAAAATGAATCTGATCATATTGAAACTGATAAGAAACAAAAATTCTATCGAAAAACCCGGGCAGACGCAAATCAGAAGGTGGCCAGTCCAATCTTTGAAGTAAATAAAGAATTTACTGATCTTTTGAATGCAGCTGGGAGTTTGATTGCCCAGAGTATAACAAAAGAAAACCTTGAACCTGCAGATGATGGAAGGTCATCGCAAAGTTCTATCCCCAGCAAAAGTTCTCTTATGCCCCATGATGAGAAACCTCATAAAAATTTTAAGCTCGATCAACACAGACCTTTCTATAAAATTGACAACTCCAGGACAACTAAAAAGAACGGAAGACTGGATTTTTACAACAAAGCTCCATCAGGTCTACCTTTAGCTGAATTCTGTAACATTCCTTGGCAGTTCAACAGACAGGGAATGAATCAAAGACTGAACAACGTGAGATCATCGAAGATTCATTTATGTACTTCATGTATTATTTAATAGGTATTTATATTTACAGTATAATCCCGCTATAACATACTTCAAGGGACTGTAGAAATGGGTATGTTATATCCAAAGTCCGTTATATCCAGGGTATTAAGAAAGATCAAGAAGTTACTATGGCAAAATGTCAGTGAGCATGAGCCTAAGAAAGCTAATCATAGTGGAGGGCTGATTTAATCATTAACTGAATGTAATGGTAATGCTAACCTTTTTCTCCTAAAAAATTTTGATGACTGGTAGGGTAGATAGTCATAGGTCATGACTGGTAAAAAATATTTTTTTCTAAAAATCTAATGACTGTGAGGGGATAGTCTTAAGAATTTTTTAAGATTTTTAAGAACTTTTGTTAAAAAATCTTTTCTTATTTTCTACCTATTTTGAAAAATTAGACTGTTTTGCCCCACCTCCAGTTTGTATGCTTATGTCAGTGAATGCATTACTTTAGTCTAAAAAAGTCTTTCAGTTTTTATGTCCATGATAGAGAGAGCAGCTTGTTCTATGGCACTATCCAGCTTATTATTACAATGTGATTAAGTATTTTAGACAATGTGATTAAGTATTTTAGACAATGTGATTAAGTATTTTAGGCAATGTGATTAAGTATTTTAGACAATGTGATTAAGTATTTTAGACAATGTGATTAAGTATTTTAGACAATGTGATTAAGTATTTTAGACAATGTGATTAAGTATTTTAGACAATGTGATTAAGTATTTTAGACAATGTGATTAAGTATTTTAGACAATGTGATTAAGTATTTTAGACAATGTGATTAAGTATTTTAGACAATGTGATTAAGTATTTTAGACAATGTGATTAAGTATTTTAAACAATGTGATTAAGTATTTTAAGCGTTAAAAACTATTGCTAGACAGCTTGTTTAGTTATGTGTATGTGCGTTTGCATCTGTTTAAGATTGCATAAGGATTGGCACTTTGTTGACAGTCCGTGCTCAATTTTTTTTTTCAAGGATGAATATATGAATATAACTGTTCTTTATATTTATATTTTAGCGATATTAATATAATTTTTGTTATTTTTTTATTCAAATAAATTTTATTTTTTGCCTTACAGGTTGAACCTAACTGGACATGGAATGGCTTTCATAAAAGTATATTTTTTTCTTTTTTGCATTATTGAATTTTTTAAATAAATGTTGTTATTGTTAGGTGTTAATTAAAAACTTATTCATTTTTAGCATGTATGATGCACATCTTTGTATAAAGGACTGTTTTCTGCTATTTCATATATTTTATTTCAGTAATCCTTAAGAAAGGCTGTAATTAAATAATAAACTAATTATAATATTTATTTATAAACTCCATTCTTCAAATGTGGATGTCAGCTATAAAAAAAGAAATAAAAAAATAGTTGTACTTCCACATGAAATTTTAAACTCCTAAATGAAATCTGGCACAGCTGACTAACGTTGGAATTTACAAGATTTCTTAATGAGAATAGCAACAGGAGTGCCAGTCGAGAGTTCATTGTAACATCATCTCATTAAATATAGTCGTTTCTGCTGGTAACAATGATTTTGAGGATGTTGATTTGAAATAATAATTTTTTTAGTTGATTTAATGTCTTGTAAAACATTTTTATCCGCGACTGTGTTTGTTGTGAGAAAATGCTATGTAAGTTTTTATTGTGTTACATTACAAAGAGCAAGCTTAATACATTGGTAAACTTAAACTTCAGAAAAGATATTTACGTATCATCTTCAGATTACCATGTAATTCTCACACTGATCCATTTTTTAGACAATTGAACATACTTAAAATTCACTAAATAAATCATTTTCATTTGGGAATCTTTATGTATTAACTTGATCATAATATGCTTCCTGATTTATTTAGAAAATTGCTACCTCAATCATCCTCATTACATTCTTGTGTGCCTCGATCATATCCAAGGTATAGACCCCCCTTTGCTAAATCCAACATAAAGCTTCGCTCAATTGTATGTGCGGGTCCTAATGTGTATGCAAAGATTCCGATGACTATATCTCAACAACCAAATTTATCCTGTTTCAAACGATTACTTAAAAAGTTTATTATTGAGTCGCCAATGTTTCAATAGCACTTGTACAGGTTCAATATATTTCTAATTATTATTTGTGTACAATGAACTTTGTAGGCAGCCTTCTTAGCGGTATGTAAATACCCTTTAGGCTTTTGCCTTTTGACATCTTTTTGTTTTATGGACCGATAACCTCGTTGTCATTTTTTTTTAGTGTCCGATTGCTGATGCTGTTTCGTTTTCTGTCAATAAAAAAAAAAAAAAAAAAAAAAAAGAAAGCACCTTCAGTTATGTTATTATCTTCAAGGTCGATATTATACACAGTTTGTTTTTCAGGAATAAAGTTTATTGGTTTATAGATATCAAGTCATTTTCTAAACTTTAATTTTTGAAATGAATTTTATAGATCACGATGCTCGATCAACTAAGCGAAAACAGCAGAAAAGGCAGATGCTGGCCAACAAAGCAGCTGAAGAAGAACTGGAAGAAATTTCAAGAGAGAGAGAAAACCTTCTCCAAGGCATACTCAACAGCAAGCAACTTCATCTTAACAATGATGTTCCTGCAGAAAAGACACATCCAGATCATCCAGATGATAAAGAAAATGAGAGTGAAAACAAAACTGATGATTTGAATATTAATACAAAAATTCAACAATGTCAAAATGAAGCTGAAGAAATTTGCTCCTATGAAAAAGAGAATGTCTCTGATGACCTAAAACTTAGTTCTGTTGATATCGAAGCCAAGTGCTGTGACGACTTTATGGAAACCGGTACAAACCAATTGGAGTTTGTGGATCCTGTAGATTACGAGCCAGTGCAACATGCTCGCATACCTAATCAAGATTCTAAATTTTCACATTCTGCCAACAACATTACCAACAGCTTGGAAGAAAACCCATCTCCACTGAGCCAGCTATCACCTCTGACATTTAGTCCTCCCTTGTCATGTCCTAATGATCTTGTTGTGTCTGAAGATGCTTCAGGAACAATTGCTTCCAAGATACACAGCCGACGTTTTAGAGAGTATGTTTCTTTTATTTGTAAATATTTGAATTGCTTAGAGTTGATTAAATCAGGAATTTTGTAAAAGTAGTAATTTGTGTTTTCTTGAATTGAATTTTGGTTTAAGTCTGTTAGTTTTTATATAAATAAAAAATTTTAACATGTTGAATTTGAATTGAATAAAATTTTGATAACTTATTTATGTCGAGTGTTGGAAAGCTATTAAATTATTATCAGGTATTGCAACCAGGTGCTTGACAAGGAAATTGATAACAGATGTGTGCAGCTTTTACAAGACCTTGTTAAGTTCCAGGACCAAATGTATCACAGTGATCCTTCTAAGGTCACAGGTTGAATATCATAGCACAGAGAATATATTATATCTCTTATTCGAATTCCTTTTCTTTTATAGGCCAAATTAAAGAAACGTTTTGTACTTGGATTGAGAGAAGTTGCTAAACATCTGAAAGTAAAGAAACTCAAGTGTGTCATTATTTCTCCAAACCTTGAACAAACTCAATCCAAAGGTGAGTGGTATGTTTGTCATCTTTTGATGTCCATTGCTATCATTGCCTTATAGGAACTGATGCCTTACTTTCATTTCCATTTGCAAATGGCTGTCTCTGATGCAGCATATGAACCCTATCCGCTTGGTCTGGAAAGAAAGCTGGTTATTTGCCAAAGGTGTTATATATCTGTTGTTTAAATCTTTGGTAGTATCGTCTATATCAGTGGTTCTGAATCATTTTAGGATTTCTTGAGTTGCAGTCCATTTTTTATAATAGATTTAACATGTTGGTTGGTGTTAATAAAACAATTTTCGAAAAAGAATTATTTATTGAGAAAATTGTGCATCACTTTTTTCTAAATATTAGTAAGATCAATAACGTCTAATTTGGTTTAACTCAAATCTTCCAAGTTCGGCCTTGTTTTAGATGGTGCAATTAATGTGTATAGTTTAATTCATGAATTTTGTTTTGATAGCAGTCAATAAGGAAAAAACAATAGAATAAATTAAAAGAGCACAAAATGCAGAAAAATATGTTGAATAAACGAAAAAAATAGTAATTTTGTTCTTTCAGTCGTGTTTTCAGTTTTTTGTAGTAAGAGTGTGTCTGCTTTTCGTCGGGTATGAATTTCATGTGTGAAATAATTCTAGATGCTCAAAGTGAATTTTACGACATATTTTATTTAAATGCAGTCCAGATAACTGGCGTGATTTATGTTTATTAGTGTCGCTCACTCTACTTCTTTCTTTCACCTGAATTGGTTCAACTGTGAAACACATGATCTTCTTTAAAGAAATTATCTCAAACGAAAACGTACGATGTAATTTAGCTTCAGTGAAACATATGATGTACGACGTATCTCAGTATAAGATCATTCTTTTGCTGTACACAGATTATAATTTGATACTCAATTGTTTATATGAATAGTGAGATAATTTACTAGGTTCAACTCTGAATATCTATTCAGTTTTCAGACACACTTCTTCCAGCTTCTGAACCAGCCTGCCAGTATCGGCAACATCTTCTTTCTCTTGGTTCAATCATTTTTTTCATGGTTTTGATTATTATATTTATGTGCTATTTGTTAAATGGAAAAACTATTAATGATTACTTAAGTTGTGTCTTTTCACAAATAAAACAGTCCTAGTCTGAAAGTTTAGCTGTTGAATCTTTATGGTACTTATTGTTGCCAAATTTTACAAAGCAGAAGGATATTCAAAATAAATGCACTTTTGTCAATTATATTAGGTGGGCTCGATGAAACACTCAAATCGATTATAGAGATGTGCCAGGCCCAGGAGGTGCCCTTCATATTTGCTCTTGGTAGAAGAGCCCTTGGCAGAGCATGTGCTAAACTTGTACCAGTCAGTGTCGTTGGAATATTCAGCTATGAAGGTGTCGAGGTTGGCTGTGGTTTTGTTTTAAACTATTTATTGTTATTGCTCATCACATTATATTAATCGATGTTTTATTTACAACAGGAGAACTTTGCTGCCTTGAAAAATTTAACAGAGAAAGCAAGGGAAGCATACTCTCAAATGGTCAACAGCTTTAAACGTGAGATAAATTTAAATCCAGTAGATGCAAAGGAAGTAGTAGAATCTCAAAGCAATACTCACGATGAAGATTGTGAAACTGCCTCTGCTACTAGTGCTAACGCTACTCAAACGTCTCACTACCCCTGCTCTGTTCCTACCACCACTACAACAGCTACTACAGTTACCTCCATGATAGCTCAGCAACCAGGGAATTTTGAAAAGCTATTTCCTCATCTGGGTCACTCAAGGACACCTTCAGCATGCAGTGCTATATCGTTTGTGAGCAGCATTTTGTCTGAACCTATATCTGAAAACTTGCCACAGTCAGAGACAGAGAATGATGCCAAAGTACACGATGTAGAGAAGTCTGAAAGTGATAGAGATAACCATCACTGCAGTTCCACAAACATTGTAACTGATTCCATTGAATCGGATAACATTAATGCAGAGATAAAAAGCAATCACCATCATTTTGGTGAAATTGATGATCAGTGCAAAAAAGGTGGTAGTGCTATCAGTTGTGGTGAAGGTTTTATTAATAGTGAAAATTACCTTTCAGTAAACAAGACTGTTGATGAAATCTTAGAAAGAATTAGCTTAGCAGCCCCTGGCAAGACTGTTCTTAGCAGCATTAATGAACTCCAAGATGAAAGTGAAGTTGCATTTGCTGATGTAAGTTATTCCACAAATAGAAGCTGCGAAGTTATGTTAAATCAAAGAAAGGAAAATATTTTGCATGAAGATTTTTGTGGGGCACTACCTTATTATTTTGGGGATGACAAGTTACATGGAGCCAAACGAAGAAATGATAAAGCTCGAAAATCTTCTGTGGCCGAAGACCCCGATGACGATGGCAATGAAGCTGATACTGAGGATGACAAGTGCTGCAGAAACATTGGTAGAAGTCGAGATTGTATTTTTCCGTCGCACGCTTCGAATCATTCTCGACCCCGCAGGAGGTCAAAAGATGATCGTTCAGATGATGATCGGACTGTTATTTTAGCAAAAGAAATCGATGAAACGACTGCATCAGTAGCTGTTGACGAGAATGCACATAACAGACAAATTTCACGTGACAAAAACTCGTCTTTTTCACCGGCTATTGGAGAGGCGGAAGTAGTGTCAAAATTAGGTCTGTCTAAATCACCAAGAAATGTTAAAAATACTGAATCAGTAAGTGGTCTTGTCTGCCAGAAAGTCGGTACCAAAAGAGATGATCAAACATCTAGTTTTGGGCAGGATTTTAAATCATTTGAAAAACATACAGGACCTGAAGAAAGCTCTCTCTTACTAGCTGGCAACTTGTCAGGCAGTACATCTACAACTAGCAGAATTGAAACTTGGGTTGCAGAGTCTCAAAAGGCTTTAAGTGGCTACGGTCAGGTCAATGAGGATGAAGATGAAGAAATCAGGAAATGTAGTACTGATAATGAAGACATTGATGTTGAAAGTGACAATAATGGTAATGATGATGATTGATGTAATAACATTGGTGGAAACTTTTGTGCTGAGACAAAACACCACAAACAACGAGGTGGCACTGACAAGAGTTACAATTTTGATGAAGCTTGATTTCGTATGCGGCAAGATGAAAGCTGTTTGTTTGAAACGACTTGATTGCCTTCTTACTCAGAAATTTGTATAAGAAATTATTTTTGGGTTACCAATTATTAATCGAGTACATTTGTTAGAATGGTTCTGCAGTTGGTCAATGAGACCGATGTGATAAATCTGAAAAATGCCTGAAAGTCTTTCACAAAAAGGTGATTTTAGAAGAGGCATGCTTATGATGATGGGTTTGCCTTTTATCTACTGTTGTAGGCATTGCAGAATTAAATTGTTATCTGTACATTATTTTATGATGAATTCAAAAGTTATCGTTTTGGGTTTTGGCCATGTGTACAAGGAATAAACGTTTTCTGTCGACGTACTTGGGCACTGTTGTTCTTTATTTTATTCTTTTCAGCAGATGTGCTATGATTCAAGCGATGATGTCATCACTGGTTTGTTATGCTGATTTTTGTACTGAGAGATCAGTTTTAGCTGCTTTTTTTGATAATTTTTTTCTGGCGAGACTTATTTATGATGTCTTTTACTTTAAATATCTTCTCTTCATTTTTGCTTATTTTTTAAAATTGTTTTAATGAGCTATTTTTTTTATTCGTTTTTGCATACAAACGTGAAACTTAACAGTAGTTTTTGAGATAAATTTCATCCCAACATTTGAATGGTTAAATTATTATTTGTTAATAAATGATGTTAATAAAAACTTATTTAATTCAGTCAATTATGAGAATTTGTTTTGGGAAAGTACACAGTACACAAGGATGGCATATATGTTATATTGTTACAACAATTGCTTGTACGGATTTTTCAAGAATTGTTTCTGTTTATTGAGTAGCTGAAACTATTGGCTTTAACTTCTGTAACTAGGGATGTCTTGAATCGTCTTTTTTGAATTTATATTTGACAATATAATTAACAAGAAAAATTATTATTTCTATTAGCTTGGCTTATAGAAAATTGTTAAACTAATTTTGTAATTGAGTTGAGTTTGGTCTATAAAAAATTCGCCAAGTTATATCAATTCCATTATGACTTATTTTTGGACAATGGAAAGTATTTTTGTAATATCCATCCCTTTTCCTATAAGACAAAAATTAGTGTTTTGATAGCTTTAACTTTATTGTTATTTACAATTATTGGGTATTATCGTAGCAGTTGGTGTCAGAAGTTGGAGCTAAAGGAATGGTTTTGAAAGCATTGGACAAGCTCTTGATGCGTGAGCTGAGAGATGAACTGTGGAGAAACGAAACCTAATTGATAAAGGTAAGAAGGAAAAACTTAGGGAACGCCACCTAGAGGCCTGAAGATGAGGAGTATAAATTTCATATTGATGAAAAAGCTCTGGAAAACCGGAGAAAACTGAAAATGAAATAGTTACAGAAAGAAGCACAGCAGAGGATGATAGAAAACATAGTGATTACACTCCTAAAACAGGTTGACAAGCGGCCGCCGATGTTGTCTCAACCCTTTACAACAATGACCTTCATGTTGTTCTACCAGTTTTCAATCAAGTTGCTAATATTTTGGCCGCCATTCCAGCCACATCTTGTTCTGCCAAACGTTCCTTCAGCGCGCTCAGACGCATTAAAACATATTTACGGAGTACAATGGGCCAAACACGTCTAAACAGTGTGGCAATTTTAAATATTGAACGAAGATATTCTAATATAGTGACCAAATTATTAACATTTTTGTCTCCAGGAAATCCATAAAACAATATTTTTTTGAATGTTTTATTAAAAAGGTTTTGTTACTATTAAAGTTATTTTTATAAATATACAGACAAAAATAGAATTGATAAAAGATAAGAATGAAAAGAAAGTTAATGAAAGTTGTTGTTTGTGTCATAACTTTTTAAGGATTGGTATTATATGTAATTATGTGCAAAATAATTTTCCGTACAGAAAGACCGCTCCAATGGTAAACAAAGTTAGCTAACTTTTCTGACCTAGGATATCATAACTAAACGCTATTTATCTGCCCATTAACCAGCGTTCTATCTAAGCAGCTGTTCAGAGGCGCTACAAGATATTGATTGAACCAAACTGCAAAAAGAACGTTGTTCGTGAAACAAAATGCCTGAAAATGATTTTTAATATTAGATTACATTAGATATACTAAGTTTTGAAAACTCAGGGATTGTGTTTAAATTTTTAAAAATCGGAGTTCGGGTTTTAATTTTTTAAAACACCGGGTTCGGGTTTCTCATTTTCGATATTTCGGGTTTCTCTTTTTAAAAAATTCGGGTTCGGGTTTCAATTTTTAGAAAGTACGGGTTCGGGTTTCACGTTTTCAAAAGTTCGTGTACGGGTAGCCAAAAAAGACCGGGTAGTACCGACCTTCGGGTTCGGGTCGGGTACCCAATACATGCCTCCATAAAGACATTTATTACACAGCCCAGAGGAAAATTATTTTCATCTTTTTAGTTCACAAAAATGTATTTTAAAAAGTTTTTTTTAATATTTTGTTCAACACCGACATGGATTGCAAATACACTCGATTTAGAAATACGAAAAAAGTTCAAATCAAGTTTTTTAAAATTGAATTATGTATTTTCATCCAATATAAAGCTATGCTGAAAGTTTCAGCTTCCTAGCTGGTCAAAAAGCTGGTTAAATTTTACTTGCAAGATTTGCGTACAGAGAAAGACACACACACACATACACAAACACGCACGCACACAAACAGAGACTTTAACCTAAATAAAAGTTTGTAAAAATTAGTTTATAATATACTATATAGAGAGTTAGGTAAATCTATTGTATATTACATAATATATCTATCGTACGATAATATCACAGTTCGCTATTTCATCACATGCATGATTGTGTCATTCCTGAGCTAATTGATCGTGTTTACTAAGCTGTTCTTTAGAAGAAGTGGAAATGTAGTTAAGGTCAGTCTCCGGTAGATGAGCCACTGGTCTTGCGTCAAGTTGTTTTACTGTCGACACCTTTTTCCTGGTTAGAAATATTTTTATTAATTTTTTAATAAACTAGAGATAGTCCGTCAAAAATGACGGATTTCTTTAATATTATTATAGGTAAATCATTTTGCAGTTGTAGCGCTATCTAAGAACGTTACAAAAAGCTATATCATACATACATAGATGCATACATACTTTCACACATACAGACATCGGAAACGTATGTTAATTGTTGGTTGTGGTTGGCAAGAAAACTTGTTGATGGTATTCTTTAGGGATGTCACGGGTAGTACTTTTTGGAGTTTTCGGGTTCGGGTTTGTGAAACTAGAGTTTTCGGGTTCGGGTTTGTGAAACTAGAGTTTTCGGGTTCGGGTTTGTAAAACTCGAGTTTTCGGGTTCGGGTTTGTGAAACTCAGGTTTTCGGGTTCGGGCTTGTAGTTTTCCAAAAACCGGGTTCGGGTTCGGGTACTGGCTTATGATTTCAAATTCCTGGATTGATTTTAAATTTACCTAGTGTATATACATATACAAACGAGAGCGATCAATTCATCCATTGGACATTACACGTATTGAATAACCTCTAACAAGTTATTTTTTTAGCTTTCCAAATAATGTGATTTCTTTGGCCGAAGGAGGCTTAATTATTTTAGTTCATTCGTGGCTCGGTCCGGCCAGATAATCAGGCGGATTAGTGGTCTAGCTTACACACTCACCAATAAAATGACCTATTTGTGTTATTTGTTACGCAAAGGTGATAATAAAAAACTTGCAGGGCTTGCGATTAGTATAATACGTTACCTCTTAGATTATTGTTATTTATTAATTTTTTTCGCGGCTCGGTCCGGTCGGGTAATCAGGCGGATTAGTGTCCTAGCTTACACATGTGACGCATAGATCATTTATAGATTTTGCCAGTTAAAGTTTAGGATTATGCAAGATTATCTTTATAACAAAGGGTCTTTGTTATATCAGAAAAACTTTGAGTATATGAATGAATAAATATAAGGTTATATAACTGAAGTAAAAAGTTTAGAGTCATGGCTATCCGCGATTTCTTCGACCAAAGGAGCTTAATTATTTTAGTTCGTTCGCGGCTCGGTCCGGCCTGATAATCAAACGGATTAGTGGTTTAGTTTACACAATCACTAACAAAATGACGTATTTTTGTTATTTGTTACGCAAAGCTGATAATACAAAACTTCTACGCTCGCGATTAGTATAATATGTTACGTCAACAAAACTTGTAATTTATTATTCTCTAAGACACAGCTTTATAAAGATTTATTTGTTCACAACTCCGAGTTCGGGTATTAGGCTTATAAATTTTCGGGTTCGGGTATCAAGTTTTCACATTTTCGGGTTTGAGTTCGGGTTCGGGTATCAAGTTTTCTCATTTTTGGGTTCGGGTATCAAGTTTTCACATTTTCGGGTTCGGGTATCAAATTTTCACACTTTCGGGTTCGAGATCGGGTTCGGGTATCAGAAAAAGACCGGGTAGTACCGAACTCGGGTTCGGGTACCCGTGACATCACTAGTATTCTTTCATAACCGAAGCTAACTGACATGGTTAGCGATATATCGGCAATCGGCAGCATAGCAGCGACCCGGACACTTCCTAACCAAATTCGAACAAACAAATCAACGACAACAGCCTAGCCCTAGCAGTGTGTCTAATAAATTTAGCATGCCGTGTTGAAGGTTTTCGTCATTAAACAAATTCCAGTGGTTTTAATTACTTAATTAAACAAAAATGATGATAGAATATATAAAACTTAAAAGTATTTATGTGTAAGTAATAGTCTTACCTTCCTCTGATACAGCAACACCAAATGATGACGCAGCAGACTATCACGAGAAAGAAGAAAATGAAGAGGACGATCATTAAAGCCAGTATTGCTTTAAATAATAAAGCCAAATCAGTTATTCAGCATTTTTCAGGATTAACAAGTTAAAATTGGCCAAATATCAAATATAGTTTTTTATAAGTTTGATCTAAAGATTACTTAATTTAGCCAAGAGCCTATGGTTGAAGGGTCAATAATATTTATTTAATTTGCAGTTGTTAGTTACTCCCATACCCCATAACATTTCTATAGACGTTTTTTAAATGTGTGATCAGACCCGCTACTATTATTGGCCACGAAAAATTACCCAATCTTAGCTCTGAATCAAGTTGCTCAAAACAATATATATTACCGTTTATAGTTTGAATTATTAGTATAGGCTTTGTAGACTGAATATACATTTTTAATCTAATCAACAAATGGGTAATAAATTAAAAAAGTAAAACTATCTGACTATCTAGAACTGAATTGGTTGACCAAACCCATAGTCATTTTAGAAGAACTGAGAATCGCTATTTTCATAAATACATAAATTAAAATAGTTATTAATACTATTATTAAAATACCTGTTTTTACACTGATAACGCTTCCTCCCCCATCAACAAAATTTTCTGCAGCCATCACGGGATCGTTGAATGACGAGTTCGGGTTTACGTTGCCGGTATCACTGTTGTTAGTGTTATTTAAATCGGTGCCTGTCGACAATGGAATAGTTAACCCTGTTCCAGATGTTTCACTAACGTCAGTTGTAGATTGAGGGATTGTCGTATGTTGGCCAGTGTCAATCAACCACTGTGGGTCAATGTTATAAGATGGATAGGCATCCATCCAGAACTCTGTGTACGAGGTGTAGTAGTCGTAACCTGTTGTAGCAAATCAAATTAATCAGACAGTTTAAGATATATATATATATATATATATATATATATATATATATATATATATATATATATATATATATATATATATATATATATATATATATATATATATATATATATATATATATATATATATATATATATATATATATATATATACTAGCGGAGATACCCGGCGTTGCCCGGGTTTTTAGAGGTTTTTCTAATGTTTGTCTCTTTCTCTCCCGTTTCCTTTCCCACCTGCTTTCCCACTGCTGTTCGCTTTCCCGTTTTCGGTCGTTTTCGGGAGCGAGAGAGACAAACATTACATATATACATATATACATATATATATACAAACATTCATTTATATATATATAGATATATATTATATATATATATATATATATATATATATATATATATATATATATATATATATATATATATATATATATATATATATATATATTCATTACGATCGGATGAATGGTGTAGCAATGCATAAATAACATACCTATATACATACATACATACATACATACATACATATATACAAACATTCATTTTTATATATATATATATATACTAGCGGAGATACCCGGCGTTGCCCGGGTTTTTTAGAGGTTTTTCTAATGTTTGTCTAATTTGCTAAAACTTTTAGCCAGTTTTAGCAAATTTATTTTACGTTTTGAAGGGTTAAAAGAAGTTAGGCAAGAATGGAAAAGAGAAAATGAGCGCGAGCGGGAACGGGAACGGGAGATTAAGCGGAACGTGAAATTCGGAACTTATATTACTTTTATAGCGTAAGCACTTAAGCACCCACTGAGAAAGGATTTTGGAAAATGTTGCTCCTGAGAGGAGGAAACTGGAAAACAAATCTATATATATAAAAGAACCTGTCCTGACTGACTGACTGACTGACTGACTGACTGACTGACTGACTGATAATCAACGCCGAGGTCAAACGCCTCATCGTAGGAACGTGAAATTTGGAACTTATATTACTTTTATTGCGTAAGCATCCAAAAAGAAAGAATTTTTGAAAATTTTGCTCCTGAGGGGAAGAAACTGAAAAACAAACTTTTTTCTAAAACAATGTATATCTCGAAAACCAAAAATGAGGAGATTTTGAAATTTGGTAAATGGATTCCTCTTGAAAAATAAAAAGATACGTGTTTCGCTATTTTTTGAAAATTTGGTTTTCCGGACCTCAAACGCGGGTTGGAAAATTATGTTATTTGGTTTTTAAAGTAGCTGCTACTCAAAAACTGTGAATGCTACAGGAGTAAAAATTAGTATTTAGTTTATACTTCAAAAATAATGAAATACGTGTTTTAGCATTTTTTGAAAATTTGGTTTCCAGGACTTCAAATGTGGGGTGGAAAATAGGGTTATTTGTTTTTTAAAGTAACTGCTACTCAAAAACTGTAAATACCACAGATGTAAAAATTAGTATTTAGTTTCTATTCTAAAAATAAAAATATACGTGTTTTACCATTTTTTAAAAATTTGGTTTCCAGGACCTCAAATGTGGGGTGGAAAATAAGGTTATTTGGTTTTTAATGTAACTGCTACTCGAAAACTGTAGATGCTACAGGAGTAAAAATTAGTATTTGGTTTCTACTCCAGAAATAATGATATACGTGTTTTACCATTTTTTGAAAATTTGGTTTCCAGGACTTCAAATATGGGGTGGAAAATAGGGTTACTAGGTTTTTAAAGTAACTGCTACTCAAAAACTGTAAGTGCTACAGATGTGAAAATTAGTATTTTGAGGTTTTGTGCCGGTTGAAAGTAGATGAGTTCAGTTTATCACCGGACGGACGAGCCAAGCCGTTATTTTAGGGTCTTCATACGGCCCTGCCCAAACCTTAAATCAAGGTGGGACTGGTCGAGATTTTTAACCAAGTATCTAGACATTTTAGTGATTTTAGGGTGTTCAGACGGGCCGGGCTAAACCTGAAGTCAAGGTGGGACGGGTCGAAGTTTTTCATCAAGTATATAGAACTTCTAGGCCTGTAAAAACGGGCCGGGCCCATATTAGACGGGCGGTGCCGGGCCAGGAATTTCGGTTTTTGAAACGGGCTGGGCCAAGTTGTCGACGGGCCGAGCCGAGACCTAAAAAATTGATTCGTGCAGTACTCTACTATATATGCACAGTTCAAATTCTTTAATTTAATGCGAGCGAAGCCACTACGGGCACTGCTAGTGTTTTATAAAACAACGTATATCTCGAAAACCAAAAACGTAGAGCTTCTGAAATTTCATCTAGATTCTTCTCAAAAAATGAGAAAATACGTGTTTCACCTTTTTCTGAAAATTTGGTTTTCAGGACCTCAAACGTGGGGTAGATAGACAGGCATATATATATATATATATATATATATATATATATATATATATATATATATATATATATATATATATATATATATATATATATATATATATATATATATATATATATATATATATATATATATATATATATATATATATATATCCTGAAAATTAAAGAGGCTCTCTATATCTTATTAATGAGACCCGCAATTAATAAACAATTTGATAAATTTCCACAGATTCTCGACCTTATTCGGTGTCAAAGAAAGCAATATGCATCGGTTACCCTGTATTCCTTCTAACGACGAGGATAACATAAACGATGATACTTCTGACTCGTCCTCTGACACAAATACTTTGGCCGTTGAGGCTGCTCCTGACGAATCTCATTGTAATGTATCTGAGGAAATTCTTGTCTCTTCTAATATAACACAGCGAAAGCGCAAAAATTGATTTCCAATAGTATAAATTTTATATTCTTTTGATTTGATAGGTAGAGTGTTTTTTCGTTTTTTCTTTTGTTAGTGTGCTAATTCTTTGATAATTTCGGTTCTTTCTGTTTGTTTACTTTTCTCGTTTTACTTTTGACCCTGAGGATGGCTGACATAGCTGAAACGGTCCGTCGGTCTGACAATAAAAGTTTAATGGAAAAGTTTTTGGCTAATTGTAGTCTCGAACAGAGAGTTTTGTACCGAAAGGTCGAGAATTTGGCTCGAAAAGTTGTTTCTGCCAAATGGCGAGTTGTGTTTCTTGGAGCGTGTCTCAAAGATAAATTGATTCCACAGTTTATTCGCAATATATATATATATATATATATATATATATATATATATATATATATATATATATATATATATATATATATATATATATATATATATATATATATATATATATATATATATATATATATATATATATATATATATATATATATATATATATATATATATATATATATATATATTGATTTAATGCCTAATTCATGTTTCTTCTTTGTCTTGATTTTTCATCTGCATTTGACACAGTTGATCACTCACTGTTATTGGATGTACTTGATAAATCTATATATATAAAAGAACATGTCCTGACTGACTGACTGACTGACTGACTGACTGACTGACAGATGACTGACTGATAATCAACGCCGAGCTCAAACGCCTCATCCTAGGAACGTGAAATTTGGAACTTATATTACTTTTATAGCGTAAACATCCGCTAAGAAAGGATTTTTGAAAATTTTGCTCCTGAGGGGAAAAAACTGGAAAACAAACTTTTTTCTAAAACAATGTATATCTCGAAAACCAAAAATGAGGAGATTTTGAAATTTGGTATATAGATTTTTTTTGAAAAATAAAAAGTTACGTGTTTCACCATTTTTTGAAAATTCGGTTTCCCGGACCTCAAATGTGGGTTGGAAAATTGAGTTATTTGGTTTTTAAAGTAGCTTCTACTCAAAAACTGTTAATGCTACAGGAGTAAAAATTAGTATTTAGTTTCTACTCCAACAATAATGAAATACGTGTTTTAGCATTTTTTGAAAATTTGGTTTCCAGGACTTCAAATGTGGGGTGGAATATAGGGCAAATTGTCTTTTATAGTAACTGCTACTCAAAAACAGTAAATGCCACAGATGTAAAAATTATTATTTAGTTTCTTTTCTAAAAATAAAGATATACGTGTTTCACCATTTTTTACAAATTTGGTTTCCCGGACCTCAAATGTGGGTTGGAAAATTGGGTTATTTGGTTTTTAAAGTAGCTTCTACTCAAAAACTGTTAATGCTACAAAAGTAAAAATTAGTATTTAGTTTCTACTCTAAAAATAAGGATATATGTGTTTCACCATTTTTTGAAATTTTGGTTTTCAGGACCTCAAATGTGGGGTGGAAAAAGGTTTCTTTGGTTTTTAAAGTAACTGCTACTCAAAAACTATGAATGCTACAGATGTCAAAATTAGTATTTAGTATTTACTCAAAAAATTATGATATAAGTGTTTCAACATTTTTTTAAAAATTTGGTTTCCAGGACATCAAATGTGGGGTGGAAAAAAGGGTTATTTGATTTCAAAATAACTGCTACTCACAAACTGTAAGTGCTACAAATGTAAAAATTAGTATTTTGAAGTTTTGTGCCGGTTAAAAGTAGCTAAGTTCAGTTTATCACCGGCCGGGTCAAGCTGTTATTTTAGAGTCTTCACACGGGCTAGGCCAAACCTTAAATCAAAGTGGAACGGGCCGAGGTTTTTCACCAAGTATATAGATATTTTAGTGATTTTAGGGTCTTCAGTTGGGCCGGGCCAAACCTGAAGTCAAGGTGGGACGGGCCGAAGTTTTTCATCAAGTATATAGAACTTCTAAGCCTGTAAAAACGGGCCGGGCCCAAATTAGACGGGCCGTGCCGGGCCAGGAATTTTGGTTTTGAAACGGGCTGGGCCAAGTTATCGACGGGCCGAGCCGACACCTATGGATGCACGGTTCAAATTTTTTAATTTCATGCGAGCGAAGCCGCTACGGGCACTGCTAGTCTTTTAATATAACTAGTGAACTACTCCTGTGGGTTAAATCATATCTATCTGAATGATCTTTTTATGTATCTATTGAATCCTCTAAATCTACTCATGTATCTTTAAATTATGGTGTTCCTCAAGGCTCTATTTTTGGTTATTTACTGAACTTCCTCATATTATATCTTCTCACTCTCTCAATAGTCAAAGGTATGCTGATGACTTTTATGTCTATTCTACTTTCTAACTCTTCTCCTAAGTCTGTTGTTAATCAAATATCTACCCGCCTTCAATCTATTATCTCCTAGAGTTCTTCTATGTGTCTTAAGCTTAATCCTGATAAGTTTGAATTAATCAACTTCAATAAGTTCTCTAAATCTCTACTCTACTTCCTTTGGTTTTGCCACCTTCATCTTCTATTTCTATATGTCTTTCTCCTCTTATTCGTAGTTCAGGTTTTCTCTTTGACTCCAACTTGTTTTTATCGTTAACCCTTCAAATATCATCTGTTTCTAAATCTTGCTGCTTCCATATTTGCCGCATTAAGCAGCTTCGTCCACTTCTGGATTATTCTTCACTACAAATTCTAGTCTTTTCTCTTATTCTCTCTCGAATTGACTACTGCAATTCTCTATATCATGATATTCCAGTTTGTGACACTCGACGACAAGAAGTACAATTTTTTTGTTGACAGTGGAGCAAGGGACAGGTCTGGTTGAGCTTAGGAAAACCATCATTGCAGCTATCTGCAAGATTTTTACGCTTCAGAAACAGGAAACCACATTCCAGTAATGGGAACATTCAAAATAATGGCAAATTTAAAGAATAATAACCATGAAAGACAAGTTGAATTCAATGTCTCAGAGGTCCATGACTTAAATCTTCTATGACGAAGAACGTGTTAGAAGTTATATCTGATGCTTTTGACATTCCTCTCTGGTCGAGAACCTTAGCAGCATCACCTTAAATGACGCTCCAGTAAGCAAAGACAACTTTCATATTACTACCGAACAGATGCAGAAGCTGAGGCCTACAAAAACACGTCGACCTCCATTTGTGTCTAAAATTCTCTGCGAGAGTGGATGACATGAGCCTGGCGTTAACAAACACTCAGCCGCAAATTTTGAGACTTGTTAATAACATGCAATTTCAACCATCACAATAAATTGATTATTAAACATGAATAAAAGTGTTTTAATTGCTTCTTCAAAATACCTTTTTAACTGTATCGTGGTCTCAGGTCATTTGGCTTTTATAAGAAGGGGTCACCACCCAAGAAAGGTTGGGAACCACGGTTATAGAGTCATAATACTACTCTACAATAATTTTTTAATTTGGTCAGGTCGATAAAGCGAGTAATAGATAAATAAACCATTGATAATACACACACACACATACACACACATACATATATATATATATATATATATATATATATATATATATATATATATATATATATATATATATATATATATATATATATATATATATATATATATATATATATATATATAAAAGCGCTTGATTTTTTTTAATTTTTGATACACTGTTGTACAGCGTTGTGTACCTCTTTGGCAGAGAAAGAACATCGGTGTAGTTGAACATGGAATTGCAGACCAGGTATAATTGTCCTTCTTTTTTATGACCAAACAATATAGAGGATCATCATCAGTTGGTCGTGATGATAATGGAACAGGTGATATTGATGACGATGAATGCGACAAAGTCTTCGGTTCTCCAATAGCCCAATTGGTGTAAGAAAATGTATTGGCTGTTAAGCAAGTCAACAAAGTTATAGAAAGTTTATCTGTTTATTATTAATTTTTAACTTCAGTTACCTGCAAGCCATCTCCAGCCTCCTATATAAGCCCCTATCCACATTTTCACGTTTTGTGATCTTTAAATGTTTTAGAAACGTTTTATATAGTTTGTAAAAATTTTAACACATACAAAAAATAACCAACAAACCTAAACGTTCGAACGACCCAGTTCTTCAGAGCAAGTTGCAGAGGTTCGGAAATCAAAGTCACCAATTCAGCTTTCAATTGCTGACAAAGATGGCCTGCTTCTTGCCACGTGACAGTTTGCGATTGGCTGCTAAGATAATAACATCGTCGGTTGATAAGTTGCTGATAAGCAGAAGCCGCGCAATCTGACTTTGAACCTACAAGAACATTTTATTTGATTTTAGATTTAACATTTAACATTTAAATGATTTAATACAACGTGGCTATATATTAGGTTTTTCGTGCAAAAGTCGGTGGCGCAGTTATTTTCACACAAAGAAAAAAAAGAGCAAATATTATAAAAAAAATTACAAAAGTTTTCGTTTTATATCAAAAATAAGCTGTTGAATTTTCTTAAATTACAACATAAAATTTAGAAAAACAACCTGAGAATTGGCAGATGTAAGGATAAGTATTGTTGCAATCCTCGTCAGCCATACCACCATTGAGATTCACATCGAGAACGGCACAAAACTCTTTACCCGATTTGTTGTCGGGCTGCTTAAGACCCCATTTTGCCCCGATACCTGACAAGTTAAAAGTTGTTTTAAAATAAAACTATCAAACATAATTGATATATGATGATGCGCTATGATGATAGGATACAGACCGACCTCCGATTCTGAATACGACAGAATGATTCCCATCACGATCGCCGCACCACCAAGCATACTGGTTACTTTCGTTACATGGAAGTTGACAACCAGATGATCTAACTGCTCCTTCAATGACGTCACCACAGAAGCAGCGATTCATTCCCTGCAATTTTTTTATAATAGTTTATAGTCTTTTATACCAGGTGTTTTAAGACTAAAATGGCTGTATGTTGGAAGCACCTAAGTACTTCCTGTCGTAGATACATTTGATCCTTTTAACTGTTTCTTCTCCTTTATGGTCTTTTAATTTTCGTTTCAATAACAATATTATTAGTAATAATTTATTCTTAAAAATCAAGAACTTACTTTTATTGTAGCAAAAGCTCTCGAAGCCCTCTTGCAAATGTCCAAACATCTATAAGAATTGTAATTAAATCGTTTTTTGGTGTGATCATCATTATTACCATCAAATTTACCGTTCTCACTATATTGTCGTTCTCGTCACAATTATCATCATCATCATCGTTGTCATCCTCTTCGTCATCACCACCACCACAATCATCATAATCATCATCATCATCATCATCATCATCATCATCATCATCATCATCACCATCATCATCATCATCATCACCATCATCATCACCATCACCATCACCATCACCATCACCATCACCATCACCATCACCATCACCATCACCATCACCATCACCATCATCATCATCATCATCATCACCTGGCAAATGTCATAAAGCTACCGTCCTCATTGAATGTCTCAAAAAAGCTTGTGCTGAGGTTGCTATAGCAGCCCTGAGCTAACAGATCGAGGTTGCCTACGAAAATAAAAACAAAACGTGTCATTTTCATAGTCTGACTTTGTTCACTTCTGGAAAATATTGCTGTTATCTTATTTTAGTTTTTAATAAAACTGTCTATTAATAGATTCGCAAAATTAAGTCGTTAAATTCACACCTTAAAATAAGACATTTGAAAGAGCCATTAAGCTGAATAACTACAAGAGTTTTTTTTACTTTTTAATTAGTTTTTTATATTTTATATTATTATTATTAGTGTTATAATTGCAATCGTATATAACGTTATTTGCAAGTTTAAAAGTTTTTTTTTGGTTTTAAAACTAAAATGGTCGTGAATAGAAATTGAACAAGTTTTTCTAATACGATCTTATTTTTTTTCACATACTCCCAGGAATGCGACAAGCAAAATAGAGTTAAAATATATCATAGTTGACTCTTTATCTTGATAATGATTAATAATGACAATGACCATTACAGCCAATCTTAGACCTGACCAGATTTTTTAGAATTAGTGTCTTGGAACTTGGTTTATACTTCCATCAACTGCTGGACATTTTGTTTTCAGATATTTATTATAATTGAATGCAGGCTCTCACACAAGAAGTTTTTTTTTAGAAACCACGCATTTCTTCTCCTAACGTAACTCGCAGTGGCCCGCAATACATTATAAATGTCTTAAAAAAAATTAATAGTTCAACATCTTTGATTATTCTTGGTCACTCCGACATAATTAAACTTTAACTCAATTCAATTTTTAATGAAAAAGGCGTGGTCCAATCATAAACTCACGTGTTTATTTTTTATTTATTTACGAATATACAGCAAATTACACTTCAATTCCTCAGCATCTGAACCAGATAATGGCTCAGCCAATGCATTCTATTAAATTTTCAGATTTATTGGGCTAAATGTAAATAAGATATAAAATTTAATTAATTAAACTTTTATTACTTTAAATAAAAAAAATTTACAAAAATTTAAAAAAGTAAAAGATCTTTTTTATAGACTTATCACCACCAAAATACGATTTGCAAAGAATTAGCTGCCGAATTTGAAAATATAAAAGATATTTAAAAAAAATTGTTTCTACGGTTCACTTGCTGTTTGTTCGAACTTGAATACTTTTTAGTTGCTACCAAAATGAGACACGTGACTAAAAAATACTGCCGTGAAAGACTGCGTAAAACCTTTAATAGATTAAAAAAACAGTTATTTGTATGAGAAAAATTAAAGAAAAACTTAAACATTGTGTCAGAATTAGAATTCCATATGGAGTTGGCTCCAAAAGTTTTTTGTACTCAAAACCGAAACAATATGTGCATGTTGAAAATTGTAATACTGGTCAAACTGATTTTTTGAAATATGTTCAATTTTGAACTGTTTTTGTTTTATGTGATTAACATAATTTTGGATGAATAGATCTGGAGCATTGAAAAAAATACATTGAACATTGAAGCGTATATTTAAAACATTGAAAGATGGTGGAATCAATTTTGTAGCCTAAAGTATATACATACTACACTTAAAGTATCTACATACTACACTTAAAGTATCTACATACTACACTTAAAGTATCTACATACTACACTTAAAGTATCTACATACTACACTTAAAGTATCTACATACTACACTTAAAGTATCTACATATTACACTTAAAGTATCTACATACTACACTGCGGCACGGTGGTGGTGGTGCACATCATTTCGGGATATCCTGTTTAATTACTAACAAAACTGAAGATGCATTAAATTTGGATTGCCTGAGTTTTTCTTGAAAACATTAAACAAGCCATTAAAGCGCTTATAGGCAGTCCTCAAAAGGCACTTTTACCAACGTTTGAAAACCAGTTTCTTTTAAAAATACCTCACAAAGAAATAAAACTAATTTAGTTTAAGCGCTAGGTTCCACAAGAGGGTCATTTTAGTCAAAATCATTCTATTTTTCTTAACAAAATTACGGCTATCCAGCACGAATGATATGATAATTATATTTTTTAATAAAAAAAAGTACTAAAATTATTTCCATTTCAAGTCTAATAATACCTTCTCTCCACTTCCAAATTATTTTGTTCTCAACAGCTCCTAGCCACGCTTGTGGCATTATAACTGTTTTCATGAGGTTTTCTATTTTCGGCTGACGACTAGCTGTTCCAATAGCAGCTAAATTGGCACCACTAAATTCTGGAACGGAGTAGTCATCCAGGCAAGCCTGTTGAGCTAACTGCCAGCTTTTTCCATCAAATCTGAACGGGACGCAAATGAAATCAACATACAGGCTGGGACATCCAAAAGGAGGACTGTCTTGAAATATTAATTATTTATAACAATAAATTACGATGTAATACTTAACATCTGGTCTGTTAATGATAAATAACTTGAATAAATTAATTACTAGTTCGTAATTTTAATTAGCTGAGCACAAAAGCTTAAAAATAGTTTTTGTTTTATTAAAATCATAATTTCAACTTACTACTTCTCGCCAATCTCCACACGTGGATAAGATTCAACAATATCACTGACCAGTTGACGAATTTTATTGGCGACAACTTCATAATTCAACGTTTCAATATTACTATATTGTTTAGTTTTCACAAATGTTTAAAGGTAAAAATAATAGTTATTACAGCAGTAAATATCACAAAAGTTAATCCGCCTTTTTTTTTATAAGTTATTACAAGTACTTCTTGAACAATATGCCATACAAATGGCCGTACTTCATTTATTAGTTTTTTTTTAAATTACGGAAAGCAAAGATATTTGTACTGAACTGATAAATGAAACGAACAACTATTTTGGCGCGTTTGTTAGAGAACTAGACAACATTTGGTAGCAATTTGCTTTTGTTTTTCAATGGAAAAGAGACAAATCGATTGAGCCTTCATATCATTCATATCTTTCTTTTCCTCTTTACCTACCAGATCTCTCTCTCCCCGCGTTAGGACTGAGCGAAGTTAAAAAAATATCTTCCGCCATGAAAAGTTTATACAAAATATTTATTATTAATGTTATCACCAGGTCTGCTGATAATTTTGGAAAATAAACGAAATTATTAATTTTTTTTACATTATTTCTGGTTTGTTTACTTCAGCTGTTTCATAGTTCAGCATCGTTTTGTTGTCATAATTCGTAAACATTCCACGCTACCATGGTTATCTTACTACACTCCATCGTCGTGCTGCTTTGCTGAGAGAACAAGCGATTTGACAGAATGACAAAAAAGCATTGTAATGATTGGAATACACGTACACACGTACGCATCAAACTACACACGTCACACCTTTTTAATTTTGTAGGTACCTACTAGGACAGTGTCGATCTGTTTAAAACAGTATTTAAATACTTAAAACAATTTAAATATATTTTTATTTTTTCAAATATTTATCTCAGGATTTTTTTACCTTAAATGTTTCAATATTACCAGTTTTTTTATAATTAATTTTGAGTCTAAAATCAACGTTAATTGTCTGCTGACATTAAAGGTTGATGTAGAAATCTATTCCAAATATCCCATCCCAGAATTAGGTAATATTGTAATACATGTGTCACGATTCATCTTTTTCTAAAAGCAAGTGCAAATGTTAGTCAGTTCTAACGAAATGTTAAAGCTTGACAGTTTACTGAAATACATTCTATGTGTAAAGACTTTGTCTATGTTTGTTTCTTTGGTTGCCGTGGATGTGACTGTGACGTCAGTGCCCTTACCCAGCGCTCTAATTATTCAGTTAGCATTATTCATGGATTCCGTAATCTAAGCACATTACTCATACTGTGTTTATGTCTTTGAGTCCACACATTACATTATTCTGTGTCATCCGTGAAAACGTTGTTAAAGCAGCGGGTGGTTGCAAAGAAGAAAAAACTCAGAAGTTGACGGGATTAAGACGTCTGTAAACCATCAAGCAGTTTTTAGCTCCAGGAAGATAAGGAACAGACCATGGAAAAACCAATCATTCTTACTTAATGTTTCTAGAAACAACAAAAGCAACTCACTTGTTAAAAACGTCCAGATTAGAGATTGAAAATTATTTTAAAAATGTTGATAAAACCAAAACCGAATAAATTTTTATGAAATAAATTGATTTATGAAGAACAAAATTTCTTCACATTGTTGTAAGTAATTTTTTAATAATGCTCATTGTTTTTTTTCAAATTGAATATTTATATAAGCCGATATTTGTTAATATAAAAATAAATGAAAAAATTCAAAGAACTAAGAAGAAACAAAAACAGAAACCTTGGTCACAATTAAAAAAACTTAAAAGTAATTAATGGATTTTAATTATTAGGGAAGTCAGAAACCCGAGATTCATTAGAGTGTTTTGCGTACAGCAGAACATCAATGATGATGATGATGATAATGATGATAATAATAATAATAATGATAATAATAATAATAATAATAATATAAATAATAATAATAATAATAATAATAATAATAATAATAATAATAATAATAATAATAATAATAATAATAATAACAATAATAATAATAATAATAATAATAATAATAATAACAATAATAATAATAATAATAATAATAATAATAACAATAATAATAATAATAATAATAATAATAATAATAATAATAATAATAATAATAATAATAATAATAATAATAATAATAATAATAATAATAATAATAATAATAATAATAATAATAATAATAATAATAATAATAATAATAATAATAATAATAATAATAATAATAATAATAATAATAATAATAATTATAATAATAATAATAATAATAATGTTTGACACTATGGCGTAAATCCTAAAGGACTTCAAAGCCACTGAAGGGTTCTTTGCAGAGGCAACCATTTATAGACATCTACCCCTTTAGCAAAGCGAGTGAAGTCGTTATAAATGCTGGTTAATATGATTACAAACATGACCTTACTTGATTGTGTAACATCTTCATACTAAAATAAGATGTTTTATAACTATTAATGAAACTAAGAAGAACTTCGGATTTATTCACAAACCAGCGGGGTGCCCGGCGTTGCCCGGGATTTTTAGAGGGTTTTCTAATGTTTGTCTCTTTCGCTCCCGTTTCCTTCCCCGCTTGATCTGCCGCCCTTAGTCGCTTTCCTGCTCCCGGTCGCTTTCTCGCTGCGGCCGTTTTCTCGCTCTCCTTCGCTTTTCCGCTCCCTGTCGCTTTCTCGGTCTTTGTCGTTTTACCTTTCCCGCTTACTTTTTCGCTCTCAGTTGCTTTTTTGGTTCCTCTTGTTTTCCGTTCCTGCTTTCGCTTATTTTCTATTTCCCGTTTTCGCTCGCTTTCCAGCTCCCCCCCGCTCATTTTGTGCCCGATTTCAATTTTTTTACTATAATTGTTTCCCATTGCCTCTTAAGCTTGTGTGAAAATTGCATTACGACCGGATGAATGGTGTAGCAATGCATAAAGAACTTATATACTTACAAAATCTTATCTATATAAATATACTAGTGGCTGACCCCGCTTCGCTCGGGTTTTTTTTTAATAAGTATGCAGAGGGTCTAGGGCCGGGGTTCCGGACCCCCGTGGGAGCTTTCAGATAGAATTTTTAATTGATCGAATTTCTGGGAGTAAGGCACAATATTTTTCATTACACACATATACACACACACACACACACACACACACACACACACACACACACACACACACACACACACATACATACATATATATATATATATATATATATATATATATATATATATATATATATATATATATATATATATATATATATATATATATATATATATATGTGTGTGTGTGTGTGTGTGTGTGTGTGTGTCTGTCTATCTGTTGCATTTTCATATAAAAAAGACATCATTGTTTTTCCAAATAAACTTTTTAAAAAAATTAAAAAAAATATTTTAAATAGCCTAGGACCTCTCCTCAGACCTACCAAATGTACACAAAAGATTTCATAAAAATCTGTTGAGCCGTTTCAAAGGAGTTCAATGTCAAACACTATGACACGAGATTTTTATATATTAAGATAGATATCAACTGTTGATATTCTATTACAATTAAATTAATTATTTTTTTTTATTATTACAATCTTGGTTTAAATTAAAAATTATTTGTTTTGCTTTTTTTCTGTTTGAGCAAAAACTTAAAAGTGAAATTTTAATTTTTGCAAAACTTAAATGCCACAATTTACTTCTTTCAACTGAAATTTTTAAGATATTTTTTCCAAGAAAATCAACTTTATGGCGCTGTTCATTATTTTAGATTCTGTCATTGCTGGTGTTATGTTTGGTGGTCATTGTGTTTATGAAAGTACTAATCAACAAAACAGGCCCGTCCAGAGGATGAGGAAGGCCGGGGAAACTCACTTTATCTAAAAAGTTATGTTTTATTTGTATCATCACGTAAAATTAATTAGTGACGGAAAAACATTCTGACTTGTGCTTATATCACATGTCAATATTTAAACCAATCAGATTTTAAATTAAAAAATACCCAAAGCGTTGTGAAATATCCAATAAAATAAAGAAAGTCCCTAAGCTTTAAATTTTAATTGATTTAATATATAACTCATGTCGGAAACATATAATTCATGTATTGTCATCCAGAATAAAGCTTTCGTGAAAGTTTTAGAGCTCTAGGTGGTCGAAAAGTGGGTGAATCTTTGTTTCTAAGATAGATCACCACAGACAAACAAACCAACAAACTAACAAACAAACAGAGAAACGAGTGAAATTAAATAAAAACATTTAAAAAACAGTAAGAACACATGGGTCAAATAAAAATAAGTTGTCTAAATATCTGGTTTTATTAAAAAAAAAGGTCAAATCGATTTGTAGATCACAGAGAAACTATATATATATACTAGCGGGGTTACCCGGCGTTGCCCGGGGTTTTTAGAGGTTTTTCTAATGTTTGTCTCTCTCGCTCCCGTTCCCTTCTCCACTTTCCCGTTTTCGTAGCGTTCCCGGTCGCTTTTCCGCTCTCGGTCGTTTTCCAGCTCCCGGTCGCTTTCCCGCTCAGAAGTTTTGTTATCGATTTTCTCTCTTGCTCGCGTTTCCTTCCAAGCTTGCTCTCCCGATTCCAGTCGCTTTCCGCGTTCCCGGTCGCTTTACCGTTCTCGGTCGCTTTCCCGTTCCCGGTCGCTTTCCCGTTCCCGGTCGATTTCCCGTTCCCGGTCGCTTTCCCGTTCCCGGTCGCTTTACCGTTCTCGGTCGCTTTCCCGTTCCCGGTCGCTTTCCCGTTCCCGGTCGATTTCCCGTTCCCGGTCGCTTTCCCGTTCCCGGTCGCTTTCCCGTTCCCGGTCGCTTTCCCGTTCTCGCTCACGCTTGCTCTCCCGTTCCCGGTCATGCTTGCTCTCCCATTCCCGGTCACGGTTGCTCTCCCGTTCCCGTTCACGCTCATTTTCTCTTTTACATTCTTTCATAACTTCTGTTAGCCTATAAAACGTAAAATAGATTTGCTAAGACTATATATATATATGAATGTTTGTGGGTTAGTTTGTCTATTATAGAAACGGAAAAGCGACCCGGAACGGACAGCGAGCGGGAACGGAAAAGCAAGCGTGAGCGGGAATGGGAGAGCAAACGTGAGCGGGAACGGGACAGCGACCGGGAACGGGAAAACGACCGGGAGCGGGACAGCGACCGGGAACGGGAAAACGACCGGGAGCGGGAAAGCGACCGGGAGCGGGAAAGCGACCGGCAGCGGGAAAACGACCGAAAACGGGAAAGCGAACAGGAGTGGGAAAGCAGGTGGGAAAGGAAATGGGAGAGAAAGAGACAAACATTAGAAAAACCTCTAAAAAACCTGGGCAACGCCGGGTATCTCCGCTAGTACATACATAAACACACACACAGACACACATACATGCACATACACATACATACATACACACATACATACGCACATACATATATATATAGTTCCCGCTCGCTCACCCGCTCCGCTCCGCTTATTTTGTGACGGATTTCAAAATTTTTTTTTTATTTTTGACTCCCATTGACTCTCAAGGTTGTGTGAAAATTTCATTACGATCGGATGAATGGTGTAGCAATGCATAAACGCCATTAACATATATAGATACAAACATTCATTTTTATATATATAGATATATATATATATATATATATATATATATATATATATATATATATATATATATATATATATATATATATATATATATATATATATATATATATATATATATATATATATATATATATATATATATAAAAGAACATGTCCTGACTGACTGACTGACTGATAATCAACGCCGCGCTCAAACGCCTCATCCTAGGAACGTGAAAATTAAAACTTATATGACTTTTATAGCGTAAACATCCGCTAAGAAAGGATTTTTGAAAATTTTGCTCCTGAGGGAAAAAACTGGAAAACAAACTTTTTTCTAAAACAATGTATATCTCGAAAACCAAAAATAAGGAGATTTTGAAATTTGGTATATAGATTCTTTTTGAAAAATAAAAAGATACGTGTTTCACCATTTTTTAAAAATTCGGTTTCCCGGACCTCAAATGTGGGTTGGAAAATTGGGTTATCTGGTTTTTAAAGTAGCTGCTTCTCAAAAACTATGATTGCTACTGGAGTAAAAATTAGTATTTAATTTTTACTTCAAAAATAATGAAATACGCGTTTTAGCATTTTTTTAAAATTTGGTTTCCAGGACTTCAAATGTGGGGTTATTTGTTTTTTAAAGTAACTGCTACTCAAAAACTGTAAATACCACAGATGTAAAAATTATTATTTAGTTTCTATTCTAAAAATAAAGAGATACGTGTTTCACCATTTTTTACAAATTTGGTTTGGACCTTAAATGTGGGGTGGACAATAGGATTACTTGGTTTTTAAAGTAGCTGCTACTCAAAAACTGTGAATGCTACAAATGTAAAAATTAGTATTTAGTTTCTACTCTAAAAATAATGATATACGTGTTTCACCATTTTTTGAAAATTTGGTTTTCAGGACCTCAACTGTGGAGTGGAAAAAAGGTTTCCAGGACTTCAAATGTGGGGTGGAAAATAGGGTTATTTGGTTTTTAAAGAAACTGCTACTAAACAACTGTAATTGCTACAGATGTCAAAATTAGTATTTAGTATTTACTCAAAAAATAATGATATAAGTGATATAAGTGTTTCAACATTTTTTAAAAATTTGGTTTCCAGGACCTCAAAAGTTTAAAGAAACTGCTACTAAACAACTGTAATTGCTACAGATGTCAAAATTAGTATTTAGTATTTACTCAAAAAATAATGATATAAGTGATATAAGTGTTTCACCATTTTTTAAAAATTCGGTTTCCCGGACCTCAAATGTGGGTTGGAAAATTGGGTTATCTGGTTTTTAAAGTAGCTGCTTCTCAAAAACTATTATTGCTACAGGAGTAAAAATTAGTATTTAATTTTTACTTCAAAAATAATGAAATACGCGTTTTAGCATTTTTTTAAAATTTGGTTTCCAGGACTTCAAATGTGGGGTTATTTGTTTTTTAAAGTAACTGCTACTCAAAAACTGTAAATACCACAGATGTAAAAATTATTATTTAGTTTCTATTCTAAAAATAAAGAGATACGTGTTTCACCATTTTTTACAAATTTGGTTTGGACCTTAAATGTGGGGTGGACAATAGGATTACTTGGTTTTTAAAGTAGCTGCTACTCAAAAACTGTGAATGCTACAAATGTAAAAATTAATACTTAGTATCTACTCAAAAAAAAAGATATATGTGTTTCACCATTTTTTGAAATTTTGGTTTTCAGGACCTCAACTGTGGAGTGGAAAAAAGGTTTCTTTGGTTTTTAAAGTAACTGCTACTCAAAAACTGTGAATGCTACAGATGTCAAAATTAGTATTTAGTATTTACTCAAAAAATAATGATATAAGTGATATAAGTGTTTCAACATTTTTTAAAAATTTGGTTTCCAGGACCTCAAAAGTTTTTCATTAAGTATATAGAATTCTAGGCCTGTAAAAACGGGCCGGGCCCAGCTTAGACGGGCCGTGCCGGGCCAGGAATTTTGGTTTTGAAACGGGCTATGCCAAGTTGTCGACGGGCCGAGCCGACACGTATGGATGCACGGTTCAAATTCTCTAATTTTATGCGAGCGAAGCCGCTACGGGCACTGCTAGTATATATATATATATATATATATATATATATATATATATATATATATATATATATATATATATATATATATATATATATATATATATATATATATATATATATATATATATATATATATATATATATATATATATATATATATATATATATATATATATATATATATATATATATATCTATATATATAAAAGAACATGTCCTGACTGACTGACTGACAGATGACTGACTGATAATCAACGCCGAGCTCAAACGCCTCATCCTAGGAACGTGAAATTTGGAACTTATATTACTTTTATAGCGTAAACATCCGCTAAGAAAGGATTTTTGAAAATTTTGCTCCTGAGGGGAAGAAACTGGAAAACAAACGTTTTTCTAAAACAATGTATATCTCGAAAACCAAAAATGAGGAGATTTTGAAATTTGGTATATAGATTCTTTTTGAAAAATAAAAAGATACGTGTTTCACCATTTTTTGAAAATTCGGTTTCCCGGATCTCAAATGTGGGTTGGAAAATTGGGTTATTTGGTTTTTAAAGTAGCTGCTACTCAAAAACTGTGAATGCTACAGGAGTGAAAATTAGTATTTAGTTTCTACTCCAAAAATAATGAAATACGTGTTTCAGCATTTTTTGAAAATTTGGTTTCCAGGACTTCAAATGTGGGGTGGAAAATAGGGTTATTTGTTTTTTAAAGTAACTGCTACTCAAAAACTGTAAATACCACAGATGTAAAAATTAGTATTTAGTTTCTATTCTAAAAATAAAGATATACGTGTTTTACCATTTTTTTTAAATTTGGTTTTCAGGACCTCAAATGTGGGGTGGAAAATAAGGTTATTTGGTTTTTAATGTAACTGCTACTCGAAAACAGTAGATGCTACAGGAGTAAAAATTAGTATTTGGTTTCTACTCCAGAAATAATGATATACGTGTTTTACCATTTTTTGAAAATTTGGTTTCCAGTTCCAGGACCTCAAATGTGAAGTGGAAAAAAGGTTATTTGATTTTAAAATAACTGCTACTGAAAAACTGTAAGTGCTACAGATGTGAAAAATAGTATTTTGAGGTTTTGTGCCGGTTAAAAGTAAATGAGTTCAGTTTATCACCGGACGGACGGGCCAAGCCGTTATTTTAGGGTCTTCATACGGCCCTGCCCAAACCTTAAATCAAGGTGGGACGGGCCGAGATTTTTAACCAAGTATATAGACATTTCAGTGATTTTAGGGTGTTCAGGCTAAACGTGAAGTCAAGGTGGGACGGGCCGAAGTTTTTCATCAAGTATATAGAACTTCTAGGCCTGTAAAAACGGGCCGGGCCCATATTAGACGGGCCGTGCCGGGCCAGGAATTTCGGTTTTTGAAACGGGTTGGGCCAAGTTGTCGACGGGCCGAGCCGAGACCTAAAAAATTGATCCGTGCAGTACTCTACTATGTATGCATGGTTCAAATTCTCAAATTTCATGCGAGCGAAGCCGCTACGGGCACTGCTAGTATATATATATATGTTGTTGTTGTTTATTTAAGTCCTTGTCACTTTTTCAGCGTATACAGTGGCTGATCTAGACGTCTTTGGCGGGGGACAAAAAAATAGCAGATGGGGCCAAAATCGGCGGGGGGAAAAATTTTTACTTTAGATCCACAAACCCTATTGGAAAACATAAGCTGGAAGCTAAGCATTTTGTAATTTTTCTAAACTTGGTCAATTTGAATTTGTTTACTTATTTTTAGTTTTAAACGGAATTTCTCGTATAAATATTGTTATAAATTTTTGTTATCTCAAAAAAATACATCTTAAAATCCACGGGGAGGAGGCACGGTTTTCTCCGGCCTCTAGATCCGCCAATTGATATATATATATATATATATATATATATATATATATATATATATATATATATATATATATATATATATATATATATATATATATATATATATATATATATATATATATATATATATATATATATAGAGAGAGAGAGAGAGAGAGAGAGAGAGAGAGAAATTAGACTGAAATAATCATCAAACAGAACTAAGTTGGAGTAACCAGTAACCACACACCACACGCGGCAAATGTGAATCTTCCTATGTTTGCTTATGTGTCTCACAAGAGAGTGTGTAAGTGGAACGATATCGTTTGTATTGCTCTTCGGTGCATATATAATAAAAGTGTATAATATAATATAATATAATATAATAGTAATAATAATCGTTGACTTGTTCATTTCTTCATTCATTCATTCATTCATTCATTCATTCATTCATTCATTCATTCATTCATTCATTCATTCATTCATTCATTCATTCATTCATTCATTCATTCATTCATTCATTCATTCATTCATTCATTCATTCATTCATTCATTCATTCATTCATTCATTCATTCATTCATTCATTCATTCATTCATTCATTCATTCATTCATTCATTCATTCATTCATTCATTCATTCATTCATTCATTCATTCATTCATTCATTCATTCATTCATTCATTCATTCATTCATTCATTCATTCATTCATTCATTCATTCATTCATTCATTCATTCATTCATTCATTCATTCATTCATTCATTCATTCATTCATTCATTCATTCATTCATTCATTCATTCATTCATTCATTCATTCATTCATTCATTCATTCATTCATTCATTCATTCATTCATTCATTCATTCATTCATTCATTCATTCATTCATTCATTCATTCATTCATTCATTCATTCATTCATTCATTCATTCATTCATTCATTCATTCATTCATTCATTCATTCATTCATTCATTCATTCATTCATTCATTCATTCATTCATTCATTCATTCATTCATTCATTCATTCATTCATTAATTCATTCATTAATTCATTCATTCATTCATTCATTCATTCATTCATTCATTCATTCATTCATTCATTCATTCATTCATTCATTCATTCATTCATTCATTCATTCATTCATTCATTCATTCATTCATTCATTCATTCATTCATTCATTCATTCATTCATTCATTCATTCATTCATTCATTCATTCATTCATTCATTCATTCATTCATTCATTCATTCATTCATTCATTCATTCATTCATTCATTCATTCATTCATTCATTCATTCATTCATTCATTCATTCATTCATTCATTCATTCATTCATTCATTCATTCATTCATTCATTCATTCATTCATTCATTCATTCATTCATTCATTCATTCATTCATTCATTCATTCATTCATTCATTCATTCATTCATTCATTCATTCATTCATTCATTCATTCATTCATTCATTCATTCATTCATTCATTCATTCATTCGTTCATTCGTTCCTTCGTTCGTTCGTTCGTTCGTTCGTTCGTTCGTTCGTTCGTTCGTTCGTTCGTTCATTCGTTCATTCATTCATTCAATCAATCAATCAATCATTCATTCATTTATTCGTTCGTTCGTTCATTCATTTATTTGTTTGTCATTGATTTTTTGTCCGCTTATTCATTCAATCACCCATCGTTGTTCTTTGTTTGTAATTATTCAAATCTCCCCTCCGAAATGATTGTAGAAATTAACCAGGCTGATTTATTGAAAAATATTTTTTTATAAACCTGGATAACTCACATGTTAATAACTATGAATTTATTGAAAAGGTTTATTTTTGCTTTTAAACTTATTAAAATGTGTCTTCTTTGTTTTATCTTTTTTTTCAATTTCATGGATGCTTGATCCTCCATCGGGTTTGTTGCATCCAAGAGCAACAGATATGCCCACCCAATCATGCATCAGGACCCGCTTTCTCGTTGTCTTGGCAACTAGGCCGGAAGTCTGACAAGGCTAATTTATGACGTCGAAGCCATAATATTATATATATATATATATATATATATATATATATATATATATATATATATATATATATATATATATAGAGAGAGAGAGAGAGAGAGAGAGAGAGAGAGAGAGAGAGAGAGAGAGAGAGAGAGAGAGAGAGAGAGAGAGAGAGCTGTATGGAATGGAAACAATCAGAGATGGTGTGTAATTGAAGAAAGAAGAAAGATTGTCACTTTTTGAAGAAATGAAGTGGAAGAAGAAAATCAATTGTGAGTCGTTTAATGAACGAAGCTTAATGACTTTGTGATTTTAGATGTATTAAAATCTCTTCCTTCTCTCTTTCTCTCTTTCTCTCTCTCTATTTCTCTCCATCTCTACTACTTTCTAATAGAAAAGAACCAACCACAAGCAGCGAACTGTCCATTCAAAGAATCTCTTCATCAATGTTTGTTCATTTCATCCGATGAGAATAATATTCCTTCACTTCAACTAATTCAACTCTTTTACAGCACACACATTTTCATCATTATAATCTATTAAAATATTTTAAATTACAATAATATTTAAATAATTTTTTTACAAATTTAGACTGAATGACAACCCAGATGAATTTCTTCGTAAAACCATCAATTCTTTATTATTTTATTTTAATAGCGGTTTTCATATTCGCCGATGATTCAACGGAAAACAAAAGTAACTCTTCAGGTTAGAATATTTTATTTTTCAAAATTACGATTCAGATTTTTTTAATAAAGTTTTTTTGAAACATAAAATAATAAATTAAAAAACCCTTGTGTTAAATTAAATGGATTTCAGCACATTTTTGACGAGGTATATTAGTATTTTTTGGCCAAATCATAGATTTGTTAATTTTAATATTATTTAAAACTTGTTATTCAAATTCGTTAGTTTTATTTTCATTTATTTTTGATATTTGAAGAGCAATTTATTATTGAACAACGTTTTGGTAGAATTCTAATGCAGAAAATCCGAACTCTCTACCGTTTCTAGTTTGTGAGTTTATTTTCCTCGCCAGTCAGCAAACCAAAGTGTATTATTAAACTCCCTTTTAAGAAATTAACTTCTTAAAATTTCTTGTAATCTGATTTAAAAAATTTGATTCTGCATTTTCTTTATCGCTGTAAAACCGGATTGCTCGAAGCACAACGTGATAGACAACACCCAGTGCAAGAATCTTCCAATATATTTGCTTGGTTTTTGCTGGGAATAAAAAAAAATGTTAATATGACTTCAACAAAACTTTGTTTCGATATTTTTTATTGTTTTTATTATTAGTAACAAGAAATTGATGGATTAAAATTTATATGATTCATTTCTGCCATAACTTTTTTAGATAACTTTTTATTCTTTGATAACTTTCTGAAAAAAAACCTACAACTAATTTTCTAAACATCTGTTTCAAGGAAACCTTTAAATTGTTCAAAATCAAAATACATATTTTTTAAACAGAAGACCCGTTGACAGAGGTTTGGAATGGTGAGAGATACTCAAACAACAATTACTACAATAATATTAATAACAGTAAAACTCATCGATACACGAGAAACGTCGACGACGAAAACATTAATTTTCTCAGTTTTGCCACTTCTGATCAGTTCGATAACGACGCAGTGAGGCGACAAAATCCTCAGAATAACAACGAGATCAGGAAATTGAAAGAAAGAAAGCAGAAAAAGTCACGCAAATCAGACGAAACCAGAAGGAAACAACGAAAATTGCACAGATATGAAAACATTGATAAGACTGAAAGAAATGACATTATTAAGAGCGGCTTTGTTGTCGCACTCGAGAAACGATCAAACAATTCGAAGATGGACGTAAATAATCCTCTCGCTGGTCACAAAACCAACAATGATGCAAAAGACGGGATTGCCATCAACGATGACCGAAGACAAAAAATATCAATGGAGAGAGAGGAACGAATGAGAAGATACCAGGAGAAGCGTATGCAGTACAACAGAGGAGTCAGGATTGCTAAAAGGAAGAGGAGCGGAAATGACACTGGTGGTAATCGAAACGAAACTCCTTCGCCAACATCTGCGGTTTCAAAATATTCGCGAAAACAGTCTGGAGCAATTCGGAAAAAACAGTCTAAATCGGAAGAAAGAGTTGGTATTTATGATGCAACAAGTTCTGAAAAAATCGTTTCTTCAAATGATTCTTTTCATCGCAACACCCAAACCGTTAAGGAATCTAGCAATGATGCTGAGGATGTTGAGAGAGCTCGCGAAAAAAGTGCAGGCCTTAAAAACCGTCGTCGTCATCATCGCCGCAATCTTCAACTTATCAGATGCAACAACGAAACGTGTCGCAATGGTGGATTGTGCAATGGCGTGGTAAACTGGAGGAGTGAAATGGAGAATATGACTCCTCACAAGACCTGCCTCTGTCGACTGGGAACGTCAGGTGACACCTGCGAAAGAAGTGAGCCTTGAAACTTGACTTGACACTGATCCACTTTAACACATATTTTGAAAGTTCAAATAATTTTTTAAACAATTTAGTAATTACTCTTTAATAAACTTGAAACATTTTTATTTGCAGCGGACGTTACAATAAAATATCCAAAATTTCAAGGATCGGGATTCATCGCGTTTCCAGCACTTCGCAATTCTTTCCGAGAGTTTTCAATTAGTCTTCAATTCAGACCGGAAAAAGACAGCGGTTTGTTGCTTTTCACCTCTGATGAAGCTGACAAATCACATGACTTCTTTTCTCTTACCTTAATTGATGGAAAAGTGGAATTCAGGTGAACGCTGATGATAGTTATGTTTGGTGGTGATGGTGGCATTAACATAAACTTGAAATATTATTCATAAAAATATTTATAAATAACATGATAGCAATTTAAAACAAGCTGTTTATGTAAATCTTAACTTTAAAAAAGCGGTTTTCAAACGTATCGTCACCATTTATCATTTCCATTTAATCAGTTTTTTCTCTCAAAAACATCGCGCAATCATTATCAAGATGATTTCCTTTGGCAGACGATAAATCAATTTGTTATCCTCAATACTGTCATAATGCTAACACTAACACCATTGCAAGTAACACTTTTACAAGCATACCATATATATATATATATATATATATATATATATATATATATATATATATATATATATATATATATATATATATATATATATATATATATATATATATATATATATATATATATATATATATATATATATATATATATGAGACCCTACTGGTGAAATCAAAGATTAGTTTGGTTGACAACAGTTGCACTCAAAACACCATCTTTTCATGACTGACAGAGCAACAGTTTCACAAAAATTGAAAACTTCAATCAAAAAAAGTCAAACAATATTTTTATTTCTGGAAACGGTTAATTTGAAATTTAAAAAAGATAAAATTCATCGTCTGTTTTTCATATTTGCACAAACGAAAAAACAAAACTTTGTTTAAATATTATTGTTTACCAGAGAATGAGCTCATTTATATTCAATGGATAAAATACATTGAGCATCAAATTTGTTTGAAATTTTTTTTCAACATTATTGCTATTTGTATTATTATTGTTATTGCTGTATAAATTGTTGTATAAAAGTAATAAGCAAAATAAATGTTAAAATAAATACGATGATAAACAAATATGAAAAAGAATGTTTTAAGTGTGGTCTCGTGTAGGAGACACGCTTTGTATCGATTTTTATTTCGGAGTATCGAACACCAACTCTTGGGGCCTATATGAAGAGCCATAAAACACAATATTATATATATATATATATATATATATATATATATATATATATATATATATATATATATATATATATATATATATATATATATATATATATATATATATATATATATACATATTTGAATTTATTTTTTTAATAAATTCCATTAATCTTGTAGTTTCTTTTGACAACCACAAACATAAATACATTGTGAAACTGACCATCTTACTAGTCAGCACTAAGAACTGCCACATCATAAACTTGAATTAACTGACAGCGTAAAGAACTGCAAGCACGAAATAATGATCTCAAGATTTATAGACTGAGAACAATTTGTTTTTCAATTTTTTCCCAACATCCATTACTTGGTGTTTTTTCTTTGCTTGTCAAATATCGATTTTTGGTTCATTTTCTTCTTGTCTCGCATTTGTACATCTGAAAAGCTTTTTCATTACTCTCTTTTATGTTCATACTTATTTTATGTGTGTGTGTCCGTTTATTATTAAATATATATATATATATATATATATATATATATATATATATATATATATATATATATATATATATATATATATATATATATATATATATATATATATATATATATATATATATATATATATATATATATATATATATATATATATATATATATATATATATATATATATATATATATATATATATATATATATATATATATAGGGTGGCGCTCTTTTCAAATGCGTTCCAATGATAAAAAAATAGTCTGCAAAAAATCGTGCGAATCGAATAATATTTATAGGCAGTCCCGCAACTACAGTGGGCGAGAGGGAAGTTCCTTAGAGCAGTGGTTCCCAACTTTTTTCGGGTGGCGACCACTTTTTATAAAAGCAAAGTGACCCGCGACCCCCCAATTAAAAAAGGTAATTTTAAGAAATAATTAAAAACACCAAAAATAGTTTTTCCGGTGAATCATGCAGTGTATTCCCCTTGCTTGTGGAGCTAGCTCTTTTATTTTTTTCTGAAAACCTGATTTTGAACCAAGCATAGATGGTGCACCATCCGTTCAAACCCCACAGACTTTTATCCACTTTAATCCTCCAGTCTCAAAAAAGGTATTTATCTTTTTCATAGTATCTTCACTTTTTGTGGTAATTTCAAGTTCACAACAAAATAGAAACTCTTCTTTGATATCATCTGAATGAATATATTTTACAAAGACAAGCAACTGAGAACACGAGCTTATGTCTGTTGATTCATCAACCTGAAAAGAAAACAATGGTAAAACCTTTATTTTATTCAAGATCTGCTTTTTAACGTCTGCGGATATGTCTGCTATACGCCGTTGAATAGTATTATTGGACAGAGATATTCCTTGCATTTTTACTTCACCGGAATCTCCAAAAACTAATTGCAACAACTTCAACATGCAGCGTTTGATGAGCTTTTCTTCAATCTTGTGAGGATTTTGCTTGGCAATTTCCAATGCAACTTCATATAAGGCTATGTTCGATCAAATCTTTGACGTTTGCAGCTAGTTTCATGCTAAATCTTTTTTAGTGTGTTCTGAATGCTTCGTCTCTAAGTGACGTTTGAGTTTTGAAGGTTTCATAGACTCATGACTGAGAACAACTTTGCACAATAATAGAACAAATAATAAATGTAATAATAATAACTTATAGACAGATTCCTACAATACTTTGTCCATAATTTAGTCAATAACTTCAAGAAACCAATTAAAAAATGTCTTATTATAATTTTTTTTACTGAGTAAGTTGGCGACCCCCCAAAAGACACGCCGCGACCCCCAGGTTGGGACCACTGCCTTAGAGAATTTTTTCTCTCTGGAAAACTTTAAGATATGTAGTTTTTTGAAATTTATAAACCTGGTAACCGTTACTGTAAACGTAGAGGAATATGCTTTCTAGCGATTCGTAACGTTAAAGTCGAAGTTATTTATAACACAATATTTCTCGAATTTATTTTAACTTAATTATTCTTCCTTGAATATATTCTTTTAACTGGACTCAAATAAAACTGAATTTTCTCACTTTGTAGAATTTCGCACGGTTCTAACAAATCTTTTGTTAATTCCAATTTCTCTCTGCAGCACGTCTCTTTAAACTTTTATTTTCTTCTCGAACACTCAACTTTTAACACACTGTCTAAATTCTCAAAATTCATACCCAAAATAATATTTACAATCTTACCATTAACAATCCGGAAAAAGATATATATATATATACATATATATATATATAAATTTCTAGATAAAAAAATAATAAACACACACACACGTACACACATACATATATATAAACACATATATATATACATATATATATATACATATATATATATATACACATATATATATGACTTATTGTTTCGACATATCCAATCATAATAAAATGCACACATAATAAAATAAAATAAACAAATACTATGAAAATACGTAAGATGAATCATCTTCATCTTACATATCCCCCCTCTTCGAAAAAAGAAACGCGTCAGTGTTTCTTGATTACATCGTCACTCTCTTTACGACTAAGAAAGTCAGCACCGATGTTCTCCTTGCCTTTGAAATAGTTTCCTTTCAACTTATTCTCAATCTCTATCTCTCTGCGTGCTGTGTCAACAGGGCGGGCATCTCCGAAGATTGCCGAATTCAACTTTCCATCTTTCCCCATCCCTCCATTTTGGCCTCTAGGCAGAAGATTGAGCCTTGGTCTTTCTTTTGGCGGATTCAAAACTTGAACTTTTGCCTCAACTTTATTTCCTACCTTTGAAATGGCAGACGTGTTTCTTTCCTTGCTTTGATACAGCTCCGAGTTAGCCGACGATTTTCTAAAATTTACCCGATCATTCCTCTGAGTGCTGTCGTAGTTGGAAGCGGATTTCTGTGGTTTCCGACCAAAGCGTTTTCCTGCCGCCATTGCATCAAAACCCCTTACCCCTTCAACATTTCCCAGCACGAGATCGCAAAGTAGGTTTTTCATGCACACCACCTCTCTGGTTCCTCTGAACCAGTCTGTTTTGATTTTTACCACTGCTGTTGGAGCCACCCGAACTGTGCCGTCGATCAAAACACAGGGTCTTGTTCTTCCGGTCATCTGACGCGGGTGCACTAATGATTCCTTTACTATTATGGAAGTACAGCCAGTGTCCCTCAAAACCTCTACCGGTTTTCTGTTCACAAACCCTCTGGTTAATTTAAACTTTTCTCCTGAGTGAAAACAACCATCCGCTATTACCGGTGAAAAGCAACCACATTTTTATTGGACCTCATTCAATTTACCATCCAACACCATGACCGCGCATGCATTCACTACTCCAGAATCCTTGCATGGTGGTGTCAAGTTGGCCTCTCTTCGTGCTTGGCACATGACTGGAGTTGCTTGAGTGCCTTGACTGTAGTCCCTCGCGATCTGTCCAGCGTGATGACAATCCTTTGCCATATGGCCCAGCTTATTGCAATTGTAACAGCGTGGTCCAACCATTCCCGAGTCAGAGTCTGGTTGACCACGATTTCCGCTAATCCTGCTTGCGTTCTCGACCTTTGCCAAGCTTTTGATTGGGTGAGCTTGACTGTATTTGTTGACCCAGCGACTTAACTCGTTGACGTCAACGCTTTCTTTTTCCAACAAATACTCAGCCATTCCCGACGGACACTTTCCAAAGAACTGCTCTTTTAGGAACAAAAACAAATAGTTTTTTGTACCCGCGAGATCCACCCAGCGCCTGAGGTAACTATCTAGTCGCACCAGATACTGTTCCCAAGTCTCTTCTGGTTCAAGCTTTGACTCTCGAAACTTTATTCGGTAGTCTTCTGCCGACTTTCCAAAACGGCGAAGGAGTGCCTCCTTTACCGACTCGTAATCCTGCATCTGACTCTCGCCGAGCTGGCCAAACACTTCCAATGTCTTAGCACTGAGCAAGGAACCCAGAAGCATTCCCCAACCCATTTTTGGATGATCATTTGCCGTGGCCAATGCCTCAAAACGGAGCAGAAATGCGTCCACGTCGTCACCTTCCGAGAACTTTGGATATGGAATCTTTGTTACCTCTACCTTTGGCTCTTTTTTTTTGTTAGGGCCTCTAATTCCAGCTTTTTCAATTCCAATTCATGTTGGCGTTGTTCGCGCTCACGTAGAAGTTGAAGTTCTCGTTCTTCTTTAGCTTGTTGAAGTTGGAGTTCTCGTTCTTCTTTAGCTAGTTGAAGTTGGAGTTCTCGTTCTTGTTGTGCTATTTTATCTTCACGTTCCCGTTCTTGTTGTGCTATTTTATCTTCACGCTCCTGCCGAGCCTTTTTTTCTTCCCGTTCCTCCATTCTCTTAATCCTTTCTTCATCCTTCAACTCTTTGACATAACTCCTTAAATCCACTCCGGAATAGCCGAGAGCCTGTCCCATCGCAATGAATTTCTCGTCAGACATCTTTCACAAAAGAAAAAAAAATTCGGTCACTTGTGATCAAACAACTTCAGAAAATATATTTACGGATGAAAATGCGTAAATACGTCGAGGTCACCAATGTAAACGTAGAGGAATATGCTTTCTAGCGATTCGTAACGTTAAAGTCGAAGTTATTTATAACACAATATTTCTCGAATTTATTTTAACTTAATTATTCTTCCTTGAATATATTCTTTTAACTGGACTCAAATAAAACTGAATTATCTCACTTTGTAGAATTTCGCACGGTTCTAACAAATCTTTTGTTAATTCCAATTTCTCTCTGCAGCACGTCTCTTTAAACTTTTATTTTCTTCTCGAACACTCAACTTTTAACACACTGTCTAAATTCTCAAAATTCATACCCAAAATAATATTTACAATCTTACCATTAACAATCCGGAAAAAGATATATATATATACATATATATATATATATAAATTTCTAGATAAAAAAATAATAAACACACACACACGTACACACATACATATATATAAACACATATATATATACATATGTATATACATATATATATATATATACACATATATATATGACTTATTGTTTCGACATATCCAATCATAATAAAATGCACACATAATAAAATAAAATAAACAAATACTATGAAAATACGTAAGATGAATCATCTTCATCTTACAGTTACATAAATATATAACTGAATAAAGCAGCGTATTTCACCCCCCATTGAAAAATTCTAAGACATGTATTTTTTTAACTTTATAAACCTGTTAACTTTTAGCTGGATAAAACAGCGTATGTTGCCCCTCCCTTGAAAAATTCTAAGACATGTATTTTTTTTTAAAACTTAATAAACCTGTTAACCGCACCCCTTTCTGAAAAATTTAAGGTATGTACTTTTTTAACTTTATAGACCTGTAAACTGTTATACATCTACATAGCTGGCTAAAGCAGCGTATTTTGCCCTTTAAACAATTCTAAGATAGGTACTTTTTTATGCTTTTATTAACTTTCACTTGTCCGGATGTCCATGTAATGTCCGCGGACGTTTTGAAGCTCGGAAGATCATTATAAAATTCATTTACTTTAAAAAAATTATGGTTTAGTTAAAAAAAACAAAATTAAAGAAAACAATTATTAAAAAATAAATAATGACGACAAAAATTTTCCTCGTCATAGTAACTACAAAACTCATTTGTTTAATATTCACCGGGGTAATATTTTTAAAATACGACGTTGTCATGAAATTTTTCACCTATCTTAAAAACATGTTTCAATGTTTTAAATTAGCTTCACTCGTTTGAAGTTTATCAGACTATTAACCGTTATACAAGTACATTGCTGGATGAGGCATCGTTGTTCACTTATTTATAAACTTTTTAGTTAGTTTTTACTTTAAAGCTTATGAATTATTGAATGATAGTTAGCTGATTAAACGTAAAAATATTTTTAGCAGCACTTTAAGTGCATAGATTATAGACTTCAGGAATGGTCCCGATATTGTGGGAATGTTGGGTATCTATCACCACACCAGCAATATAGTGCATCTTGTATCCTATGAACCAATACGTGTAAATTTATTAAAGCATCATGGCCAACATCTCAGCAAAACCTTGAAGTGCAACTTGTTCTCACGGCTCAGCGATTTTTAAAAAAAATCTAAAATTTTCAAAACCCTTTTTAATTTTTTCTCCAAAAGAAACTGATGACCGGGGGAAGTAGTCAGAGCTGTTTTTTCAAAAATATTTAAAACCCTTTTTCATTTTTCTTCTAAAAAAAATGATAGTTGATGACCGGGGAGCTATCCGGAGGTAGTTTTTCCATACATTTTTAATAAACCACTCATCACTTCAGGGAAGCCTACTAGACCATCATAGGGTTTATCCATAAAGAAGACCCATTCCAACTTCAAAAACATTAATTATCAAAATAGATGTTTAAAATGTACCTATATAAAATTGCAGATTGTGTTTAATTTTAAAACAAAAACAGAAAATTAATTCTGTAGTGCAAAAATTTGCGATAAATATAGATTATTTTTAATTGCTGGACTTTTTGTCGTTTTATTTTTATGAACCCCCTCCTCCGAAACTAAAACATTGACAAGCTCTTAACAAAAGTGCCCAGAAATACAGAACAATCTACCAGTAATCTGATCTGAAACTATCCTTAACATCCAATGCAGTTTCAATCACCGTAACAAAGCAAGCTTTTACTATACGTTGTAAAAAGCAAAACATTAGCAGGCATATATGAAACAATTCCAGTCAATGTCAAGTACACATCGTGAAAATTCAAAATGAGGTAATACAAATAACAAACGATTTTAGTGTTGCTGATACACATTGGTTTTACATATAATGTTACATTGTCTTTTCAACTCTCAAGATAATGTTTGTGTTTTTCAAACTTTTTCATTTCGCCCCCATTTCGCGAAACCCCCCCCCCCCCCAGAGAATGACGTCTAATTGTGGGCCTGTTTAGAGGTGGCCTCCAAGGTTTGATATTTTCCAAAAACAATCAAAAATAAAATATGTAATTCGAAATCTTTTAAATAAAAGAATTTCTGGAGCAGTGGATTCTCTGGTTGTTCTTTCAAAGACTGTTCCAACAATAAGTTTCATAGTTTGATAGCGCCGTGCCAAGAACAATAAATCTTTATCCAGTGTCTGTTTAATAAAAAAAACAAGCCCTTTTTAATAGCCATTGTTTGAGGCTGTTGTTGTGTCAAAGCATAAGGCTACTACTTCATTATTGACATCCTATTTTTTCTATGCAATTGGTTACGGCAGCCGCTTGAGCTTTTCCTGTGCCAGGGAATAGCTCTTCCACTTCAAACAGCTGCTTCCCGCCGGCGCGGAAAATTAGAACTGTAAAAAATCTATGTGTTCCTTTGAAATTAAATCTTTTATTAGTTTGCCATCCCAATGAACGATCAAATTTTCATCTCAGATTTCTAGATGTCGTGGCTCGGCTCCTTGGTCATGTTGATGTTTAAAGAACAAATATCGTAGCCAAAGCTGGATGAAACTTTGTTGATAACATATGTAACATTCTTTGAAAAATTCCTAGTTCTGTCCAAAGCTGAAGCAAGTCCAGGAGTCATGAAGTTGAATTTTGCTCTTTTCATTTCTAATGCATCATCTTAGTTTTGAACTTGATCTTGATATTCATTCCCTCCTGGATTGTTTGATGCTGTTGATTAATCTGACTTAAAATGATCTGACTTGTTGAAGTTTTGATCTTCTCATGTGTTTGCTTTCTTCTATTTGCTATTGTTTTTCTGCATTTTTGAACTCAATGTGTGTTTTAATAAAACTTTGTATTTTTGCTTAAATTTGTTTATCCCCAATTACTTCTTTATTAGAGTGACAAGACGTTACAGAATAAAAATGATTAAAAAACGGAAAAATTGATTATTAGTTATTGCACTAAATGTTATGTTTCTCAAATAAGTCATGCTTAATTTAATTATTTAATATGAGTACGACCAAGACATGAAATAAATTATGGGAATCCATTAATACATACAATAGAGGAAGCCGTTATCTCGGATGTACAAAGCTGTGTTTACATCAAGCCGGTATACGATATATATATATATATATATATATATATATATATATATGTGTGTGTGTGTGTGTGTGTGTGTGTGTGTGTGTGTGTGTGTGTGTTTAGTATACGTCATAGAGCAACATCGACGCAACGGAATGGTCACCACAATCCTGATAGTAATACCAATGGCGCAACGTAACACAGACGCAATTATTGGAAATCGATAATGACCGGAAGTAAATTGTAAAGGCACCGTCAAGTGAAGCTATATCCGGCTTTGATATCTCTCAAAATTTCAGCTGTGCCTTCTGGGGAAGGATATAAGTAAAGAAGTATATGTATATACAATGTAAAATTGTACATACATAAATATACATAAGTATTTGTATTATATATATATATATATATATATATATATATATATATATATATATATATATATATATATATATATATATATAGGGCTGTACCGGTATGGTTTTTTTCTGCCGGTACCGGTACCGGTATAATGTCGAAAGCCTGAAAATGGCTAGAAATAGTGTTTGGAAGAGCTTTAGTGTTACCGTCCGCTGTCGGTCGCCAGCTCGGACAATAAAACTAAACTAAACTACAATTAGTCATGGTTCAGTTAACAAAGCAAAACGGTGCTAGACCGTTAGTGCTATGCTATTGCTAAGAACCGTTGTCCTTAATAGAAGTAAAGCAAACAATGGGCATACAGGTAAATTGCACTGCCCATACTACTGCTGTAGGTCTTAAATTTTTTTGGCTTTTACATTTCTCACACAGCTCAGAGAAAAATTTTTTTTTTTAAATTCACAAAAACGTGGTATTTTTAAAAGTTTTTTAAATATTTTATTTTCTTTTTTTTAATTCATATATATATATATATATATATATATATATATATATATATATATATATATATATATATATATATATATATATATATATATATATATATATATATATATATATATATATATATATATATATATATATATATATATATATATATATATATACATATATATATATATAAATATATATATATATATATATTAATAATGTAAGATGGCATAAGATTTTCTTTAAGACAAGCTCGATTAATAATGAGTCTCCATTCAGCCGCTATGAGTTTTATAGATACTTTCTCAATATTTCGGAACAACGTTTTTTGTCTACTGCAACACGTATTAAGAAAAATATTAACATTTAAAACCTTCTTTATTTCAGACTTACGGGCCGTTTCGGCTTTCGCCATCTTCAGAGTCATTAAATACAATCGCGTAAAAGGAGGCAAAAGATAAGAAAACATGTAATAACTAAATATACAAATAAACTAATATCCTCATGAAATTTATATATATATATATATATATATATATATATATATATATATATATATATATATATATATATATATATATGTCTATATATATACACTTAAACAAGCTGACCCAGCAAACGTTGTTTTGCATAAAAGTCGGTTCAGCCAAGGAGTTCAATTACAAACACTATGACACGAGATTTATATATATATATATATATATATATATATATATATATATATATATATATATATATATATATAATATATATATATATATATAATCAATATACATAATTTGGTAAATACCTCAAGTTAACTTTACTGCAGGTTTTGCTTGTTTGTTTGCTTGCTTAAATGTTTGCAAACCTTAAAAGTGAAAATTAACTACCTTTAACTGGCTCTGAAGTTTCGTCGAAAACGTGGAGCCACTTTAAATAAACTTTTCGTACCGTTCATCTCGTCGCGACCTAACTGTTCCCAGCGTTCGTCATAATTACGCGTGAAGAGTTTTTTCAGTGACCTGGAACGGCCTACCATCTACCATCAAGATATTAGAAACTACTGATTTTAAAACCTCCTTAAAAACTCATTTATTTAATAACGTTTAAAACTTTAAAATTTTTTATTTTTCACGCCGTCGCCTTTGAGCAAAACTTGTTTTGAATTGAATTGAATTTCCGCTATTCAATCAAGCTGAAATTTGAAATATAGGCTTGTTCCTTATGACAATGCATTCCATTAAAGTTTGAACTTTTCTGAAAAAAAAATTGTTTTTAAATAAAAATAATAATTATCTATGTTTTAAAATCAAATCAAACACAATGCTGGGTTTATTGTTTTAAAGAAAACATTGCAAGATATTGAAGTTGTCTTACAAAGTCATGCTATGAAATGTAATGATTCTAATTTGTATGAACCAGGTCCGATCCAAAGCTTTGAACATGATTTCGATATTGCAGAATAGGTAGAACAAGCAAATTGTCTACAAACTACATTTATTGATTTACAGCAATTGAGATCCTGACTTGATTGAACTTATAACTTCAAATAAAGTTGCTGAAAAGCCAACAAATTTATTCTCACATCCACATTCAGAAATGTTAATGTAACAAAACTTGAAAGCCAAAAATTCTACAAAATCGTATCAGGGAGTGAAACCGTCTATATGAGTTTTTATTGTACATGTTCAATGTTTTTCAGCAACGCAGCCACATAGTCTATTTCTCACGCTTTTTTAAATAAAAACCCCCAAAAAGATTGTCTTAATAAAACGGAATTGATAGTCAAACGTCATCATCTGAAAACAAACAAAGCTCAAATAATTACAAGAAGTAATAAAAGAGAAATTTGTATGCCTCAAATTGATTTGGAGCCAAGCGAAAGTTTTTTGCCATTCAGAATGAAGTGCTGACAATTTTCAGTAATGTTAGCAATGACAATGATTAAAAGTAAAAGACATAAACTCGATCACATTGGTGTATAATATACGCTGTATATCTTTCTCCACCATCCTTCGTTCATGATGAATTGTATTCGTTGCATTAACTCGAAAAAAGTAGCATGTAAAGATAAAGGTGTTAGAAAAAGATACAATATAATGATAATATAATTTATTTTTGTCAAACAGTCTTTGATAAAAAAAACCAAAAAAATTAAAAAATTAAAAAACATTAATATTTGTTTAAGCCTTAACAGAAAAATGAGAGAACAAACGTTAACAAGAAAACAAGTAAAAGAAAAACGAGTTTTTCAACACAAACTCTTTTTTAATTGAATCATTTATTGTCATCCAATATAAAGCTATGCTGAAAGTTTCAGTTTCCTAGCTAGTCAAAAAGCTGGTTAAATTTTACTTGCAAGATTTGCGTACAGAGTAAACCACACATACACACACACACAAACAGAGATTGTAACCTAAATAAAAGTTTGTAAAAAATCCAGTGAAAAATTGAAAACATCCGGGCAAAGCCGGGTAATCCAGCTAATGTGTTTATATAACGGATTATGATACATTGTAATGGTCTTGAAAACTGAATAAAAAAAATAGTTTTAATGCAGAATAAAAAAAATAGGAAAATGTCCTGAAAGCTTCGAACGGGAAATTACTTCACAAGTTGTTCGAAAGTTGACTTGCACTAAAAACTTCAATTTCTTGTTAACTTTCAAAACTGTCAATTTAAAATTTTTAAGTACATAACCGCAACGACTTGCTATAAAAAATAATATTATTCAACATTGGCAATTTTAAAACAAGCATGGAGAAAATATTGGCGAGAAAGGTCATTTAGTACTTTGGTTTTCCGTGCTAAAATAACATTACTGGAAGTAGTTAAGAATATCATTCATTAGATATGCGGAATTATTTTTAATACATGTAGGTTGGTTATGTCCTCTGCTATAGCTCATAGTTTATTAACTATATCTCAAAAGACGTTAATTTAACAAATTTCAAACAATATGTAATGTATCTATGCAATATACAATAGATTAATGTTTTATCCTAATCTTCTACTCGTTTTTTTTAATTCAACAAAAACGTTAAAGTGGCGGTAATATCCGCATTTACTCTTTTTCATGAATATTATTTTGTAATTTTGATGACTCAATGCAATTTTGCAAAATCAATCTAAATTTTTTCAACCAGTATTTTGTTAAAATTTTTTATACCTGCCTAGGAATACGAAAATGTATTTTTAAGAAGAACAAATATCTAAAAAACGAAATGAAATTAAAGATATGTAGATGTAATTAAAATATATACAAAATATAGATTTATATAGAAAACAAAGATATTTAAAAGATGAAGATATACGTATTGTAGATGAATAAATGGATGGACCGAAACTCGACTCGGTATCCCGGACTCGGCCGATTTTGCGGTACTCAGCAAAACTCGGACTCGGCAAAAATGAGTCGCCGTAGTCGAGTTTAAAAAAATTCGCAGTGAACGCTTATTTAGCACTGCAGGTGGTACAAAAGATCACGACTTTCTGCTTCAAAAACCAAATAGTTGCTTATCAATAAAAAAGCTTGGATGCACTGAACTTTAACCACAACTTATAGTTTTATAGAGCAGCTGTAGAGTTAGATATTATGAGATGTGGACTTTGCCTGCTTCAATAATTAACGTTACTTATTCTTTTCTTGTGTTTATATCATATTAATTATTGTTTTAATCTCTATATGTCAATAAATTTATTATATTAACGAACGTGTTAGAAAATAAACCAATTACAAAGGCACATTATCTTAACTGATTTATAATATAACAACACTGTCGGTCGATAAACTTTTGTTGCAGCTGTACAAACGCTACATCGCCGTATGATGATTTTTCCCAGTTTAAAACAAAAGCAATATAATATATAATAATAATAAATATACACTTAAACTTGGACTTGGCGCTCGGACTCGGTGAAAAATGATCCCAAAACTCGGTACTCGGACTCGCATCAAATTTGCCACTCGGTCCATCCCTAATATATATTTAGGGTAGTCGCTATAAAGCCAAAAAATCTTTTTTTGAGTTTTCTGGCGGACACCTTTTCAAATGCTTGCTTGCTTGAACGTTTGCAAACCTTGAAAGTGAAAATTAACTAACTTTCCGTCATCCAATCAAGCTGAAATTTGAAATAAAAGCCTGTTTCTCATGACAATGCTTTTTATTAAAATTTGTAAATTTTTTGCAAAAAATTAATTCTCTTTGTTTCAAAACAAAAATAAATTAATTACAGTTATATAGATGTTCACATTTATAAATTCAAAAAAATCGTTTTAAACGAAAATATTTTGCACTAAATGAAAAACCGGCAAATCCTGAAATATGAGTTATTTGTGAAAAAACCTGGCTTCTACGGCATACTTGTTAAATATATAGTTTAGCAGAAAAAGGCGCTTGATTATTCTTTATTATTTATTTCATTTTCAAAATTGGCTTTAATATGTTTTGTAAGTCAGTATTGAAACTTATTTTTGATAGCAAATGTGTTTTTGTTTTAAAATCAAACTCATTAGAAAGAAAAACTAATTTCGTTTGCATGCCACTCGCTTGAAACCGTACGGATGTCAGTGCGTCATTCAGACCAAAAAATGTGCGCCCTGTTTGCCTCTGGTAATGAGACAACGTGAGCACTTTGTTTAAATTAATTTAGGTCTGATTAAAAATTGACTGAAAAATCAAGATTATTATTATAAATAGATTAAAGTTTTACTGGCCATTCGACTGTCAGTGGTTTTTAATGTGTTTGTGCAATTCTGTCATGAATAATACAGTTTGACGTCTCTTGTTTTAATAGTATTTTTAACAAGATTATAAAAAAAGCGTTGTGCAGATGTTGGGAAATAGAAAAAAATTAAATTGATTTTTTAAGTTTTTTTATGAGTTAGTATATTAGATCATGCAGAAACAGTTCCCAGAAGGTAAAAATCCAAACTTGAAGCCGATCATCCAACCATATTTATTAATTTTTGAAAAAATCAAAGTGAAAATATTTATTTACATAAGCTGGTAGCTGGAAATCAAAAATGATAAAAATTGCAAAAATTATCGGTGAGGCAATTTTGATCCGGATAATCCGGTATCTGGTATCCGTGAGTTTCATTATCCGGATGCTATCCTGTATCCGGTGAAATATAGTATCTGGCATCCGGCACATCCCTATATATATATATATATATATATATATATATATATATATATATATATATATATATATATATATATATATATATATATATATATATATATATATATATATATATATATAATTATTGTGTAGTTATTTATTACTTTTATTATTTTATTTCAGATCTTCCCGTCTTTTTTTACCATATCATTTTTTTATTTATTGATTCCAAATTTTATTATCAAAGCTTTCTTGCTGTGGCTGTGTTTATTTCCATTTTTTACATCATCCTTTTCCTCACTTTTTTCTTTTCTTTGCTCTTTCATCACCATCTTTATGTGTTTTTTTCTTTTTACATATTTTACATATTTTTTGATTTTCCGTCCTTAATGGAAACTTGGAAAAGAAGTTCAATAAGACGTCATTTTGAACAAATAAAAAGAAACAAAAATATCGAATAGAATAACTGTTTTTTGAGTATTTGATGATTCAAAACATCTCAATCGAATAGTTTTTCAAAATTAAACCAAAAATTTTTTTGTTAAAATAGCGATTTATTATGATTTTTTATTAATTTAGAAACTAAATGTTTCAAATGACTAATCAACTTTGCAAACTTCTCTCTTTCGTAATAGGAACATAAGTCTGTCTGTTCTGTCGCTGTCAACGAAACAATTCAACAAACTAAATTTATTCAAATTTTTATAAATTATCATATAACAGTTCTCAAACAAGTTTGTTTATTATAACAACAAATGAATTTAATTATTCATTATAATAATTTATGATTATTTAATCATTTAATTTATAATTATTTCATATAATAATTATAGTTTTTTCATATGATAGTTTATAGTTATTTCGTATCATAATTTATTTCTCAGTAGTCGTCATTAATGTTCAACAATTTTTTATTATTTATTCATTGCTAAATCATAAATTGAATTGTGCTTATTTAACTTGTGCTTTCCACGAGTCACTTACATGACAAACTGGAAAGATGCTTCATCATCCATCTTCTCATTCGTCCAGTTCAGCATCTTGCCGATCTTTCCATCAATCATATTTTTCATCCATTATTGCATCTCCCAAGCGACCATGATCATTTGATCATACAACCTAGAAAGACTAACGAGGAATGTGGCAGAGAAAAATAAATAGAAATTTAATTGAAAAAAATAAGTCAAAGTAGCATTGAAAAATAATTATTTTCGTTGGAATCTGAAACGGTGATAGAAATAAAAAACTGACAAATTGCTGAATAAATTTTTTTGGTAATAAAGAAACAAAATAAATAATATAAATTGCCATCGATTTATCTGTCAAGAATTGGAAGCGTTGTTGCATTGACTTTTCAGAGCAAAAACAAACACATACTTTGTTTTTTAAAACATAAAATTGCCGATAAGATTAGTATATATGAATTTTTTAATATGTATGTATTTTTGATATGTATAAAAACCTTGAATCTATATATATAAAAATGAATGTTTGTATGTATGTATGTATATATGTATGTATATATATATATATATGTATGTTATTTATGCATTGCTACACCATTCATCCGATTGTAATTAAATTTTTACACACCCTTGAGAGTCAAGGGGAATCAAATATAGAAAAAAAATTTGAAATCCGTCACAAAATGAGTGGAGCGGAGCGGGAACTATATATATATATATATATATATATATATATATATATATATATATATATATATATATATATATATATATATATATATATATATATATATATATATATATATATATATATATATATATATATATATATATATATATATATATATATATATGTGTGTGTGTGTGCGTATGTATGTGTGTATGTATGTATGTGTATGTGCATGTATGTGTGTCTGTGTGTGTGTTTATGTATGTATGTACTAGCAGTGCCCGTAGCGGCTTCGCCCGCATGAAATTAGAGAATTTGAACCGTGCATCTATAGGTGTCGGCTCGGCCCGTCGACAACTTGGCCCAGCCCGTTTCAAAACCAAAATTTACAGGCCTAGAAATTCTATATATTTGATGAAAAACTTTGACCAGTCCCACCTTGACTTCAGGTTTGGCCCGGCCCGTCTGAAGACCCTAAAATCACTAAAATGTCTATATGCTTAGTGAAAAACCTCGGCCCGTACCATCTTGATTTTGATTTAGCCTGGCCCGTAAAAAGACCCTAAAATAACGGCTTGGCCCGACCGGTAATAAACTGGACTCAGCTACTTTCAACCGGCACAAAACCTCAAAATACTAAGTTTAACATCTGTTGTTGAGTAGCAGTTATTTTAAAATCAAATAACCCTTATTTTGATCCCACATTTGAAGTCATGGAAACCAAAGTTTTAAAAAATGGTAAAACACGTATATCTTTTTTTTTGAGTAGATACTAAGTATTAATTTTTACATCTGTAGCAATTACAGTTGTTGAGTAGCAGTTACTTTAAAAACTAGGGATGTCACGGGTACCCAAACCGAACCCGAGTTCGGTACTACCCGGTCTTTTTCTGATACCCGAACCCGAACTCGAACCCGAAAGTGTGAAAATTTGGTACCCGAACCCGTAAATGTAAAAACTTGATACCCGAACCCGAAAATGAGAAAACTTTTGATACCCGAACCCGAACTCGAACCCGAAAATGTGAAAACTTGATACCCGGACCCGAACTCGAACCCGAAAATTTATAAGCCTAATACCCGAACTCGGAGTTGTGAACAAATAAATCTTTATAAAAGCTGTGTCTTAGAGATTAATAAATTACAAGTTTTGTTGACGAAACATATTATACTAATCGCGAGCGTAGAAGTTTTGTATTATCACCTTTGCGTAACAAATAACACAAATACGTCATTTTATTAGTGAGCCACAAACGAACTAAAATAATTAAGCCTTCTTCGGCCAAAGAAATCACATTATTTGGAAAGCTAAAAAAATAACTTGTTAGAGTTTATTCAATACGTGTAATGTCCAATGGATGAATTGATCGCTCTCGTTTGTATATGTATATACACTAGGTAAATTTAAAATCAATCCAGGAATTTGAAATCATAAGCCAGTACCCGAACCCGGTTTTTGAAAATCTACAAACCCGAACCCGAACCCGAAAACCTGAGTTTCACAAACCCGAACCCGAACCCGAACCCGAAAACTCCAAAAAGTACTACCCGTTAAGCATGGAAGTTTCTTCCGTTCCCTTACGAACGTAACCGAAAAGTCGGTTTTTTTCGGTTTTTATCGGTTGTCGGAAGTTCGAAATAAAATTATTTCCGACCCCGAAAAAAACCGAACGTTCGGAATTATTTTTCGTAAATGTCGGGTTTTTTCGGAATTCCGTAAAAAATTAAACAATTAATTTCACTGATCGTCATTTTAGATCAATGAAATATTATAATTATATCATATCTTTCCTTTTTCTTCTGTTTGCGATAATGGAAACACGTCAATACGTATAGTTTTGTGTACGTCGCTGAAGTTAGCAACGGTAGCTAACTTTGCCTGCATTATATATGGAAAATTCAAAGTTGAAGCATTTTATTTTTTTAAAATTTTTGAATAGAAAATTAAAATACAAAACGATCTGTACTATTTTCAACTAAATCCTTGAATTATTGACGGAGTTATATGTTAAAAACTATTGCGATTAAATCGGTTATGTCTCTATTTACAATGTAGGTACTCGCTAGGCTACTCAATAACGTTGCTAACTCTTCACGCATTTTACATAGAAAATTCAAACTTGATGTATCTTAATAAAATTTACATGTTTGAATAGATAATTCAAAAACAAATCAATTTGTACAAGTCTCGTCAAAATGCCTAAAAAAGTAAGAGAGTAATTCAGTAATTTTCGGCTGTTCCGTATAATTTCCGAATATCCTTGATCTCTCGGAAACGGTTTTTGAAAGTTCGGAATGAAATTATTTCCGAACCCGATTAAAACCGAACGTTCGGAAGAAAAATATTTCCGATTACTTCCGTACCCGAATAAAACCGAACGACAAACTTCCATGCTTACTACCCGTGACATCCCTATTAAAAACCAAATAACCCTATTTTCCACCCCACATTTGAAGTCCTGGAAACCAAATTTTCAAAAAATGGTGAAACACGTATATCATTATTTTTAGAGTAAAAACTAAATACTAATTTTTACTTTTGTAGCATTTACAGTTTTTGAGTAGCAGCTACTTTAAAAACCAAATAACCCTATTTTCCACCCCACATTTGAAGTCCTGGAAACCAAATTTTCAAAAATGCTGAAACACGTATTTCATTAATTTTGGAGTAAAAACTAAATACTAATTTTTACTCTTGTAGCATTCACAGTTTTTGAGTAGCAGCTACTTTAAAAACCAAATAACCCAATTTTCCAACCCACATTTGAGATCCGGGAAACCGAATTTTCAGAAAATGGTGAAACACGTATCTTTTTATTTTTCAAGAAGAATCCATATACAAAATTTCAAAATCTCCTCATTTTTGGTTTTCGAGATATACATTGTTTTAGAAAAAAGGTTGTTTTCCAGTTTCTTTCTCTCAGGAGCAAAATTTTC